>BQMF02000624.1:0-193091 GCA_027922465.2 Turritopsis dohrnii | reverse complement strand
TTTCAAATCATAGAGGTGTCAGCGAAAGGAGTGTCCGCAGGTATTGTCGAACGAATAATATTGCTAGGATAACAGATCAAGAACTGGATGAAGTGGTTGACGATTTTATCAACCGTTATGGACACGGCTATGGACGATCGCTCATGCAAGGGAGTATTCAAGCAAGCATGGGATCAGCTGGTAGGGTAGTCTCACAAAGACGTGTCTCTGCAAGCTTGCGACGGTTGGCTCCCTTCGAATTTGAGCTAAGAACACGAGACTTACTGGAAAGAACTAATCCTATACCCTATTTTGCCTCTTACTTTGGCTACAAAGTCCACATGGACCAAAATGAAAAAATTGCCCAAAGTTTTGGATGCACCCATGTGGCATTAATTGATGGTTGTTCGAGAATGATAGTAGGGTACGCCTCAATGCCAGTGAAAAATCCTATTATTATATACGAACTCGTGTTTCGCCCTGCTATTATCAACTATGGAGTATGGAATCAGCTTCGAGTTGATCATGGTCAAGAATTTGTTCTTTGCTTGTATGTACAAGATTTTTTAAAGAGATATCGATACTGCCAAGAAAAAGCACCATGGAGACAGACGACATCTACGGATAACAATGTCATTGAACGGTTTTGGCCTGAGTTAAATTCAAGAGTTAATTATCCGGCTAAAAGAGCTTTTATTTCTATTAGTGAAATCTTTGATTATGATCTCACCAACCCAGTTTTAAAGTTTTGTTTTTCATGGGTAGCTATTTACGTAACTACAGATGCGGCCAAACATTTGATTAGCTCTTGGAACAGTGGAATTACCATCGCGTTCCTGGCCCGAACGGATGTGTTCCCATCGAAAACATGCGCCAAACAAAACGTACAACACAAATAGAAGACCATCTTGTTCCAACTGCACCTGAAGCAACTCGAATGTACGAGGAATCAGGAGGAAGACTCACGAGGGACAGTACATTTGGAGAAGATCCGCTGATTCATATTGAACATGCTTACGAATCGAGGGACAGTCTATTTCGTGCCAATCAACCATCGGGAGGTGATATATTTTCTGCTATTGTCCACGGACAATTTCAGACAGCAAAAGAAGCTATTGACTATTTTTATCATCTCACTATAACTTTGTATCAACAATTTAACGACTAGAAAAAAATATCACAAAGGTTTCTTGATTTCCTCCCTCTGGAAATATAATTATCCATCAAGGTCGGTTGCCGTGAGACAGGTTCATAATACACCTTTCCAACTCGATTACTATGTACTTAAGGGAATTAATTTTGGCGAGATTGTTTTTGGGAGAAAAATTAATTTTGGCGAGAACTAATTTTCGCGAAGTGGTCGAATTACATCTCGCGAATTTCGCTAACTCCCTCATTTTTAAAATTTTCGCGGGAATTTAATTTCGCGTGTTGCTCGAAAATTGGGAAACTATCGAAATTTAATTCCTTCAATTAAATCCCTTCAAGTAACATCTAAATATAAATTCAGGAATGTATAGAAAATGAAACTAAAAGGGACTAATCGAAAAATTCTGTATTTTTCTTCAACAAAAAATACAACAAAAAATACAACAAAATATTTTCTTTTTTAAAAATAACATAAAATAACATAAAATATCAAAACTAAAATACTGGCTGTATATATATAAAACTTTAAAACTATAAATATATAATGTACAAGTTGCATTGAAAATATCACAAAAAAAACATTTCTCTTAAAAATCATATTAAACATCTGTAAAAGCAGCAAAGTATCAGGGCGTTAGCCAGGATTAAAAAAACATTCTGCGTTTTTGGTTGTTAATTGGGAAATTGTTGTAGGGGTCCTTGGTGGGGTGAGGTCAAAAGGAATAACGTCAAAGGGTTTGGGGATGACTGTTTCGTTGATAATTCGGCACCCTTAGAGAACACCCTTATAGTTCCCTCTGCTTTATTCCATAACGCCATCAGCTGGTATGTCTGTAGTAGGAACAAAGGCGGAATCATTCCGAAATGTTTTTATTTAAATACTTCAATAATTGAGCTTGACAAGTAGATCTAACAGTATCTTAACGTACACAATTACTTCTTGGACCGTACGTGGTATTCAAGATGTTGAGCAACTTTTCGTAATGTGATCGTACGCATATAAATTCGCTCTCAGAGGTAATGAAGGATAGTGAAGTAAGGGGGACAATTTAATCTGTGATCCCCAACACAAGAGACTGATTACCTTTTTCTTTATACTTCATACATTACGACTTCTTATAGGAAGTTCCAATGACATGCATAAAATCTAATTTGTACTACTTGTGGTTTCAATAACGTAAAAATTGTGTATTATTTTTTCGAATATGAAATGGGAAGGTTATATTGGCATTCATGCGCGAACAAATTTATTAAAAACTTCGTACGTTACTGGGAATTTTTTATCAATCAACGTTCGTGACGAACGCATGTGCGCCATTTGTCAAGAGATAGTAATTTGGGGATTGTGGGACACACGGTCAAACTCTCATAGTCCCAGAAAAAAAATCGGTAAAAATGACAAAGTGCCCACCCCTTCTGCGCATGCGTCGAAAAATGTTGACGTCAGCACTATCGTCGAAAAGTGTTGACGTCAGCACATCATCGAAGTCATCAATCAAAACCACCCCCAAATGAATGCTGACGTCAGCAGTTTCATCGGTCACGGTTGAATTCCCCTCCTCGAAAGTAGGAAATCCCCTGACTCAGTTCTGTCCACTCGTAAAAAATTTCCAAGTTGAAAAAGTTTATATAATAAAGGATGTTGAGTTATTTCAGAAACGTTGTTACTTTTTTATATAATTGGCTAGGATATGGACAGTCACATAATGTGAGTGATTTTAATAAGGCAATGCTAGCAGCAGCTTACAATGGTGACATCGAGGAGGTCAAGCTGTTAAAGGAATATGGTGCAACCAATTTTGATGAGGTAATGAGAGAGGCAACTTACAAGGGTCACATCGAGATAGTTAAACTCTGCAAGGAGTGGGGTGCAACCAATTTTGACTGTGCAATGATAACGGCAATTGCGAATGATCACATCGAGATAGTTAAACTATATAAGGAGTGGGGTGCGACGGATTTTGACTGGGCAATGGAAAATGCAGCTTACAATGGTCAGATTGAGATAGTTAAACTCTGTAAGGAGTGGGGTGCGACGGATTTTGACCAGGCAATGGAAAATGCAGCTGAAAATGGTCACATCGAAATTGTTAAACTATGTAAGGAGTGGGGTGCGACGGGTTTTCACCTAGCAATATGGTTAGCAGTTCCAATGGTCACATTGAGATCGTCAAATTATACAAGGAGTGGGCCGAGGATGATTTTGAAAGGGCAATGCTAGCAGCAGCTTTGTTTGGTCAGATTGAGATAGTTAAACTGCTAAAGGAGTGCGGTGAGGTGGATTTTAACCAGATGATATATTTAGCAGCTTTAAATGGTCACTTTATGATTGTTGCACTCTGTCGAAGTTGGTTAGGTTATGACGCTATTCACGAGGAGCTCTTTCGCTATCATCACAAGCGTCGATTCGGAAAAGATCTCTATTACGAGTTGGTGGAGGTTACCATGCATCCGGATAGGGTGTGGGATTGGTACTATGATGAGGAAGATAAGAAATTTCTAACTGGCTATTTTCAATAAGTTTGTATACTTATTGAAGAACAACCTTGTAACTCCTTGGGAACCTACATCGTATGTAAAGATATGCGTGTTCTGAAGCATCCAATTCTTGCAAGATGTCACTCCAGTCGTTTTTGATGACATTGGTTTCATCATCGATAAGCTTAACATCACTCTTCTCTTTAGGATACCAAACGAACAGCATCTTTGCTTGCCGTCTGATAGTTTTTGGAAGAGCTGTGTAGACTTGGGTGAGAAGCCATAGACTATGTTTTTGATGACGTCCTGTGGTACTTAGATTGAGAAGTGGAGTCCTCTTCTTATCGAGTTTCTCATCAGCTATGGAATCATCGATGATGAATAAGGTTTCCTGCCCTGCCAATTGCTTGGTGAATATCTCAATCCAATATAGTAAGTCCTGTTGTGGTGTAGGTTCGATCAGAAAAACATCATCATCTTCCCAGAGAATCGTACAGTCTTTATAGGTTGTATTCCATCGGAGGGAAGGACAGAGAATGACGATGTAGTCAAAGTGGTGCTTGAAGTGGTTCTGTAGTAAGCGTAGAGCCAGTTCCGTCTTGCCACAGCCTGTCGGTCCTGAAAAAATGGTGGTACAAGGATCTTTAATAAGGTTCATTTATTTTAGTAGCCTACACTGTGGAAGCGCTCATTCATGAAGTTAACCTGTCCATCTTGTAGCACAAAGAGGTAACATTGGATGGCTCCCGCACCATCAGCTTTTTTGGTGATCTGCAGTGTGACACCATCTGAAGTGTTTTTGAGGCGCCTCCCCGCACCATGTAGAGTATTGTCAGCAACACTTCGAAAGTCGATAAAAAGACAGTAATTAGAATCAAAGAATTTAGAAGGACTAATGGCCGGCAGCAGTTCATTGGAAGTGAAATACTTCCGTGCCGGGGCATACATTTCTTCTGGAAGTAAGCCCTGTGTATAGAGTTGATTAGGCTCTCCTTCGATGGTAATGTCTACCTTGCTGATTTTCGGGTTGTAGTAATGGGTGTTATCCATAGCGTATGCTTTTCGTTTGTCTGGATCAAGAAAGAATAGAACAAGAGCCTTTAAACTCTCGCTGGGCACGTTTACTAGGCTACACCAGCTTGTACGCGTACGCTGGAAAAAAATTCTTCAGTGTAGGAGCTCCATCCGCAAAGCTAGATTTAGCTGATGTGGGAAAGCTTGGACTATACCTTGAGATGGCAATTTTGTCAGATGATTACGCACTCAAGCAAGGGTGGTACAAGGATAAAATTTCGGTTTAGATAAATGGTTAGCATCTTAATAGGAGGGGCAGTAAGTGCAGCACTATTCACGTTTGGCAACTATGCAGAGAGGGCTCTCTCTGGTGATGAGGAAGCAGCAGCAGATCGAGAAGAACGTGCTATGGCAGCCGAAAAAACGAGACAAGCACAAATGGAATGGGATCGAGAGCGCGCGGCACGCCTTGACTTTATCAACAACAGACTTCGACAAGAAAATAACGCCTCTGCGTACATCTCTGATCTTGATCGAGGTATGCACGAGTACTACGAGGCAACACAACAGCGTCTCCCACCTTTACCCCCTAGGCCTGAATTAACGGATTTTTATAACCCTTCTGAAGCTCAAAAGACTGGTGAATTGGTAGCGATCGCTGGAACTCTAGGTATTGTTGGATTTCTGCTCTACCGTATGTAATAAATGACTGAAACGTTGCGTGACATCTACTACAAACCAGAGAATCTGTGGAAAGGGAAGAAAGCCATTAAAGAGCTTCAGAAGGCTGGATTCACTAGGAAACAAGTTTTGGAGTGGCTAACTCGTCAAGCCTTATGGCAGATACATCTACCAAGGCCTAAGCACATCGACTATCCTCACTTTTACGTGACCAAGGTGAACAAGATCCACCAGGCCGATCTTTTGTATCTTCCTCATGACAAAGTCTATCAGAATACGTACAAGTACGCTTTGAATGTGATCGATATTGCTTCAGGGTATAAAGCGAGTAGACCTCTGAGAACGAAGAAGGCGAGCGACGTTGCAGAGATGTTTGCTGACATTTACAAAAAGGGTCCACTAAAGTGGCCTGAGAAGCTCTATGTAGATAACGGATCAGAGTTCAAGTCGGAAACAGCCAAGGTCTTCCAGAAGCACGATGTCGAGGTGGTGAGAACTACAACAAAGCATAACCACAGAAAGCAGGCCTTTGTGGAAAACTTCAACAAACTCCTCGCGGAGAAACTTTTCCCTATACAAGATGCGCAGGAGTTGGAAGATCCAGAGAAAAACAGTACCACTTGGGTAAAACACTACCAGAAAAGTGTGAGTCAACTGAACAACAATGTTCTTGCCAGAACCGGCATGAAACCCTCAAAGGCGATTAAACTGGAGGAAGTTCCGTTAAAAGTTGGGTTTTACCCGAAGGAAGAAACTTTACCTGAAGCGGGATTATACCGCTATTTGCTAGCGCCGGGTGAGGAACATGACGGTATAAAACGACGCGCAACAGACAACAACTGGAGTCGGGAAACGTATTGGGTCGATAAGATACTGCAATACCAAGGTCAGCGTGTTTTGTACTACCTAGAAGATGGGCCGGAGAGATCTTTTGTACGTGAAGAACTTATGCTTATTCCTGAGGATACGGAGGTACCTCCAGAATACGTCAAAAAGTGGTAGTCTCATAAATATTTCGAGGTTAGGGTCTTTGTTGCATATAATAAAGATGTTGCGTTTTGGACAAATCGAAGTTTCACAGAATGACTTTAACTCTAGTGTAGAACTTACCGACATTTACACTATCGACATGTCAAAGATCACTATAGCAGAACCTATCGTAGCAAACAAGAACGACCTGAGGTACTACATCGGGTATGAGAAGGAAGCGAGTAAAATTGTTCCTCTCTTGATCAAGACCCCAAAGAATTGCCACTCTTCAGGGGTATCGAGGTATAACGAGACATCTGCCTGGAAGATGGGATTCAACGTGTTGGATGATAAAGCTTGGTGTGATGCCTACAACGCGATTGCTGATCGTGTGCAAGAGCTTCTCTTCAAGACCTTGACAGGTACTGTGATAAGTACTACAGGCTGGATCAACCCAAAGCTCATCTCCTGGAATGGTGACATCAAAACAAAGTTTATAAACGATTCACCGCCGTTCAACAAATCCTGCAAGGCCACTGGTGTGTTGAAGATCGGAAGCGTGTACACACAGACCCATCACAACCACTACCTCCAAGTCCATTTGAAAGAGTGCAAGTACCATGAAACAGATATGCGTGAGAGCCTTCTCAGTGATGACGATGAGTAGAGACTTCAAAGTTAATGTTGTAACTTTGAAGAAAATGGCAACACTGAAACAACTAAGGCTGAAAGCGAAAGAAGAAGGTCTTCGAGGCTATTCTACGATGAACAAAAATGAACTTACGAGGGTCTTGAGTGGTGAAATAAGGTACAAGCGGAACCAGCGCTCTATAGGAGTGCAGACAGAGTTCCCCGAGTGTCACGAATGTGCACTGAATAGACTTTTTTGTAATCTCTCGAAAAAAGCGTTTGTCAAAAGACAAATTTATACATCTCCAGCAGGTGAGGAGACTGATGTTGAAACCGGAGAGATCGTAGGCTATGAGGTTGACTGTACCAGGCATTACTTCAAGTAAATGTCTCCCACTTGACGTCCATACGTGTGCAAGTTGGAAGTTGTTCATCAGGGAAATTTGTCATCATCTGGTTGATTTCATAAAATTTTTGGATATCTTTTTCTCGAACAGCCTCATAAAGTTCCAATTGATACATAGTGAAGCCTTTCCTATTGGAACGATGGTAGTTTTGGTACATTCGCCCTAGTGTTATTAGTACACCAATGCAAGAAACTATAGTTCCTAACACTGCAACCAACCACACTATAATGAAGCAGTAGCCATATATGACATGTGAAGATATCTCACATGATAAAGTTAGTGTATTGGTGTATATAACCGTGAGACTACCCTTATTTGCCTCAATCGTGCACATACCCATAGTAGGAAAGAGTACATTATTACCTTTCTTCGTTATATCTGGCACTCCTATGAGTTGTCTGCATGCCTGGAGAATCGACAGGTTCATGATGATGTACAGAATTTCCACTATAAATTGGCAAAAAATGTACACATTCTTCGTACAAGTCACAGTATCACAAAAGTACACATTATAAATCGCTGCTGCAGAGGAAGATTCTACACAGCTCTTAAATTTTTCCAATCGCTCAAAGTTCCACTTGAACAGCATATATGGCAACTGTAATGCCATTGAACATGCTAGAATGAAGAATGGAATCCATTGGTAAGATGTGATAATAGTCTTTTTCATGGGCACACATGATCCTCGCGACTTACATAGCACATGACTGCCATCTCGCTGCTGGAGAATTCCAGTCATATCGAGAGTATCAGGAATTCCGTACTCGTGAGATAGTTCATATTTTGTGAGCTCCTCATATATATATAGACCCTTCATCCAGCAAGCATTTTGTATGAATTTGTTCCCTACATCCCAACCTAACATATTGCAATTCATGCCATCTTTGTACCAACACCATGCCGTTATGAGAGTTGTCAACATGATTATCTTTGAACCCAGCAGCCTGTTAAATCTGGATGTAACTGAATCATTTCTCTTCTTAGTAAAATCTATAGCGAGAACTTGCTTGAGCGGATCTATAATATTCATTTTATCTCTTTTCAAATCCAATATTTGACTCCTTAATATTCAACGAAATGTCAAAGCCTAGAGCTTCAAGTAAATGTCTCCCACTTACTTGACGTCCATACGTGTGCAAGTTGGAAGTTGTTTCTATAAGAAAGATGAACTTGTCTTTGTTTTCTGGATTATCAACCATTGAAGTACTTTTTGATGGACAAAACCAACCATTCATTCACAGAGCACAATTTGGTAAGTTCTTAGGGTTGAAGCACATAGTTACATCTGTTCCAGACACTATGAAGCGTGAGCAACTCACTAGAGTAGAACTTGAAAAGGGTGTCCATCTGATGGACCCCCTTGGGAGGTCGCGAAACCCCCACGATGTGTTCCTTTCCTTAGAGCTTGCTCTCTACATCGTAATGCGTAGTGAAAAACCTACTGCAGCTTTAGCCCGAAACTGGTTGCTTAAAGAGATTATCCCGAGAGGTTTTAACAAGATTATCCAAGAAAAGCAAAATGCCATTGAGGAAGCTGAAGCAGCTCTTGCTTTACTCAACGATGACCTTGTAGAGCGTTATCAAATGATCGATAAACTCCTGCAAAGACATGTTCCTCACGCAGAAGACCTGCGCAAGGATAATGTTCTTCTGATTGTACGCAAACACTCTACATCTGAAGATGATGAACATTACAACCTGCCTTACTACATCGCACGGATACAGAGACGTACAATCACAAGTAAGAGACGATGGTTACTCAACCAGTTTCCGAGCAGTGAGGAGATCGTTGTCATCGATAATCCTAACGGTATACACGCGTTTAATAGATTCGAAGAGGACGGGCATGTGGAACGTTTCCAGTGTCATTTCAGATTGATCGACTTAACTCGTGATGATCTATATGACTTGGGTGTCCCTGCCCTTGAAGATTGAAGAGGGGTCCCAACCGTTGGGACCCCTTGGCAGATGTCGTTTTGTAGCTTTACCAAGCTATAAAACATAAGGAGGGGGTGCCTCATACATCACATAGCAGGTGCACTCGGGGTATCTGAACTGCTCACGAGCTTTTTTGCGATTTCTTCGCGACCTTCTTTCCTTCCACGTTCCAAAAGCTCTTGCTTCTGATGTTCGTAAAGCTGTTTGATCACCTTCCTTGATCGTTTTCGCAGCTCTTGCTTCTGATGTTCGTAAAGCTGTTTCTCCTCCATAATTCGAGTAAACTCAGGATGATCGATGGTACCGTCTTCGTAGACTTTTGATATTAGCACACGCAGACTGTCTAGAACGGTCTGCGCAGCGAATGCGATATCATGGTTTTTCTGTCTTTCTACATCGACAATAGAGGCACATTTTTGAATACCGCTCATTATTAGACCCACCACGAGAGCTGTCACACACAGCCCGATGCTCATCGAAGTATCCATTTCTGATACCAAGCATGCAATCTCACCACCAGAGAGTACAACATTCACCGCGATCAGAAAGTAACATGCATATTTCGCAACTGCTGAGTAGTGTGAAAATTTGCGCTCTAAAGATGTTCGACTTTCTAATTCCCGAGATAGGTATGCTTCCGTCTCCTTCACCGCTTGAATTCTATAGTTTTTTGCGTATCCATTCTCTGGGTCTGGTAAAACAGGATATAGCTTCTCCGTAGTCACGTCGTACATTGCCATCTGTTTATTTGAAGGCAACGAGCATATTGATAGCTTGTAAATCAACTTTCCTGCCTTGATCGTCGGTGACGTAAAAATTCAACGTTCGCGTTGAGAACCTCAATTTGCTGGGGAACATAGGACGTTCATAGTGATACGATATGATGTCGCCATACTCGTACTCTTGTTTCTGAAGATCAAATTCGTGCAAGATGCCCGACCCTTTACCGTTCTCCATCAGCATCGTTGTGTTTTCGAATTCCTGACAGTATAGCCGTATAGACTTGAACGGGAAAAAGTTTGAAAAAGACTTGTAGAGGCCTTCTACGAAAAATCTATGTTTCGGACTTTCTAGACCTAGCAAGTATAGAAGACCTTCCGTCATTATTACCTTGTACCCTTTGGATACTGATAACTGAAGCTTACCATCATATATCTGGTCTAGATATACGCTTTGAAGTGATCTTGCATTTATATTATCGCGAATATTCTTTGACGTATATAACCCAGGTGCGAAGTGAATGTGGATTGGATCGGGGTCTGTTGCTACTTGATCTTTCGTGATGGTTATCGTTTGATGCTTCTCGAGGTTGAACCACCCTACGTACAACATTGCACTTTTTATCCCAATCTCTGTGCCTTCTTTTAACTCTATTGGTAACTTGGTTTCTCCAAGATGCTTGACTTTTAGATATGTCTCATACATTTATTATAAGAGAAATGAACTACGACAAGGTGCGGTATATTCCAAAATTCGGGCAACCCAGTACACTCTTAGCTGCTAAGGAACTCTGGGAGCAAAGGATCGTTGTGGATCAACAAGGGAGCTTTTTCATCGCTAAGTTTCGCGATATTTTCTCATTTCCGTTTGTACCCATGAAAAATGACATATGGCTCGATATCGACATGTACCCAGGACAGTTATCTTTTGCTACCTGGTTAGCTACGACTGGTTGCGGCATATCAACGCAACATCTACACCATAAGAACCCTATGATTGCGAGCATCTACCGCTTTCACGTCTATTTTCAGATACGTCTGATCTTGAAGCAACTTGAAATTCCTCTACCAAGTGAACTAAGCTTCAACCCGCGAGATAACAAATACAATTCAAGTGCGTTCCAGACGCTCTCTGCAGAGTTTGACATACCAGCTGACAAGTTCTTCTGGCGATACCCTGCTCGCATGCGGAGAATTGGCAAGAGTTGGCAATTCTACGTCCAAAATGATGTTAATGCTGGGTTAAGTAGAGCTGGTATACAACGCTTGTCGCAGAGTACGCGGATGTACGCACGAATGCTTTTAGAAAGTCAGGCGAGTGCACGTTCCGTTATAGCGGGTGACACTGGACGTGCCTTGGATGCGCAAAAGATCTTCATGACCGCAGTAGAGCAAGCGATCCGGAAAGACACCTCTTTAGCGGAAGAGATTGGTAAGTTCCAGAAAGCCTTAAGTTACGCTAGATCGGAACCTGATTTTGGCGTTGCCCTCGGTACATACCTAATACCCAGCGATTTAAAGCTTGGGAATCTCGACAACATCTCTGATTTTTCGACAAAGCTTACCGTTGCGACTCACATCGGTAAACTACCACCACCACCTAAACAACACTATTTGGGAGCATTTCAGGGTCGCAGAATGGCTTCCTCCGATCCTCCAACATCTTCCGTTAAGCGAGCTCAAACATCTCCCGTTAAGCAAGTTCCAACGTCTTCCGCGGCTAAGCAGCATGAAGAAGAAAAGCAAGCTCTCATGTGGGTAGGTGTCGGTTTAATTGCGGTTCTTTTGTATTTCAAACCATAGCCAGTTGCCTATCAGACCAACCCCCAAAACTACGACTAGCCATGCATTGCTCGCTAGAGTTATGACACCTTTCTTCAGAAAGTTTAAGAGCCAGCTTACAACACTTCCAATGATCCCTGGCAATGCAGCTCCAAGTTTACTTGCAAGTTTTCCAAGAAGGCGTCCAAGTGCTTCGAGCTGCTTCTTCACCCATTGCTGTACACCAGCTCTTCCAGAAGCAGCAGGAGGAGGACTTCCTCGAGTAGGAGCACCACCACCTGTGAGAGAGGTTGCTATCGTTGATATTACCAGCGAAAACGCTGTTAAGATTGAAACGATTGTGATCCCTTGCTCTCGAAAGAGGATACGAAGTTTCTCCCCTAGTGTTCTATCCTTCTCGAGTACTTTGAACACCGTCTCTTTGATGCGCGACCATTGGCTAGACAACTCCTTTCGGTTACCACTCAGCACCTCTAGTCGATCTGCACGCTCCGCTTTCAAATTGGAGAGTCGTCGCTTAATCTCTTCTTGTATTTCAGGATTGCTTGTTTCACCTAGTTTACGTTCTTCTTTTGCTATTTGATTATCGAGTTCGCCTAATTTTGCTAAGTTGTTCTCCAACTCCCCACGTATTCGTTTTAGTGCATCGTCTAAGCCTCTAAGTTCACGCAAATTAAATTCAATCCCATGCTCGCTTAAGAACTCCTCTACCTCTAATGTTTTTGGGGTGCCTTGCTCGAGCATTTCACCCAATACCTCTCTCGCATTTGAGATTTTGTCGAGGACTTGACTGTCATCCAAGCTATCCATTTCAATATTTTCTAGTTGTTTCGCCAGTTTACGTCTTCCCTTATGCATCCACTCTGGTGTACTATCAACACCTAACTGGGTTTTTATAGCAGCCTCACCACCTAGGGTTTTCAAAATACCTTCTTTAACGTAAAATCCTCCCTTTTTTTTCGTTAATTGGTGCCATTCATCATTTTTATAAAATTCAACTTTTACAACACCTGGTGTTTTCGTTGAAGTTACTCGAAACCGATCCAAAGCCAAATTGGGATCTCCTTCTATACCGAGATAGTTGTATAAATCTTCTATTGTCTGTCTTTTAATTTCTATTCCCTGCTGAATTGATGCGCTTGGTATTTCAGAAGAATCGCCTGTATTAGATATAAGCGGTGTAGTGTCAGATATAAGCGGTGTAGTGTCAGATGTAAACGATGTATCTTCTACATCGTCAAAGTTACCGTAAGGTGTTTCAAATGAGTTAAAGGCCATTTCTCTTATAATAAACATGTATGGTATTGCAAACCCTCATAAGGAATATATGACTCGCTTTGCCTTCAACGCACCGCGTCAGCATGTCAAGATCTCGAATACACCAAGTACCATTGACCAGGCTCTATTTCTAGATGTGAGGCTGCCGAATCTTGGTGCTAATGATGTCATTCTACCAGAATCGCTCAAGCTCACGTTTGATATCAAACTCAACTCCACCGATACAGGACGCTACATCGTCAACAACTTGGGGAAGGCTTTGATCGAACAGTTGACTATCAGTTACGAAGGAAACATCATCCAAGACATTCAAAATGCGGATGTGATGGAAATTTACAAGGACAGATGGCTACCTGAGGAAATGCAAGTGGAACGTATCCAACAGGGAATAGATCCGGAGGGTGAGGTGAACAAGCTCAGAGTCACACCGGGTGCAACGAGTACTTCAACGAGTAAGTCCTCCCTGGCAGCTGTCCATGGTAACCGTTTTTCCATTCCTCTATGGGAATTTTTTGAACTCGTCAAGCATCTCCCCTATGTACAGCTTCGCGATCGCTTAAGCTTCAAAATTAAATTCGCAGAGTATGGAAAAGTCATCAGAGATGCAGGATCAGGATCAGGTGCTTCGAAGAAAGATCCTGACGGCACCTACACTATCTCCAACATTGCTCTAGAATTCGACAAGGTAGAAGACTCTGACTTCAAACTAAAAGTCTACAATGAACTTGCCAATAGGCGACTACCCTACACCCGTGTTTTACGGCATAGAATAATCCCTTTGGACAAGAAAGATACCGCCTGGAATATACAGGTAAACGTGCCCAGCGAGAGTTTAAAGGCTCTTGTTCTATTCTTTCTTGATCCAGACAAACGAAAAGCATACGCTATGGATAACACCCATTACTACAACCCGAAAATCAGCAAGGTAGACATTACCATCGAAGGAGAGCCTAATCAACTCTATACACAGGGCTTACTTCCAGAAGAAATGTATGCCCCGGCACGGAAGTATTTCACTTCCAATGAACTGCTGCCGGCCATTAGTCCTTCTAAATTCTTTGATTCTAATTACTGTCTTTTTATCGACTTTCGAAGTGTTGCTGACAATACTCTACATGGTGCGGGGAGGCGCCTCAAAAACACTTCAGATGGTGTCACACTGCAGATCACCAAAAAAGCTGATGGTGCGGGAGCCATCCAATGTTACCTCTTTGTGCTACAAGATGGACAGGTTAACTTCATGAATGAGCGCTTCCACAGTGTAGGCTACTAAAATAAATGAACCTTATTAAAGATCCTTGTACCACCATTTTTTCAGGACCGACAGGCTGTGGCAAGACGGAACTGGCTCTACGCTTACTACAGAACCACTTCAAGCACCACTTTGACTACATCGTCATTCTCTGTCCTTCCCTCCGATGGAATACAACCTATAAAGACTGTACGATTCTCTGGGAAGATGATGATGTTTTTCTGATCGAACCTACACCACAACAGGACTTACTATATTGGATTGAGATATTCACCAAGCAATTGGCAGGGCAGGAAACCTTATTCATCATCGATGATTCCATAGCTGATGAGAAACTCGATAAGAAGAGGACTCCACTTCTCAATCTAAGTACCACAGGACGTCATCAAAAACATAGTCTATGGCTTCTCACCCAAGTCTACACAGCTCTTCCAAAAACTATCAGACGGCAAGCAAAGATGCTGTTCGTTTGGTATCCTAAAGAGAAGAGTGATGTTAAGCTTATCGATGATGAAACCAATGTCATCAAAAACGACTGGAGTGACATCTTGCAAGAATTGGATGCTTCAGAACACGCATATCTTTACATACGATGTAGGTTCCCAAGGAGTTACAAGGTTGTTCTTCAATAAGTATACAAACTTATTGAAAATAGCCAGTTAGAAATTTCTTATCTTCCTCATCATAGTACCAATCCCACACCCTATCCGGATGCATGGTAACCTCCACCAACTCGTAATAGAGATCTTTTCCGAATTGACGCTTGTGATGATAGCGAAAGAGCTCCTCGTGAATAGCGTCATAACCTAACCAACTTCGACAGAGTGCAACAATCATAAAGTGACCATTTAAAGCTGCTAAATATATCATCTGGTTAAAATCCACCTCACCGCACTCCTTTAGCAGTTTAACTATCTCAATCTGACCAAACAAAGCTGCTGCTAGCATTGCCCTTTCAAAATCATCCTCGGCCCACTCCTTGTATAATTTGACGATCTCAATGTGACCATTGGAAGCTGCTAACCATATTGCTAGGTGAAAACCCGTCGCACCCCACTCCTTACATAGTTTAACAATTTCGATGTGACCATTTTCAGCTGCATTTTCCATTGCCTGGTCAAAATCCGTCGCACCCCACTCCTTACAGAGTTTAACTATCTCAATCTGACCATTGTAAGCTGCATTTTCCATTGCCCAGTCAAAATCCGTCGCACCCCACTCCTTATATAGTTTAACTATCTCGATGTGATCATTCGCAATTGCCGTTATCATTGCACAGTCAAAATTGGTTGCACCCCACTCCTTGCAGAGTTTAACTATCTCGATGTGACCCTTGTAAGTTGCCTCTCTCATTACCTCATCAAAATTGGTTGCACCATATTCCTTTAACAGCTTGACCTCCTCGATGTCACCATTGTAAGCTGCTGCTAGCATTGCCTTACTAAAATCACTCACATTATGTGACTGTCCATATCCTAGCCAATTATATAAAAAAGTAACAACGTTTCTGAAATAACTCAACATCCTTTATTATATAAACTTTTTCAACTTGGAAATTTTTTACGAGTGGACAGAACTGAGTCAGGGGATTTCCTACTTTCGAGGAGGGGAATTCAACCGTGACCGATGAAACTGCTGACGTCAGCATTCATTTGGGGGTGGTTTTGATTGATGACTTCGATGATGTGCTGACGTCAACACTTTTCGACGATAGTGCTGACGTCAACATTTTTCGACGCATGCGCAGAAGGGGTGGGCACTTTGTCATTTTTACCGATTTTTTTTTCTGGGACTATGAGAGTTTGACCGTGTGTCCCACAATCCCCAAATTACTATCTCTTGTCAAGCCCACAATAAGTCCTTTTGAAAAAGTTGTTTGGGAATATTTAGTCTTCCCCAATTGGGAAACCGCGGTAAACGCGGAATTTTTGACTGCTGCTAATGCCCTGAGTATGCAACAGAAACAGAGAAATAGAAAAACATAAAATTGAGATAATACTCAAACAGAAAGTAATGCATCTTTTCGAAGATTTGTTCAACATAATAAACGTTTCTTTATAATATTTGACAGAAGAGGATTCGTATGATAAGAATTTTCATGTTATGTTTTGATATGAAAATTAACTAAAGAGAGATTGACTGTTCAATTTTAAAACAGTTCCTCAAGTCCAACAATTTTGCAAGGTGTTGGTAACGCTGGTTGCTCATTGCCACACTTTGAGCAGGTTGATTGAAACTTGGCCCTGCAGAGTGGGCATTGGTTCAATTCCCCAATGCATTGTGGGCATCCAATATTTCGTGCGCAGTCATTACAGAACATTAGATTAAGCTTTATTTCGAAGCAAATTGAGCACTTAAAACAATCTCTAATTTTCCCAATCTTATCATTACTTTCAATTGTATCTAAGACGGGAGGTGAGGGTAACTGATAAGGAATAGATACTCTTTCAGTCTCTGTAGATCGTATGGCAGGTAGATTGATTGCAGAAAAAACTGGCATATCAAGGTCGTAATCTTCTTCGTCTAAAATACTTTGCGTATAATCTTTTTTCGTGATATTGTAGACTTCAGGACGCCAAATCTTGTACTGCTCAGACGGTATTGCCCGAATAAAACTTTTATTCATCCAATTTTCTGGTCCTAAAATTATTGCAGTATTATATAAAATTTATATAATTGCACTTCAAACCCTGAATTGCTCTAAGTTTTTCAGTAATGTCAATATCATGTATCAAAATTTCTATTAGCTATAATGGCAAATGATTTTATCCATGTTGCGATGAGGAAAAGAAGAATAATTATATACACTAGAGGATTAAATTAAAAAAAGCAAACTTTACCTCGTGTATTCTGCATATCACGGATAGGGTGTCCCCTCTTATCAGTAATCACAAAGTAATCAGAACCACCAACTTGGTTTTTTACCTCCTCCTGAATATTATCAACTGTAAATGTGGGGAATTTCCATCCCAATTCTGTGATGTTTATAGGAACATCAAAAATGGTTTCTAAGTTTCCATCATTTGTCACATGACTAATCGTTATGTTCTTCATGTAGCTTGCTGCTTTCTTTGGCTTCGTGTAACTCTCATACTTTCTTTTAAGGGGTATTGCTCTGTTACCCCTTCTTCCCACACTCATGAATGTGCTATTTGAAAATGTCGAAATAGTGTTTTCACTGATTGAGATAGTTGTCACTGGTGTGGATGGTGATAAATTTACAGGTGGATGTGATTTTTCACAAGCAATTAAAATTGCTTCTGAACAGCCTAACGGAATTAGTGCTTCAGGTATCATTTTGTTTGGTTGTGGCCACAAATTTAACCAATTTGAATCATTTTCCTTTACTTTAAGATGCAAACCTTCCTCCTTCACATTGAATATCAATGTAATATCTCTAACATCAAGTGAATTTTTCGGAAGTGCCATAGTTTTATTTCCAAATTTCACATTTATTGAGCTCATTTTTTCGTAACTAGAACAATGAAGGAATCATATGAAATATGAAATACAAAAAAAAAAACAGGTACATCACTTCAGTATTTATATATTTATACACTATAACTGCTATCAATGTGGGACCTGTTATATATGTAATACTAATAATTGCAGTTCCAACAAAATTAAATTGAAACACCATCGCAGTGTTTACTTTGTGGAAGAGAAATTTATAAGAAAGCAATTTTATAAGAAATTCACTTTCAACCATATATATATTAATTTCCGCCATGCCCACATTTTATTCTCAACAGGATTGAAGGTATAAGTTAAAAAGATGGTTAGATGATATCACACTTTTTTAAAAAGGCTCCTTCTTTATATATTATTAACCACTATGGTTTAATTCTCAACCTAAAATTTAAGAGTAACACTGGGATAAATTCATAGCTAAGCACTTTAAAAATGCAGGCTAATACTTTTTTCCTCACCACCAGTAGGTGCCTTTAGATTCCATCCTACTGACTTGAAGAATTTGTTCGTAAAATTGCATCAATTGTATATATTATTACGTACAGTACGCAGCAAAAAAAGTCATCAACGAGCAGCTACAAGAACGCACGCACAAATAGACCCCATTTCACACCGTATCCTTTTTGTGACATGATATACATGATACCTAATCTCGCAAATCGAGCACAACAGAACAGAACAACAGAAGGAAAACACAAATCATCGTAGTAATCCATGGAGAAACTCATCCATTATATAGAATAACATCTAGACCCGATTGCACTGTCAAAATAAATTACAAACTAAATACTAAAGTCATGCATGCATGCATCTGCAGCTAGCTGTCCCATTTTGAATTATTACGATTTGCCGTTCCTTGAAAAAGTTGATTTCTTGAATGTGGAAATTGAATTTTTGAAAAGTTGAATTTTTGAAAACCTTATTTCCTGAGAAACTGAAATTTTGAAAAGTTGAATTTCTGAAAAGCAGATCTTTTTATGGCGCGCCGAACATGACAATAATACTTTGTCAAGAAAATAAAACTTTCATAGAAATTTAATACTTTCTTTCAATTTTTTTTCCTTTTGTAAAACAAATTTCACCTACTTCAATAATAATTGAATTTCAACACAGATAAATAACACTTTCTTTTTGATAATCGTAGTCTATGACGAAGACGCTAATAAAACTTTCAACATTTTTATAAGACTTTCAACATTTTCATAAGACTTTCAACATTTTCATAAGACTTTCAATGGGCTGCTAGATGACGTAATGGACCAGGCTACCTCGTTTATCCAGATAGCCGAGTCTACGCACGTGTGTGTTGATATATTTTTTTAAATATGGCGAATAAGCAGGAGTACTGTAAAGTAAGGTTTGAAGCCCATCAATAAACAGAACATTGAAATTATGTAGGGTCAGTATAAAATTTCGTCCAATTTCTCTAAAATTATCTAGTGAAGTAACAACCCATCATCGAAATGAATCCCCTGCAGCTCACAATGAAAGCTCAAAACTTCCTGTGACAAGGCAGATGGTTCTCTGCTAAGTTTTCCATTAATTGCTCATCGTCAGTTTCCTTAAAGCTTTCAAATTTGATGATTGCTTGATTCAGCTCTGGCAAAAAAAGTGAATCTACCATTTTTCTTCTTTTTACTTCTTCATAAATCAGCTAAATTCCTTTTTCGCGGGAGAGCGAGACAAAAAAATCACGTGGATAGACTTTGGTCCATCCACGTGATCCATGTATCTCTTTAATGTTATTCTTAAAAGTTAAATAAAATACTTGAAAAAGTTATAAACAGAGTTGATTGTTTTTATTATAATCAAGAAAGTATCATATGTATTTTTTTTAGTTCTATATTTCCAAAGAAAGTGCATTTCCAGAGAAAGTATTAAATCACAGGCGATAAAGTCTAAATTTTCTTGACAAAGTATTAAAGTCACGTTTGGCGCGCCATATCTTTTGAAGTTCGATTTCAAAATTTTGTTTTGGCCGAAAAAGCACCCTCATGATCAACTATGTTTTTATTTAACAAATAAAATCGTCTTTTAAAAAATCTTTGAAACTTTTATAGATTTTGCAAATTTTTTGCTAGAGGAGGATTACATGAAATTTCAAAAATGTTTATCTCGTATTCATGTACTCAGATGGTGCTTCCTTAAGGTCCTCCCATTTATGAATGCTGATTTGAACGTTTTCCGCACGTCCGTTACGATTGGTTCTTTCAATAACAAATCTCAAGTGTAAACAAATAGTTCACTATGCGCCATTATGGATTTCTCTTTTCGAAAAGAATGGCTGAAAAACAAACTTACAAATACGATTTAATTACTCTAATTTTGAAAATTAGTTATTTTTTTACTGTGGGTAAAGATTCAAATTAGATATTACTTATTTTCTACACATATAAAGGAAAATGTCACCACCAAAGAAAGAGAAAAAGGTACATTTTTGCTTTGTTTTCTAGATGATTCATGGGTATTTTTTCGAATAAAAATTTTCGTTTCTCTTTGTTTACTTTTCTGATTTCCCATTGTATGTGCAAAATGAAGATTACGAAGATAAAATTCTACTTAATATTGACATTTTATATTTCAGAGTTCTAAAACCGACAATGTACCTTCATTGCTTGATCATATGAAACATTGTTGCCGTTGTAATAAGAATATATGCCCAGGGTACAGTCCTACGTCATACAAGTAAGTTTTTGGAATTAATTTCTTTGATAATTACATATCATTTATTATTTTTGTATCACAAATTTCAAGGAGAAAAAAATCTCTACTACAATAATGTTCACTTGGAGTGAATAATGAATAATGAATGCAAAAACCAGTGAATCATTTGTTACACTATAGTTTCATTATTTATCTTGAAATATATAAGATTTTCACTTTAAAGTGCAGAAATTTTTGCTGCATTATTCAAACTTTTATTGAATAAATATCATATATTACCAAAATGAAAATGGACGAGTCAGAAAAACTGGATGAATCATTCTTTGATTAGTTCTATAGTGTTATGAATATCAATAGATTAGGAGTAAACATAAAATGTGCCTGGATATCTTTGCAAATTTATTCATCATTTAATATTGCTATTTATGTAGAGGAAATTGAATATTTGGAAATAAATATCTAAAAAAAATATCCATTGCACACTGTCTTTATAAGAACCAGTAAAATCTAAAGTGAGGCTGACTAATCTTTTTGTTTTTAGACTATTTCAGCCTGAATTGTTTATAATTTGCTCTTAGCTTTAAGTTTCAGTTTCAGACTTCAACCTTATACTTGTACTTATTTATACAGTGATGTCCTTGTTTACCTCAGACTGAAGGAACTGAGTTTCTTCATAATGTATAAATGAATATGCATTTAAATAATCGTTTTTGCTGCCTTGAGAGCAAGTGATAAATTTACAATTACTTTCATTCAAGTATATACACAGGTTTTTCTTGGTCTATTTTGGACAAATCTGAAGCTCATGTTTCTAGAATATATCTTATAAAAAAGTGTGTATCTTTATCTTTATCTATGAGACAGACCTTCTATTTTTTATTGTGTATTCAGAATATCTCAATTATGAGGCTTCTTGTAGTCTTTTTTGTTATAAAGTTGTTGGCTCAACCAAATTTATTTGTGAAGAGTTTATTTGAAATATAGATTCATGAAAAATTTAGTTGGAAACTAGCTGATTATGAAACCAAAACACCACCACTAGTTAATCTATATCTGAAATATAATTTGATTAAGATGATGGTTCACATCAAAGATTATTGATTAAAAGTAGATGGACGATAAATCTTGCAATATACAATTAAGATTATGATTATGTTTTGTTATTATGGGTAATGACCTGCTTAAACTGATAATCCCTTAAAACTCAAAGCAAACTTGCTTATCTATCATCAAACAAAAATATAATCCTATACATAAGGATCATTATAAGTTTCCGAAAAATTATTTTTCCCAAAACTTTTGTATCTGCTCAACA
The DNA here is from genome assembly GCA_027922465.2 of Turritopsis dohrnii. Lineage (NCBI taxonomy): Eukaryota > Metazoa > Cnidaria > Hydrozoa > Anthoathecata > Oceaniidae > Turritopsis > Turritopsis dohrnii. The sequence continues at coordinate 171,365 of BQMF02000624.1, read as the reverse complement.
GGATGTGAGGTTGAGAAAAATATTTTTCAATATTCATGTCCTCTTTAATTATATTTTCTAGCACCAGGTATCGAACTACCATGTCAGCATTCAATATTTTTCCAAACCTATTTAAAACCTGTTTTTAATTTCTGTTGCCTAATTAATACTGCTTAAATATATAGATATTCTACATTCATTTATATTTTATTATAGAGTTCTGGTACAAAATTTTATTTCTGAGTGAATTCTCACTAATTTTTCCAAATGGTTTCTGGTAATGTATTAAGTTGGTTATAAATATTATTAAAACTGGCTGTGATTTTCCAGGGGTGACTGCCATTAATTTATAAACAAATGAGGATTTCACAGTCAAACAGTTTCCAAATTTTGTGTGAAGCAATTATTCTTCTTCATATTGTTTTTTGCTTTGATGAAGTTTTAAAAAATATATATTGAGTTTCATTTTATGATGTAGCTGAATATATCAAATGTTAAGGTGTAGTATACAGTTATTTATGCATAGAAAATAAATTTTGAATATGCAAGAAGAGGAGTTGATGAATTTTTTCTTTACCAAACATAATGATACCATTCGATGCTTGGTAATTGTTTATGTATAAACTTGAAAGTACAACAGTTATGTGAATATTATATATATCTATTTTATCTTTAAAACAAAGCTCATCATATATGCTAAAAAATACAGCATCACATATTTCATTTATAAAACTATCATAATAACTGAACCCTTTCAATAAATCTAAAGCATGGCTAAGGCATAAGTTTTGACATAACTGGTAAAAAACATGAAGTTAACAATGATTTATTCAAAGTACCCCAAATAAGATTAGGTCGAAAAAGTTTGGAAAAGTGCTAACAGATACTTAACAAATACAGAGCATAAGGAACATGAGGAAGTAAACCATGACTACAGTCATCATATTGAAACTAATGAAATGATTTTGTATAGGTAAGGAATCGTTTATGTGATGTTGATTCTTTGACTTTTATAAACAATGAAGCATAAGCAAGTAAGTATCTTTGGACATCCATCTGCATGGTTGGCTATTTAACCCATCAGATCATAAATGATATCAATTTTGCATAGACCTTCTCATCCAATGAAAAAAGTTCTAATTTCTATAGTTACATTCATACACTATGTATTGCACGATTTTTTGCAAAAACCAAATTGCAATTAATTCATTATAACTGATGCTATTATGTTTTAATGACCATGTTTTTTGGAAAATATGAATGTTTTTGTGAAGGTGGTATGTACTATGATGCTAGAACATGGATTATTTTTTGAAAGAAAGAATTAAAAAGAACGATTAAACTTAAAACTTGTTGAGGAGGGATATGCTTTCATACTTTTTATTTGTTTTGTTTTTTTGTCGCTAACTTTCAGAATCTCCAAAAATGTTTGCATACCTGTAGAGCGGCCAATGCAAGTGTGATATACACACTCCTATTAATGAAGACAAATGCAATATGTAAGAGATTTGCACTTTTTTGTGAATGCAACTTAATTCAAAATATAATACAGCAATATAAATTCTTTCAGATAGTAGAGCAAGGTTCTATGCATTCCTTGGAATTCATAAACCTCTTGAATACTGTCTTCATGACTTTTTAGTTTTCTATGGCTCAATTTATTTTAACCACCAGAAGTGCAGAAATAGTTTTGTTTGTCCAGTTTTAAAACATTTTTTCGAAACTCATTATCACCATTATTATTGCTGGTTGTTTTATATTGTCTATATTTTCTCCATCCTTTTGCTTTCAAGCTAGGTTAGAATAAGAGAAAATATATTTTGTTTTAAAAATATGCTTTCTATTTTAATGTTTGGATGGGCTGATAAATAATAATGTAGAATTTAACCAGATGGTTTTTTTCAAACTTATTCAATATACGAAGTATAGTACTTCCCTCTATATTTGTCTGCTTTCATTTCATAAAGTTGTTTTTTCAATTATGTAATATGTTTTGGAGTATACATCTTATTAAATTTGTTTGATGAAATACCTTAGGAAGTTAAAAGGATACCATAACAGGATTTGCTGTATTATTCTTGAAAGTAAAGGTTGTTTTAGGTTATCATGAAGTAAGAAATTTATACACAAATAACGTTTATTAACTCAAATAATCATTGACCAGCAATGGAAAAATTAAAATTTGATTATGTTATAGTATACTTATGGCTAATTATTATGAGCACATCCTCACAAATTCCAGCCAGTGTTGCACGTATAATGGAACATCACGTAGGTATGCTTATATGGCAAGCCAAAACATATATGCCACTCTTGAGGAAGAAGCATGTTTCCTGCAAATGTTTTAGATCAGTGGTACCACTTTGTATGTTCTGAAGTCTCACTGTTAATGGATGAAATATAACCTTACTAAATTACTTGACTTGAAATTTGATAATTTGATAAAATATGGAACAATAGAAGCACGAAAATTGATTTGGGCACAAAAATTGATTTGGGAAAACCTAGTAGCACAAAAAAATCTTGAAAAAATACACTTGATGAATTCTCTATGACCTACATATATTTGATCTTGCCAAATGAGGTTCAGTTGCTAAGCAACTTGCTATATTTTTTTTGCCTCCCTCAGTGGGCACACAATTAGCATTTCAATACTTAGGTGTATAGCATAATACTTACCCTATTCCCCCACATATAAGCCCACCCTATTTAAAAGCCCATGGGCTTATACCCGGGTATAGGCCCACTGGGCCTTTATCCAGGAGACTTTTTCAATTAAGATTTTTGTTTTGTCTTTTTACACGGACAATAGCTCTCATTTAAAAAAATGATTTGTCTCGTTCATTTACCAACCTTATGGCTGTTTTGAGTAAAAAAATATATATAGGCCCATGGGCTTTTATACGGGAAAATTTTTTTTTAAATTAAAAGTTCAAAAATCGGCAAAAATTCAGATAAACGCCCATGGGCTTATATGCGGGGGAATAGGGTAAATGTTTTGGAGTTTGTTGAAACAAAATTTGAAATCTGTTTTTCTTTACCGTATTTCCTCTAATAAACGCCGCCCTCTATTAAACGCCGCACTTATAGCCGAACATTTGTAATGAACGCCGCCCTCTAATAAACGCCGCCTTCTAATAAACGCGGCGTTTATTAGAAAACGGACTAAACAAGAATTAGTTTAATAGTTTTATTTGTTTTCTATCAACAAATTCATTCAGGTTTGCATGAGTATATGATGTGTAATTAATTGCCATAAAAGTTTACATCTCATAGAAGAGAACGGCGACAGTGATATTGCTCTTCTTTGACATTTTTGTGAACATATCTTTTGTGTAAAACATTTTCACACAACCTTTTGTAACCTTTTTTTAGGATAAGGAAACATTGTTGTTTAAGTTTGCTTCTATCCAATTTTTCATTTTGTAATAAACACCTCTACTGAACGCCGCCCTCTATTAAACGCCGCATCCAGAAGCTGAGATTTGTAATAAACGCCGCGTCGTTTATTAGAGGAAATACGGTATTCGTTTACTTTCACAAGATTAAAATGATCTCCTTTCTTCTTTAAAATGATTTGCTTTACTGAGAGGAGTTACCTAGCAGATAAGTTTGTTTTCAATATTGCTCTAAACTTAAACTGCCATTAAAATGTATATGAAGAAGACATGTTTCGACCAATCCAAGTACAATGCAAGTAGAAATCGAATATTCTAATCCAATGAAAATGTAGAAATTCTCCTCAATGCAGATGTTAATAATACAAAATTTCGTTACTTCTTCCACTTAAAACCACATAATCTTTTGCTCCTTGCGATTATTTTTCATCCATATATTTGGTGAAAACCTGCACCAATGCACCACCAGTTCAAAACAATATTTGATGTGCCTTACTTAGATACTAACGATTGATTTTGTCAATTGCATTATAATGATGTTAAATCTAAACGTGCCACAGTTGCTTATTAAATAGTTGCATTAAAACACATTAATGAATTATGTTGAACCTCGAAATCCACAAGAATAATTACAAAAAGGATATTTACTTTCAAGATATTGAACGACTGTCGATGAAGGCGGGACGTTGCATGCTTTTCGACCAGTGTTTGATTGCTAATTAACAATAGACAACTAGTTGATGGAATGACTTGAAAAACTTGAGAACAGTTCCACTCGTTGATACTGTCATTTTTGAAGAGAATGTTGGAAGTCTAAACTCATTGGTCATTTAGTTCTGAATAAATTTATCATACGTTTTAAAGCCTTTCTTAAGGAGCGTGTGACGTTAGGTTGGAAAAATAAAGTATTTTTGTAGAATCTCAAGTTTCTTGCTATTAACACAAAATATGGATTTGTCGATAAAATGAGATTTTTGTTTCTGCATGAAATATTTAGGGTTTCATGTTGATTTCTTTTAAAGAAGCAAAACCTTAATTGCTGCCATGTGTTCGTTCTATCATATTTGATTCAAATTCCCAATCGTCAGATTTCAAACCTAAGCACCAAATCAGTCCCCAGTCTACCAACTATTCCATTTTTTGAGTTAATTCTATTTTGCATTCCTGTAATAAGAATGAAGCTTGATTGTTGTCAAGAGAACATCTGGTTAAATGTTGGATCCAAATCGTAATACTTCTAATATCGAGATTCAACGTGGTGATCCTTGTATATTAGCAGCATTATAAGAAAAGGTGTTGAATATGTTACAATCACATAATCGAATTTATGGAGCATTTAAATTAATCAGATTCTGTTTGGAGGTTTGAAAGCTTGACCACCATGTTGCTTTCCAGTTTTATTGAGTATCACATAAGTCCATTATCCAATTATTTGCTAAACCCATTATCGTCTTGTCCATATTTCCTTTAGTATCATGTCACTAGATTTCTCGTATATTTACTTAATAAAGATAATATACATATAAATGTTACTCTCTTTTCAACTGATATTCTTTCTTCATTGCTATTTCCTTGTTCATATTTGATGAGTGTTGTATCTTCATTTCTTCAGTTGAACGAAATGATGATGATGATGATGATGATTATGATGATGATGTATGAAAGATTATATAAAACTGTCTTCTATTAAAGAAACAGTTTTTATTTTTGATGTTTAGTTTTCCACCTATTTATTGAAAGAAGTGGATGTTGGGATACGTCAAATAATCTTTCCAATTTCGTTGATTTGCTTATTTGGTTGATTGTGTCGGCTTGGGTAATTTGAGCGACATTACGCGGCATTTTCGCACTAGTCAATTCGGTTGTATTGAGCGAAAATGTTTTGAGTGAGAATGCTGGTGATAGCTTGGTAGCATTGAGCAAGAATTATCGCATGAATGTCGATTGGTGAGTGAGAAGAGTCCGCGTATGTGACGTATTAAAGCGATTTCTTGTATAACTTGTTAACCTACTTGGTAAATAAAGTCCCTTTCTAAAATATCTCAAGTATCAAGCATAGTTGGGATTATACTTCTCGTGTTTTCTTGGAGACAATAATCCATTAATCTGACCGTCATAATGTTGATGACGTTTTTGTGGTTAGTTGACCATGCCAGCGGTATGTTTCCTGTTGTCAACAGGAAGTTACCCTGTTTTTGTCGTAACAGGTCATTTTTAATTGCATTTTGATGAAAAAATATACCAAAACATTTGTTAGAAAATTCATATGAAATCGCTTTGAGACATTTTCAAAGCTGGTTGTCTTTATTTTGCTTTTTACTCGTAGTAATATATTTCGGTCGATATTTGAGTAAAATGGTAATATTGCATTTTCGCTTCGCTTTGATGTTATTACGTCAGAAGAGCATGCCGATAACATTGGAGTTCACACATAGTTTTATCGTGTTTATATCAACCGAAATAAAATTTTCATTCATCAACCAGCCATCACGTAGCACTCCATCATTGTTGTTTTTACTCTCCAAAACGTTGATTGACACTCAATGATCGATTGTAATCGTTAAACCAGCATCTGTAATGTTCGTCACACATTCCACCAATCCATGTGAACACAGTTTTTTTGACCACGAATAAATTCACATCACTCACGATGTGTTGCCACATCAGCCGTGTGACGTCATTTGTGTTTTGATAGTGTTTACTAAATAAACGATGGAGGAGGACTCAACGTAATACAGTTCCTTATACGTTTTGCACTTGTCGGGTTGCCATGGTATCTCTTATATTAAACCAATGTTGTTGCAGTCGGTTATTAGAAGCTAGACTTTAATAATGTTTGATTTATATTTGTATTTGATCGGCTTGCTTCTGCGCATGTTCGTTACACTCGAAATACTAATAAGGTAAAGTTAGTCTTAAGTTGGTTTAGTTATGAAAAAGTCGTCCAACTAGATGGGAAAAAAAGAGAGGCCTATTAATTAAATTGATAGACTGGTGTTCCATTCTCACGAAATAATTATGGTGTCGGAATATTGGAAAACGTTTCGTGCTGATTATTACCCGAAGTCGTTATTGATCTTAAAAGATGCATTGAACTACCTCACATCGTGTGATAACAAGTAAGTTTGAAAGTTTTCTAGTGTGACCAGGAAATGTTTTTTTTTGGACAGTTGGTCTCTCTCAATTCTTTTTACATAGTGCACACACTGAACATTGTAAATGATTTGTTCGCAGAGAAGGGTTGTTTCTTCTATTGTCTGTCCGTATTTTTTTCTACACTTTTATGGAAATTATTTTGGTGCATTTCTATCTTGACATGTTGGCGGTTGAAGATGGTTCCAATCATGGTTTTGTCAAATTACTTGAGTCATTCTCTGATAAGGTAGAGATAAGAATGATTTGCCAAATGTTTTAAGTGGAGCAATATTAGAGTTTTGACACACAATAAATCAGTCCTGCTTGACACATTCAAGTGTCAGACATTTTCATCAATGTAAACAATTTTTTTTTATCAAAAAACATACTTGCTGAATTCTTTGGGACTTTCTTATGAATACATGGCCGCACTTCCTTCGCTGATTTCGAACATCCACAATATATTATCATTACCAATATTATGTCGATCACTGACAGGAGGAAGTGACGCATGTTATATTAGCACAAGTAAAACTTACTGATCGTAGATAGCTTCTTTCAATCTTGCAAAGTTATTTTTGATGTTTTACTCCAAGAAAACGTGCCTTAATGTTTTTTTTACTTGTTACATGATGACATCATCGAGTTCTATTTTTGATTCAGTAAACAAGCATCATCTTGAGAAAATAAAAAGTGATTTTTCCAAAGGTTTCCAAACTAAAACAACGTCATGAATGATTTTTAATCGACTACGAACGGAATTGATCAGAAAATGAATTGGGATGTAAGAAAAATGGGAAAGTTTTGGTGAGAATCTAGATGTATAGGAAACAATGTATAAAACTATCAAAAATGGTATCGTGTTTTCTTTATTTTGATGAAACTTTTAAATGGCTGAATATGTTTTTTAACAGGAAGTCACGTTAAATCATTGATGTTTTTTTCACGTTTGCCGACTCAATGTTGCCGACTAATATGCGACGTCCGTCGTTATTATGAGGCTTTTGAATAATGTTATCTTGCAATGAAACACTCGTTTCAAAAACATGCTAGTTAAATGTTAAACATGCGAAAACTAGTTATTGTTACCTTGTTGATTTTTTTTATTTGTGTTTTTGATTAGCTCACTCGAATCGAAGTTCTAAAACGAACACTTGTTAACAAGATCACGTGTGTGTCACGTGCATGAGATTTGCTTATTGAATGTTCGCGAGTTGAATGTTAGTAAGAAATTTTAAAGCAGTTTCTGGTTTGCTGAAGTGCTTCGATGTTTCTGTCTTGTTTCGATGATTCTGTTCATCAATGGTACAAACCTAAAATTGCGTTTAGTTCAAGGTATCTTGGATAGTATATTTTCTTATCTGTTATCTTTGCCAGCATGTCGCACTAAGAATATGCTGCGTTAGTTTGTTTCAGCACCTGGGCATTTCACGTTACGATGACGACACTTTCGTTCTCCATTCAATGCACACCCTCCATCCATGTGTTTTCTTTCCTCTGTTGTTTTCTTGATCGAAGTCTTTAAAAGGACAAATGAGTGAGTTTATTGTTTACTATAAAAGATTTTTCTGTTTCTTCATCTTTTTTATTCTATTGAAACATTAACGAGAAGATTTTTAATTTAATTCGCTTGTTTTTCGCCCCAACGTTTAGGCCTGGTTTCCACCTTCAGATTTCATTGACTTCTTTGTGTGTGCCTTTTGGGAGATATAAGATAAAATCTTTACTGGTATTATGAATAGTTAACCATTGTGTCCATAAATTATCGCCATCAAGTTGGATATTTTCCTTTATTTCACGAGAATTTCTTTGAAACATTTCGTGGGACTCTTTCCCTGTGTCAGGTGTTGCTAAACCCGGCCTATAATTTGTAATCTCGGTTTATTATCGGTTTTGTTGTTTCGTTTTATAGTTAATTTTAAATAATTCACAAGATATACAGGTGAAAAGGGTTTTTTTCTGATAGTGATCTATGTATTTTCGTTTCATAAGACATGTTTGTATATATACAGGTGGAATAAACTGCCAGTAGTGTGTTTCATCCATCTTTACTTAAACTTCGCCGTAAATGCTGTTTGTTTTACCCGAAATTGAGGATTTACTGAACATTGATTGTTAAACATTTTGCGGAGCAGCTAGAAAGGCTATGGACTCTTCATTCATTCTGTGGTGAAGGTGAGTTTGGTTTGGATGCTATTTTGTCTTCTTACGACAGCAGGAAAACAACTAAGCACGGAACGCGCAATTGACAAAAATTATATTCAAGCGAAGTCTGTGAAGTCTGCTGTGTTGTTTCCGTCTGCCATCTGCCAGAATTTCCGCTTCGTAAGTGGTTTTGGTGAGCTCTTTACGCCAGAATGATTCAAAGTTCTCAAATATATTTTTACTTAATAGATATTTTTCCCTCGATTAATGTTTTGGATTTGGATTTTAAAAAATGTTTCACAACTAACCGTGGCTTTGATACACCGCTATCCTTGAAAACATTCACAATCGAAAAAATTGTCTTGATATTTTTTGCTTTTTAATCAATCATCCAGTTTGTTTGTTTGACATATTTCATTCTGTTTTCATTCTTAATTCACTGACTTTGCGTTTATTTTTGGTAAACTATTACAAAAATCATCCTCAGAAACTACCTTATCGGGGATAATTTCGTCGGGAAAAATGTTTCGTGGGGGAAAATCTCGTCATTTTGCAAAAATTTACTACTACCTTCTTATAAATTTCCCTTTTTCTCAAACATTTTCGTCACGAAGCAAAAGTTTCGTCACTTTTCCCCGATGAAAGTATCCCCGATAAGGTACTTCAAACAGTATAATTTTCAAAATACTTCATCGGTGTTTTTATCGTTCCAATAGTGTTTCGGTATCTTAGTCTTGCCGAGGGTGCAAAAGCACGCTGTAAGAACAGTGCATGCAATGAAGACGTATGTTTGTTGGCAATAGTTTTTACGTATCAACCTTCTGTCGTTGGAAAATAACTGTTAAACTTCATTAATGTTTTTTTAGTAGCCCATCTTTTATCTCATAAAATGTGACGTCGTATTTACTGACGGTGTTCTCCTGAAACAAACTCAACTTTTTTAAACAGAACACTCTCCATTGTAGATGTTATTTTTGGTGTTATTACCCTAGCAACATGAAAGATTGCTATGTTTTTGCCGAGTGACTAACGATGTTATCGTTTTTCTTTTGTATGGGGAAAGGATAGAAATAAAATGAAATTCTGTAGTAGGCAGGTGAAAAATATTCTTTAATTTCCACAATTAATCATCATTTTTTTTTTTGAAAGATGTATATCGGAGCTTTTGTACGAGTTCTATTGCGAATGTTAATGTGCTTTACTCGACGATATTAAGTTCTACCAAGTCTTGTGACGGCGGACACAACATTCTATTTCCTTTATTAACACAAGGTAATTTGTTTGTTTGTTTGTTTGTTTGTTTTTTCGTCTTCTTCGAATATCCTCATAGATTTCAAAGACGTGTGTATTCTATCAGATATGTAGGTGCACCAACTGAAGTGTATGTGCTTCTGTTGTTGGGAGGCATGTTATTGAAATTCAATCACATTTTCAGATATTATTTTACAACTACAATTGTATGTTGTCCTCCCAATCAACGAAATAACCATTCGCTATTCAATTACAACATACATCATTTGTTTAATTTACGGTATAGTATCGAGTCAAGCCATCAGACGGCTGTAAACATCCTCAACATATGCTATTATCGCTTTATTTGTCTGTATGGAGATCGTTTACTAATCTGATGTGTCTTCGTTTTTTGTTTTCACAAAGCTAATGTTTCTAGACAGTCTGCTAATTGGCTCCTCCTTTTTAGAAGGTACCGTGGTGGTACGTGCTTAGGGCCTGTTAGCTACCATATTGATTTCGTTGCGGTGTATGTCATATGCATTACTCATTTTCATGCCTTCTGCAATTTCATATCTGACATTATTAAAGAACTGAAACAAAAAGCGTGTAAAGACCACCAAGCGAAGTTGGTCCTATAATTTTATTAGTAAAGGATTACTTGAGAATGGTTATTTTTTATGGTTAGCGAGTGTTAGTATTTAACATGACCACAGTATAATGGAGAACTGAAAACATTTCTGTGCGTAGTATCAGCATAGTTAACATGCTTGGATTTCTTTTGAGCACCGCAGTGTGAAGCAAGCGGATATAAAATGGTTGCAACATCTGCCCGACTTTTCCTATAAGAACAACACTTTAGTGTCCTTGCTAAAACCAATATATTTGCAAAAGAAAAGAAACTTAACATTTTTTTTACTAATAGCTTTTTTATGTAACCTTGAAAACTTGGTGTATATGCATTTTTATTTAAAAAAAAAAAATTTGAAGTGTTTTTCTCACTACTATATAAGAGTTTGTGCACGTCTCGTAATGGAACGACTTTTCGTTATAACGCTTGGGAAATTTATCTGTGTTAGTGAGGTTTGTCTCGTTTTATAGAAAGATTGTGTATGTCTGAACACAATACACCCCTTTATGGTTAAAGCAACAGAAGCATATTGATTTTACGATTGTCATGTTATGGAATAAAAATTTACGAAAATGTTATTATATATGTTCTTTGCATAAATTTGCATATATTTGAATTGCATTTGAATGTTACCGATGATTGGACGATACACAAACAGATTATGGAGGAGAGCAAGAATGATGGAGGAGTGCATTGGGATTAAAGTACACGTGAGCCAAGAACACTTTTTTTGAATTTTTTTCGTTTAAAAGGTATAGTCAGAAGGAAGATAATGGTGGTATAAAAATCAACCATAGCAGAATTTTGGCTAATGGCACCAATCTAAATATAGTTTTTAAATTTTCCCACAATAACCTTGAAGAATGTCATGTGGTTTGAAACTTCCAAGTTTCTTTGATTAATTGTACTTGCGCACGACAAGTCTGTCGAAATTACATCGATAAATATCGTAAAAAGAACTAAAACATAGTGATGGCTTGCGAAATGATAATTGTCATTAATGTCTGATAATGAAATTCTATTACATTTCATCGATCAAAAAAATATAGTAAATCACATTTAATTGTGCCCTTCTGACAAACTTTTACAAATCAGCGGAGCATGGCTGTCTCTGATTGGCGGATCGTGATAGTAACGTCATCCCGCTATTATGTAATCGAGTAGTATTTTATGCATGGGATTCCTTGAATATTTCAGTCATCTAAAAGATTTGCAATGCCTAGATTAAAAGATTACCTGTTCTGATAGGTAGGAATAAAATCGCAAACAAAAGCTTACGCCGAAATCGAAAAAAAAATTATAATCGCGCCTGATTTGACGCGACATAGAAGGTATTTACCTTTATTTGGGGAATTTCCGCGTCGTCTTTTTTTCGGCGGTATCTTGTCTTTGAAGTGACACTTGGAAAGAGATGTCAATACAGAATTTTTATTTTCAAGTTGTATTTGAATGATTTCAAAATGACTTAATGCTTGTCCAATTAACATTTTCTCATTAGGGGAAATAAATTATTCAGCTTCTAATTAAGTTCTCTTCAGGTTTTAAACGCTTTCCTTAGTAACAGGTTGTTTCCTATCTGTCCGTGTCCAACATTTTTCACGAGCTTTTGAATCGGTTTAATCTATCCTATTTTAATTCTAAAAGTGCAGTTTTATTTATAACCTTACCTTTTGCACGGTGATCGAGATTGTTTTTCGTCTAATCCGATTCCAGCAAAGTAATATTCCCTGGTGCTCGAGGTTAGGATATACGTTGCGTTTGTTTCCAAGTGAAGTTCTAATGAATAAATGAGATATAACACGAACATAATTGGTTTTGGATGACACTAATTACTCGATAAACTTGACAATTTGTTCATACCTGTAATATTACTGTTTATAGAAAACAATTCCCCTTCCAGCTATTGATGTCGTTGTTTGTGGAATACTTCGAACATTCTCACCAAAACTAATCATCCTCTCTTGCTATGCTTTACTTTATGACTTCAAGTTTGACATGAAGGTGGAGAGCTTCTCCTCCGTAATAAGTTTAGTTTTCAACCAATTATATTCATTTTGCCGGATATTTTGATGTTCGATATTTTGATGTTCGATATTTTTCTGTTACATGTTCAAGTGTGTTATCATAACATTTTGCAATATAACTTCATTTCGGAACTACATGCTGAGTCATCATTCTATTATTACAGACGCATATATTACATGACATGTTATTTACTGCTTTTGACAACATTGTTTTGATTGTGTATACCATTTCGGTTAATTAAACATTTTTAAATTTCCCATGTTTTCTTGTTGTACTTGAGTTTCCAGTGGTTAGGTAGTTTGAGTAAACAAAGATAGTTTTTCCATTAGTCGTCTGTTTTCTTGAAATTTAGACAGTAAGCCAGCGTTGACTGACTGACTGAGGCAGTGTGATGTTATCAATTTTCAACTCTGTCATTCAAAACTGTATAGTTTTTTTCCTCCTAGCTCGTCAAATCTTTTCAAATCAAATTTTGGTATTTAATGCGTTTTTGCTTTTTTAACCTATTTGAAAAATTGGCATTTTGTTCTCACACGCAGTCGATAAATTTTCTCACGACACTTTGTAGTAGTGTACCGATGGAAAATCTACGTAGGAGGGTTTTTAGATCCAATAAAAATAGCCATCATTCCGCCGGCTTAGAAATGAGATGGATGCTATGTTGACCGCCTGCTAAAACTTTTTGCACTAATCGTCTTCCATAGTATGTGGATTACGTGATCGCGTTACATAAGAAAAGAAGCAAACCTATTGCAAGGAGAAAAAATTCGAATTTTTCTGTGGAGAAATAATCTATATAATCAATATGAATTTGTCATTTTCTTTACTGGTCCTACTAATTACTATGGCTTTTCGAATCTTTGGTTTCGATACTTGGTTTCACTCGTGATTTGATTTGTAATATTGTCATGTTCTTGTGTAAAAACACAGCATGGTTATTTTAAAAGCCTGCTGAAAAGTGGTGACTTCTCATGATGGTAGCTTAACAATGTAAAAGCTATTATGTAGATGGTTAACTCAAACCAATTATAATTTCATGAATGTTTAATGGGATCTTGTTTTATGTTTTTCATCATTGTATTGTATGTGACATTATTATGTGCTTTCAAACGAACATTTTCTCTTGCTTTTAAATTAGATGTCATTGTTCGAGAAAGATTAAATAAAAATCAGCTCGCTATAACGACTCAAACAAAGCGATCAGTGGATTTACTGTTGATAGATTGATCGTGTTGAACGATTTACTACAAAAAAATGATGTTAAGAAAATAGACAGTTCCTTGCCGTGTGAATGTATGAGTAGAAGGGCTGTACATTTCCTTTCGTTTGTCTTCAATGAAACGTGATTTTTGAAGTTTCGTAGAAATCGCTGAGGTGGTTGTGCTATTTTACTATAAAGGGTATTAGTGTTGTTTTTTCAATTCCCAGCATGCGTTTCTCTATTTGTTTATGTTTACGCTTGTTGTTGTTTGCATTGTTGCAGCGTATGTGGAACGTCGATGGTAATATCTTAACAAATCACACTGAATCGTCACACCGTTTTGAACGTTTCTTTGAAAACTGATCTTGTGTTGTAAGGACGTGCTAAACGAGTCTCACCGCACTGCAGTTCAAACACAGATTTTTTACTGATCAGTTTGATAACAATGAAATGCTTACTATTTTTAAAATAAAATAAAAAAACATTTAAAGAAACGTATGTGGTTTGCCATTTCATTCATCCTGTGACCAGTTAATGATATTTTACGCTTAACAATTCCTCCAGTGCAACTGTTGTCAAAGTGATGTTCTGAGAGAAAACACGGCAACAGAAATTCCTATAAAGAGTGTTGTTCGATAGATTTTGTTTTGTTTAATTGGTATGGTTGTTTATTTAGCTATATTTATAAATGCAAAGTATATCTGAATATATATGTACTTGAGAGGTATATTACCGAATATCAGTAGAGTATAAACATGATGAGAAGGGAGAATAGCCATCTTGTGTGTTCGAAAAGCATGGTCAACTCTACTACATGTAATAATAATAACAGAACTAATGTAAACGCTCGCAAATTACGGCGGGTGAGTGTGAACGAAGATCTCTACTTTTCCGCTACTGAAGATGACGAAGAAATGCTTTGTACTAGGTGCAGGTGAGTTCTTGATTGTCTCCGTTATTTCTTTTGCGGTGTTTGATCACCGAGAGATTGTCATGTTTCAGTCACGTGCTTATAATCAGAGTGTTGTTATTATTGATAGCAAGTAATGTCTGTGAAGCCATTTCGTTTTGTTTGCGCTAATTGCGTAATTACATGGTTGAACTTGCGGTGATACGCAATCAACCAATCCACACCTAGGTAATTCTCTCGTGTTGTGTAAACGCAATATCTCCACAAGTTCTGTTACCCTAATAACAATGAAAACATTAATGTTCATCAGTGTTGCTATGGAAATAAGTACCCTAAAACCAAACCATTAGTTCTTTCTGGTTAATTTCAATGTCATTTTCCCACGAGCGTCTTAAAGAAACGCATATATGTTTTTGCGCTTTTTGGGAGAAATGATAGCAGAAGTGAAAAGATAGTTGCCGGTTTGTGTATGTGATGTGGGAGGAATTATCCGAATGTTTTGATAGCGGTCGTACCTTATTCAATTCGGTATGGTTGGCTCAATTAGTTATAAAAAGTTTATCTAATTTGTAATCGTATTTTGTTGCAGTGATGAGATTGCTATCTTTGTTCCAATGTTTACACGAAGCTGTTTTAGTCGGCAGCCTGTATATTATTAGCCCGACTTCCACAGAACTTCACTGTTCGAATTAGTAGGATCATCTTCAATCTATGACGATGATATTCTGACTTGAATTACGATTTTTATTTTGTATCAAAGGAGAAAAAAGAAATAAAATTGATAAATAAATAAATAATTCTCCGTGAATAATCCTATTGGTTCATTGAGATTGTCAAAATTGTCGATTTGTTTCAACAAACTAAGACTTTTCTTACACATAACTTTAAAATTCCCTCCATGATAAACGTTAATTTGACGATTCTATAGTCCTATTCTTCTGTTTCCTTAGATTCAAAAAACCGATTTCCGATTTTCATTCCAGCGTTTCACGATTTTGTTGATTTTTATTCGATTTTTCGTCCATTTTTGCCATACATAACATATATATATATTTTTCTTTTATAAATTAAAATACTTTGCTTATCTTTCGAGTAATAACTCCCCTGTACGCTTTTGATATTAATTAATATAGTTTTATTCTCGTAAAAGCTTTAGGGGAATTAAAAGCCTTACTGAATAAACATTTTGTGAGTAACTTATACGGTACAATAGACTTCAAATTATGTTTTTCTCTTGCAAGGAAATTTCTTTCTGAAAATGTTTGTCTTTATTTTATCTAATGATACGAACGGTTTATTGAAGATTGGATTTTTTTTGTGGTGATTTATAGACCCCCTCCTTGGCCGTATATATCCATGGCTTTTTTTGTGAATTTTTATTAAATTTATTTCAGAATATTAATGCGTGTCGTTTTTTTTTTATTTGTTTTTCAAAAATTCTAATGTTTCACTGATAACATTGAGACAGGAAAGAAAAGCCTTCACATGGTGCTGAAGTGATTGCTTCGTCTTTATATAATGCGGAAAAGTCTCTTTAACAAACAAGCCAGTCATAAGTAACATACGATGATCTTCTTTTCTATTTTAGAAAAATATGCCGACACTGTCGTTGTACAAGAGAAGATCACTGTTTACTGCCGGCCTCCATACAGGAGAAGACGTACAGCATCAGTAAATACACGCCTAACAACAACGACAGTAGTCATCAAGTCAGTATGGGGAATGATGACGACAGCGGCTGTGCTACTGAAGAATATGCATGGGTGCCACCAGGATTAACTCCTGAGCAGGTAGACTTTTGATTTGTTCGACTTGTTTATTTTGAGACTTAATGAAAACAAAGGATACTACGAAAACACTATCCGTTCATACTCTCTAAATAAACTTTGTTAAGCTGATTTTATAAGACAATTTTCTCATTGTTTTGGGTTGCCAAAACCATTGCTTATCGAAAGGGGGTTAAAAGGAAAGCCTTTTTTCGAGAAAGTTTCATCATACTTTGTTTTCAAGTAGTGGATGGTTGTATGGAATTATACTCACATTATTATTATTATTTTCTTCCTTTTTTTACACGTCATCGAGCACGTCATATTAAAAGAATTAGCTTTTGAATGATTGTTTAGATTAATCAAGTTAAAATGAAATTAATTTTGATGGATGAGCCGGTCTTGACGTTTTTACTGCAAAAAAACTTTTTTTAATCAAGCAAATAACAACTACCCCAGCAAATGAAAGGAGCCTGAAAGATTTATTTATACCTGCACTAATCATAATCGGCTATTAAAAGTATTTTCGGTGGTGGGAACGACTCTTGTGGGTGGACATCAATTAAAAAACATTGATGTACTGCACTGTTTTTATATGCAGAATATTTTCTTCATTTGGAAAATTAATGATTCTCAAACGATCTCAATTCAAACATCACTTCAATCTTCATAATTGAATGGATTATGAGTGTGTGTGCCCCTACTGTGTGACAATATCACGAATGTTTGATTTGCTTTATTAGAAGCAGAAAAAAATAATTTAGCAGTATTGAGTAACAGGAATAATTGACTATTCTATCATCGGCTTAATCAAGATTAACATTTCGTTCGTACAACATTTTTCTTATTGAGTGATGTCAATTTGACCGGAAACATCACGCTAATGAAACACCAGGGAAATTTACAAATAAGAAAAAGGAACAACGCGTTATTATGGTGACTACTTTGAAAAGAAATGATGAAATAAGTTTATCATCCTTTCTTAGGTTTTGCTCTTCTTAAGTATATCTATTACGTGATTGGCTACATCTTTCATATCTTTCATACGATTGGCTACTTTTCTTTTTTCTCAGGTCAATAATTACATGTGCAGCTTACCAGAAGACAAAATTCCCTATGTGAATAGCATCGGAGAGCAGTACCGTGCTAAGCAGTTACTTTTTCAACTACCTCCTCATGACAGTGAAGTTAAACATTGTCATAACTTATCAGAAAATGAGAAAAAAGAGTTGAGGACATTCCATGGCAAAAGACGTAAGGATTGTCTCGGGCGCGGAAATGTGAGGTCCTTCCCAAGCAATGTGGACGGAATCACTGGTGTTTGTCAGCAGGTTGCATTTCATTCATTTCTTCACTAATGTTTTAATTGTTGTTGTTATTGTTGTTGTTGTTGTTGTTGTTTAACTCGATATTTATTCTTTTCTATTTTAGTGTAATCGTCTTATATCACCTGGTGATACGGTCGTGCATGCATGGAGGGCGGGACAGGAAGCCTGTTGGCATCCTGCATGTTTTACCTGTACAACTTGTCGCGAGCTATTAGTTGATCTAGTTTATTTTTACCAAGATGGTAGAGTATACTGTGGTCGACACCACGCGGAACTAGTGAAGCCTAGATGCTCAGCATGTGATGAGGTAATTATGTTCGAGTTTAAATGCACTTTATTTAGTTTATTTCTTCGTATCGAATTGTTTGACCTTTTCTCTCTTTTTTTTTTGTTCAGATTATATTTTCCGATGAATGTACTGAGGCAGAAGGTCATTTTTGGCACATCGGACATTTTGCTTGTTTCGAGTGTGATGCCTCACTCGGTGGCCAGCGTTATGTGATGCGAGACAATCATCCTATCTGCTGCAAATGTTTCGAGAAAATGTTTGCGGAGTTTTGCGATTCTTGTGGTGAGCCAATTGGAATTGATGTAGGTCAGATGGCTCATGGTAGTCAACATTGGCATGCTAACGATAAATGCTTTAGTTGTTTCAACTGTGGCTTGAGTTTACTTGGACAGCCATTCTTACCCAAAAACGGAGAGATATTCTGCTCATCGGGTTGCAGTCGGGGATTACCTCCACCTAAACCTGTTTCCCCAAAATATCCACCACGTTCCGCTTCAAGAAATCGCTCATATCGTCCACCAACATATCTCAATAACAACAAAGAGAAAGACGGCTACAATAGTTCTTGTACGTTGAGTCCTGAACCTGTGCGTAAAATGGTGGAGACTCGCTCTAAAACTAGTTACCGTAACTCGTTGGATAAATATGGTCTAGCTGGTGCCGAAAAGGTTGGAGATATGTTTAAGAATATCGAAAGGAATGAAAATATACGTGAAGAAAGTGATCGCGACGAAACAAGTTCAACCTGTTCTTCGGTGAATTCATCCAAAAAAGAACTGCCTTCATTTCCTCCTAGTAATCGTCACAGTAAGAAACCTGTTTTGAGGGTGCCGCCCAATTATAGACCAAAACCGAAAGGACCTGAAATTTGGATTGACATGGTTCCTCCTAAAGAAGCAACAACACGTCAAGAAGACAAGAAAACCAAACCAACTGGTATCAATAAGTATGGGGATTTTGTGCACCCCAATGGTAACGACGCAGTCGAACGACTAGTACAAATCGAACGACAGAGAAGGCGGCATCGACGTAAAGCTGATGATTCTTATTTTTCTGATTTTGAAGTGGAAAGGCGTAAGCAAACACAACGCCATCAGCAATACATGCCAACGCTACCGTATACTGACGAAACGCCCATCAAGGAAACGCCGGTTATCAGTACAAAAGCGCGGTCAACAGAATCGCTTGACGCGGCTAAGAGCCGAGTGACGGGACGTCGTGATGAACGAGAAGGGAAAATCAACAGAACAAAGTCTGAAACAAATGTCGGGAACTCGAAAAGTTATAGGAGTAAAACAGATGCTGTCGCCAATTTAAAACTCGGTATAGACGTTAGTTCACCGAGAAAACAAACTTATATGAAAGCTGATTTTGGCAAACGAACGCCGGCGCGACGTACGTCACGGGATGAAGAAAGTAGAAAACCTCGATCCTTTGGAATGTTTTCTGCCGAAGATCAACGAAGGACTAGAATTAATTATGTCACACAAGATGATATGGCTATACACAACAGACAAAAAAGTCCGAAAAAAGGAAAACGGAAATCCAAGCAGCAAGGGCAATGTGTGATTTCATGAGATATTTATCGTTTTATATGTTTTTAGCACTGCACTTAATTTATTTGATAGCCTCTTACAAAACGCTGTTGCTACTTTTTTATTTCATGTTGTGATAACACCACACCACCAACACTTGACAATTAAAAGAAAATTAGCACGATGTATGGCACTTCAAATGAGTATCCCCTTTCTTTTTGGAAAGGTTTGAACGCAAGTGATATTCACTTAAAATTATTTAACTAAATCATATTTAAGAAGAGAACCTTGTTTTCTTGACAATTATATTTTGTTGGGGGTGTGTATGTGTGAACGGAGAATTTGTACATATTTGTAATATTCTATGAATGAGGTACTTACATATTACTGTTTCGTCATAAACCAACCTAGCACCTAGACCTACCAGCATTTAAAATAGTAGGTCATTCAAAAGTTTACATAGTACGAGTGTTGTGGAGCTTCCTTCCTTTCCTGAGTGTCCAGACTATCAATACGGGTAAGAGTCGTGCTCTCCCTCGGTCCTTCAGGTGACTTTAAGCTTTTAGCCAAACAATTAATCAAGTTTTCATAGAATCCTTAAGAGAGGCAAGTTGTTTACGATAATGAAAAATAGATCCAACATTATTTATGTTAAGTTGGGGGAAAAAACTAAAATGCACGTTTATATTAATCGAAAAAACTGTATTTAACCAAATAAACAAAACTTTTACTGCGTGGCAACGGTCCGGCAAGGTACCATTAAATTACGCAAAGAAGTGATTTTTTTCACTAATCTTAAACAAGCTCAGACATAATGAAATATAATTGCGATAAACATTTAGCAATAACTACTACAGGCATAAAAATATCGCCAATTCTAAGGTTATATAACTTGGCATAACAAATTTTGCCAATATGTAAAAAATGTCCAAAAAAAAAAAAAAAAAAAAAATATGACAAGAAACTCGTTCCAAAAAAAATTTTATTTTGAAACATGATCAACTTGGTCTTTATATAATCTCAATGAGAGATGACACGATGTGTAGGAAGCAGGAATTCAATTAAAAACAAATTTAATGAGAAGTAGAATAGAACGAGCTCTTTATTACAAAATACTCGCTGGAAAATTGAGATCGTACAAAAAATTTACAAATAAAGTTAATTCAGTGGACTGGAAATGGATTCGAGCAGAACTTCATAGCTGATCTCTACTAGATCATAGACACGAGAACATTTTGTTCCGAAAACCGTCGGAAACATTGCCGAGTGACATTAAGCCACAGATTAGACAATGAAACATTTTATCAATTGGTAAAGGAAAATATATTGGATAACAGTATTGTACATTCTCCAAAATGAGCAAAAAAGTAACTCAACACGTGTTTGTACGCAGGTAATAATCGTATCCATAAATTCAGAAATAATCCAACATTGCAGCCCTCGCTTCGCTTCTAAACTTAATGATAATTACGATGATGGTTAATTGATGAATTTATGGATGGAGTCTAGATTTTTTTGGTAAGACAAAAGTTATGTTGCCATAAAAAATTCCGGCACATTGATAACACAACATCTGTTCATTTGCAGAGAAGAAAAAGTAGGAAAAAATAACATTATTCATCAATTTTCACCAACAGATCTTCCACGCCAAGAACTGATTTTAATTGAGAAAGTTCCATATTGTTGGATTTCTTGATATCCACAGATAAGTCCATAATCACTTTTGGAACTTCGTCGTGATAAAATGACCTATAAAAAACAATATTTTCATCGGTTATATCATAGGTTCTGGAGTATTTACATTTTCATCGGTTATATCATAGGTTCTGGAGTATTTACACAATTGTGTTGAATACAACTACACGGTTGTTTTTATAAGCAATCCTAGTAAATTTTCTCAAAAAGTTAAGCAACAGTACTACGTGGATCTTACATAAAATTAGCAATATGAAATTTTGAAATGATGTAGCACTAGCATAGCTACAGCAAATTTCTTAAAATTGTTACAAACGACAACTACAAGGTTGCAGTACTATGTTCTAGACTTCGTACTTAGATACTTAAACTTAGACAAACGTTTTCAAGACTGGAAATAAATATTTTTTCAATTAATTCTTAGCAACAAATTAAGCAACATTACTACTAAAAAATGGTCATTTTTTAAGCAACATTACTACTAAGGTCTGACCTTGGTTGCTTATAAAAAAACGGTGTAATGATCGGTTTCAACAAACGGAAATCTTGCCTTTATTCTTCAGAAGGAAAATGAAAAGCGATTGAGAAAATAGTCGAGATAGTCGAGTTTTATCTTCAATATTTTCGTTATTCAGTTCTCTATCAACTTGCTTAAGTGCACTTATCAAGGTTGTATCAAAGATTAAATTTCATCCCATCAAATCTAACAAATTCTTGCTTCATTGGCAATGTGCATATAACAAAATCTAATTCATCATGATGCGAGTAGAAAGGAATTTTTATCACCAGAATTATCTTCACGATACAAATTCACCAACAAACCTACCATTCCAAACCATCCAGATCATTACTTTGTTTCAGAGAAGTTAGAATAACTGATAGTAATCGTATGCTCAACTGAAAATATAACACAAACATAAATCAGATTTCCAGGTACAAAAATATTGTATTCCTGCGAAACATCAAAGTCACACCTTATAAGAAAGCAACATTCTTAAGTTGATCTTGCGAATCATATGTACAACTTTCATTATGAAGTTTACGTTGGCCTTCTTCAGGACGATCTTTATTTTTTCAGTCATTTGAAGTAAAATCTATAACAACAAAAAGTCTTCCTTCTTAACATTTCTTACTGACTGCTTTTTGCATCCTTCAGGAAAAACAATGAATTTGTAAACCTTGACGAATTGAAAAATTAGAAAAAGATAAGTTGGACCAAATATGATTGCTACAACATAAACAAAGTGAAATTTACCTCTTCCTTGTTATCCTTCTTCAATAGAGCTGGCAAAACATGCAAAATGGTGACCAGAAATGACTCGGACTGCTCCTAAACGAAAGTCAAAGAACGATGAGATTCAATTCATGAGCGCAAAAAGAGAAAACTGCATGGCACTACTAACCTGTGTGAAGTATAGAAACACGCGGGTGAGTAGTTTTCTTGTTTTC
The DNA here is from genome assembly GCA_027922465.2 of Turritopsis dohrnii. NCBI lineage: Eukaryota > Metazoa > Cnidaria > Hydrozoa > Anthoathecata > Oceaniidae > Turritopsis > Turritopsis dohrnii. Next base: position 148,649 of record BQMF02000624.1, on the reverse strand, counting down.
GATATCGACATCAAATGCAAGAAAAAATCAGTATCCCTAAAAAAAACGTCAAAAGATATAAAGTGTAAAAAAAATAACAACAGTGCTACAGTATTCTCAAAAAGAAAATAATTATGATATAAATACTGCAAGAAGCTTACGTTGTTTCATTACTAGTATGCAGTTGAACTTGGAACAAGTCAAAAATTTTATTGATTTTACCACTACGTTCTTTCAGAATAACATCCCTAAAATCATTGAACTGATAAATCAATATTCGTCAGGTATATTTCAAGTTTTGACTTATATAAATTACGTCAGTTATACGAGATGGAAGAATGAGATATGAATACTCACTGTTGGTCAGGATTGGCGTCAATGAGTTGCCTTTCGACATCACTCAATGACAAGAAAATACTGTAGATCTAAAACCAACATTGGGTTTTACGTCAGAATCATTTCATTTCCTTTTTTCAATTGAATTTCTTCTCAAACAAAATCATCACCTTTTCAATGAGCCCATACATCGCAAATTTCTTCTTCCCAGTTTCAGGAATACGAGAGTGACCCTTAAACATACATCATGAAATACATTCCATCAAATAAACAATGAGTTCCCCTTGGTAATTTAATGAGAAAATTACCCGTTCATTTTCTGGAGTAGAAAAATCCATAATCTGTCTTGGATGATGTACAGACGTTATTGAAAGCTTTCCAAGTGATCCTTCGAACTTAACTGAAAAAAAAGCAGAGTCGTAATCAGATTCACTAAGGGTATCGAAAACAAACTGTATTATCACAATTTTCAAGAAATGTTAGGCAAGAAATCTCAAAGTGTCAATATAATCCAGCCATTGCAATACCTGGTCGGTGACTCTCTTTTGCTTGTTGTTGTTTCTGCGCATAATTCATCAGCTTCTTGGTTTTTTCTAAATTTTCATTGACATCTTCGTCATCAGAAGTTGGATCATTACTACTTTCCATAGCTTTTTTAATGATCTTCTTGTTTATATACGACTAAAATCAGCATATATAAATGTTTAAACTAAACTACACAATGCTTGTTGAAATGTGCAGTAAGTACTCACAATGAAGTAATAGTCCGAGATGTTTGGATCACCGCTAAGCAAACTCATCAAACTTATTTTAAATATCCATTCTTTTTCTTTTGCTGTCATCATTTTAGACGGTTCCATTTTTATGAACTGTTCATGTGAAAATTGGGATGGATCAGTGGAAGGTGATTGTCTTGCCCCTCGATGCCATGTTCTGTCATTATGTTGCTGTCTGTAGTGCCCTCTGTGTGAGTAACGGGATCCTCCACCACCACGTGTGTTTCCACGATTGGAGTGCTGTGGTCTAATATTGTCTAAGAGCAGAAGTTAATAGAAAAGATAATCCAACAAAAACAGTCAAGAAAAAAAAATCAAAACATTTGTAACATTGTCAGGACTGTTTCTTTAGAATAGATGAAAGTATAAATTTATTACCTCTTCCCCAAGGCATACGAGGCATCACTGGAGGTGGATGTAATTGAGGGTATAAAAGAGGAGGAGGAGGCATTCCTGGTAAGCCACTCAGATTCAAAAGCGGTTGATTGAGCATTAACAGAGACGCCATATTCATTTCTGCAACACCAGGTAAAGGCTTGTTAAACCTTGGTGTCTACAAGAAAAAATTCTATTGATAGACAAAGTTTTACACTCAACTAATTTGTGTCAAATCTTTCTTACCATGCTGGGCATAGGTAGTCCTGCAGGGGGGGTTCCAAGCGGCATGTGCATTAATGATGGATGGATTGGTGTCGTTGGAACTGCGGAGTGAGTTCTTAAAATAATTATTTTAAATCAATCAAATATCAAGGACAAAGATTGGCCAAAATATACAAGGTATTTAACTTACATATCCACAAAAGCAGGTTTTTCTTCATCTAAATCACATAACATTGCATTAAAACACCGAAAAAGAATTCATACAACACAACCACTTAAGAGTCATACCTTCTGGTCGCAATCCTCTTTCCAAGTCTTCAACACGTATAGGTTGCATACTGCTTGCTTTTGATGGTTCATTTTTGGCAAGTTCATGTCCACCAAAAAGTTTTTTAATAATATCTTCCTAAAGAAAGTATACATTAATTTTCAATGACAAAATTTATCCAAAATGTTTTTTTAAAATATTGAAGAGGAACTTTTGTTTGCTTACCCTCTGCATTTGACTATCGGGGACTATATGGTCATCACCCCTCAACATTGCCCTAGTGGGAGATGCCCAAACACCTTCTCCTGGGGATATCTAGAGAAAAAGGAAAAGGTCATAATAAGTTTTATTTCAAAAAAGATTAAACATACAAATACGCCAGAAAAAGATTGCCTGAAAAGTACGTACTAACTCATTGAAAGTATCAGAAAGACGCTCTTTCCCTCGTGACGGGGATGTCCATGACTCTTCGCTTTCTTGAAACTCATAACTATGTGATGAACCAGCATGCTTTTTGACTACATATTCCTCTTCATCATCCATTCGCAACTGTGAGATAGAGTTCCCAATAATCTGAAAGAGAACAACCTTAATTAGCAAGAACACTTTCAATCAGTAAATAGAAAAAGTGAAAGTTGACAAGAAGGCTTCAGTGGAAGCGTCTAATTCCCCTAACCTCAAGTTGCTATTGTGCTTCTGCACCTGTTCCTTGTAACTCAAAAAGAAAATGCTAAATGTTAAATAAAACACTTACTTTTTCTTCTTCATCGTCTGATGGATTGTTTTCTGTGGGTGTAATTTGTTTATTGTAATCATTTCTTTGAGATGCAATGCGAAGTGGTGATGACTTTTTTATTTGTTCGTGTTCAATTTCAAGAAGCTTAGACAACTGCTCATGTTTTTTCTCCCAATCTACATGAACATGTTTAAAAAATTAATTGTGATCCTCCCTTTCCTTCTGAAAATTTCTCTAATAAGAATGAACATTGTGAATTTTCCAAAATATGTATAAATGTTACAAGTTCAGTTTGAGGTTTGAAGTTTGACAGTGCAAGAGGAAACTTTTAAAAAGATACAATTAGATAAAAAATACTGTTACCATCATTTAGAACAATATCATCAGTCAACCCAAATGTTTCTTGGTTTAATTCCTCATCTTCAGATGAATCGATTTCAAACTACAAAAAAAAACCCAAAAAACAATAAAAATTAAGTTGTATGTTCCTTTTTTCACGAGTAAATCTAGTAAACACAGCCTAGGTAGATGTAGGTAAGGCAGTTTAAGGAACTATTAATAGCAAGTTTGAAGTCAAAGTTTGGTAGTGCATGTTGATGCTTAAAAAATTATCAAATTTTATCAGTATTGTCTTGCATAAGGGTAGCTTAAAAATATTGGATATCAAATCTCCAGTCTAGGTGATCAAAGATATTTTTTTCAATCAGCATTTCAGGCTCTTTCAGATGAGACAAGTGGATGAAGAGGCTACGAAACCTGTAATGTTGTACAGATGCTGTGTTTCGTGTCACTACTACATCAGCAGTTTAATCATCAGTGCCACATTAGTCCTCAAAATTTCAAACTTTTACGTAAACTATAACTTTGTTTCCGTATTATATCAGTAACGGAAACGATCGTTACCAATGTAGTTCATTAATAAATGGGTACCGCCATTTTGGTTCTGGGAAACGATAGTTTCCGTATATTGTTACCAAAAAGCGCCAGCTGAGAGACAAATGAAAGTTAAATGAGTCCCTTAAAGTTAAAGGGTGCCGTTGTTTTCATTCAATTTGTCATTTTATTTCATTTTATGTCGTTATCATCTCAGTGATTCAACTGTTTTATCTTCTATAAAGCAGAAATGGGTACTTTACAGAACCCCTAGATGATGCTATCATGGTAACAATGCAACGGAACGATTGTTGCCGTGAAATTTCGAGGCCTGCACATCCAGAAGTTTTTTGGGCATAATGTCTTCTTGAATGCATGGTTTAGTATCAAGCATGTGAAATTTACGAATTTCATCAAGCAAAACGAATACAGATGGATTACAATGTGCTCAACTCTCTATTTATACTTCTTTTCTTCTTGTGTCATATATAATAGCAAATGTGTGCCACACATTTAAGAGAGTGATAAATTTTGTTGAGTTTTACGGTCAAAATCTTCTTAATTGTGGTCATATTTTTTGTTAGGCCATGCATTTTTTTACGAATATTATATAGTAGCACATGCCATGACGTCAGTTTTTTTTATCGTCGCAGATAGGTGATTCAAATTTTCGTCACGGGGTTTGCATACCTTGATTATATTTTTTGTCACCTTTTTCGACACGGGATTTGCATATATCATTTTCGAAGTTAGATGTGGTAAAAAGTTTTACCTGTGTTACTAGTTGTATCAATATTTCAGAACTATGAAGGAGAAGGATTGTTCGATATCAATTCCCTTGAGAGCTTTTACTTTCTTCCTGACTATCTCTGTATTTATCTTCTGTAATTATCTCTGTATACATTTGTTAAATAATTTTAAATCAGCTACTTAAGTTTTTGGGCAACAGTTCAACGTTGTCAAAAACCCTCTTGATTTGCCACTGATCATATCAATGTCATGAAGAAAAGCTTCAAAGGGATATGTGAAGTGAAAAGACTTTTAGTAATTTTTGCTCACCCCTCCCAAGTCCAAGTTTCTATTCTGACTTAACCAATGTGCACTACGAGGGGAGGGGTTACTTCAAGCTGACATTCATCTCAATTTGACACCAATTTCTCACTTACCCCTCACCCAGCCCTATTGACCTCGAAACTTCACAGTGGGCAGGCTGGTAGCAGAACCAGTAACATTATTGTTATGCCACTGCTGCTTAAAGAGAAGAACATCCAAAATTGCTGAACAGGTGCATTGTTCACATTTGCTCAAAAGATCATAAGAAACTGGTAAAGTTTTTCCCTAACAGAAGTGGTTTGATCTGAAGTTTGATAAGTCATTCATGGCTTATTTCACATTAATCTCACAGTTGTAATTTATTATTGATAATAGAAAATATAAGGATAGGCTTTCTTTGTATTTCCCTTGAAATTCACACTAGTGTAGTATACCGTATTTCCTCTAAAAAACGCTGCGGCTTATTACAAATTCCAAATTTTGGATGCAGCGTTCAATAGAGGGCGTTTATTACAAAATGAAAAATTAGATAAAAGCAAACTTAAACAACAATGTTTTCTTAACCTAAAAAACTTCACAAAAGATTGTGTGAGAATGTTTTATACAAAAGATATGTTCACAAAAATGTCAAAGAAGAGCAATATCACTGTCACCGTTCTCTTCTATGGCAAGATAGAATATCTTCTATTTTATAGCAATTAGTTACACATCAAATAATCATGCAAACATGGAAGAATTTGTTAATAGAAAAATGCCTGGCTATAAGTGCATTTACGTTCCGAAACTTCGAAAAATAATGAGGTTTTTTATTAATTCATTCTCCGTGAAAACCTCATTATTTTTACATATATGACACATTTCAAATTTGACTTGATTATAATAAAGAATGAAGATCGTTGATCTTAACTGGAAAAATTGATCGCACATCTGTCAAAAATTTACACAAGCGAACGCCATAACTGATATCATCAATTAAGGTGTGCGATGACCACAGGTCTGCTAATTTTCTTACAACTAGGCCTGTCATTTACAGTATGCACTTTTCCCAAGTAGTGAGTTAATGCCTTTCCAGACTTTAGCTTAGGCCAAGTTAATTTGATTATGAGGATAGCGTCGCCTGCGAGCAATCATTTTTTCACACGCGTTTGTGTATTTTATTTTCAATTTACCGCATTCATTCTTATCAACTTCTACAAGAAAAAAATATTTTCTACTCGTTATTTAACATTATGACTGTGACACTATTTCATTTTATATTAATCCACATTGTTGTTTTGTTTTTTATTTGCAAAATGTTAGGTTATTACATTGTCATGTTCCTTTTATCTTACCATATCTTAAACTAGGGAAAATTCGAAGTCAAAGATAATGTCCGAGACTTTATGACCCCTGCCGAGAATCGAACTTGACAAGGAAAAAATACATGAAACCAAAACCCGCATTCATCTATTTTTTAGTAAAATATCATGGATGTTCCACGTTCCGAATGACTTTTTTGCAAGGCGACGCTATCCTCATAATCAATTTTACTTGGCCTTAATTGCTGCTATTTTCACGAAAGTAAGATAAGTAATGATTTTATATTTTTAGGCAAATTATTGCAAATTTTCATAAAGCAAATGAAACCTTAGTCACCCAGGGATTGCCAGCCTTGGGAATATCATGCAAACACATTCTAATTAATGGTAACATGTCCTCAATCAAATTTTGAATAGATTCATTAAGCCATTGAAGCTATAATTAACATTATAAAGTTCAGGTTTAATCATTTCATTCAAGCCTTAAGAATTTATTGCAGCCAAAAATACATCAGAGTCAAATTTAAATCAGTCACACACTTTCTGGAAAAGACTATGATCACTTTTTACTTGAATTTTTAATAATCAGGAGATAGATGATGCAATACAGCAGTAAGGATATTTCCATACACAGTCTACGGAACAAAAAATATTATATATCTATAACCGTAGCACTATTGCTGGTGACACGAGTTGGAAGAATTACTTGGGGTATAACAGAAAAAGAACCAACTAAGTCCATAAAGGTATGAGCATCAGCATTATTATTTGGATTCAGCAAGTCCAAGTTGAAATCTCCAAGTAAAACTATGAGTTTATTCTCCATGGAGATTTCATGGAGGACAGAAGACAAGAAGCTGTTACTAAATCCTTCGGAATACACTCTATTACCTACCAATCCATCACTTGGTGGAACTTCTTTTCTACTTTTAGTCAATTCCTGGACCTTATAAAACTCCACATCTTACTGTAGTAGCCAACTAATTCACAATAACTTCACAATAATATGCATACAGCAAACATACTGTGAATTGTGACTGTGACATGCCAATATCTGCAATGAACCTATCCCTATACTGGGTTACAGACTTGTAAATGCTTCTGCTCTGATGAACTAGCTAGCTGAAATTTGCAAAATTTTAGTAACTTCGTTTCTTCATCTAAAAAGTACTCTCTCTTCTTTGTTCTTCAAAGACTTATTATATTTGGGTAAACATTTTTGTAAAGGCAAGATTAACAATCCCAATAAAAATGGAAGCTTACCTGATGATGGAAAATTTGTCTGGTATCATTGCCTTCCATTATTCAAATTTTTTGCCATTACTTTATAGCGCATGCGTACACCATCTTTTAAAGGCAAAATATTTATTGCCTTGATATCCCACAGATGGCTTTTTACTTCGCTTCCCCAAACTATCGAACCCAGGGCATCTTTTGCGTTCGAAGATCTGCTACACTTACGAGTTTAGGCAGCTCTATTATTATTAGTGAAGGTGCCATTAAAATTTTCTTTTCTGACATCTTCTTGTACATTCCAGGATTCGTCTTGTTTCCCTCCCTACACTGGATTAAGGGCAATCTTCTGAAAATCCTTTTCAAATTTTCGATTCTTTTCCTAACGTCAGCAAAAAGCTATGAAACTTTTCATGTCGTGTGAAAAGGGAGCTTAAGCAATCGCAACACGGCAACGAAGACGGCGACGTGTTTAAAACAAACGCTTCGTTTTCTCTGTGGAATTTGTTTTGAAAGGGAGTCTACTACTTATGAGATCATTGGGAAAGTTTTATAAGATAATTACATCATTAATATATTTGCACGTTCTTTACACAACGTGAAAATTCATGATTTGAAGTCGTACTGACAACGGAGACGCGATTATAGAGAAAGTCTTTTTCTCTTATGTAGATTTTATAGAAGCTCGATAACTTTCTAGTCGTTATAAGTTTATCAATTGAATAAGTTCCCCAATAAAAAGAAGTTCTTCAAAATACTATTCACAAGTAATTTTATCATTTTGTTCTTTTGTTCATTTTGTTCTATTCCACTACTGGCAGTCCAGCCGCTGCTACTCCAAGTACCGTCGAAACTTGTAGGAACGTCGATGATATCTGTTGCAGTGATTCCATACTCCATACGCACAAGCTCTTTTGCCCTCATAGCTGCGTATTTCATATTTTCTTCACGTAAGTCTAGCGCTTCTCTTTCCCAGAACTTGACGTGCTCAGTAAAGCAAGGTCTGCTTATCGGTGAAGAAAGACCAAGAATACTACAGAGTTTTAGAAGACCACGACGGCCTTTCCCTATTACTCGACTAGCTAAAACACTTTTCCTGTTCAGTTCATAAATTTTTCCGACTTTCTGTGTGCTGAAAAATTCTTCATTCATGGTACAATTCTCATCGCAGCAAGACAAAGAAAACTTCGTTCCCAAACCTGCACGAAAATTCTCCTTTTCGATCAGCGTAACCTTCCCATTGCATGTTTTGCAAACACATGTTTTTTGTAAACAATCTGCCAAAACCTTTATATCAATGATCCAGAGATATGATGAGCATCTGTTCAATAATTCATCATCACTGAAATCTTCCACGTCACTTGACGACATCACGTCACGTAATTTTGTTCGACTGGCACTTGATACTACTGGCGAAGTCGCGATGGTCCCTTGTTTTTTCTTCATCAATCTTCTTTTGGCAGGTGAATCGATTTTTTTTCGTATCACTTTTCTTTTTTTAGAAAAAGCAAAAGCGTTGTGACGATAGCTAGACATTTTTTTATGAATCTCAATTTTTTTATTTTTTTATATTTTTATTTTTTTATTTTTTTTATTTTTTCATTTTTTTATGAATCTCAATAAGCACGAAGGCTTTCTATTTTGAGAAATACGACTAGACAGTTATGACAACTGCCAGGGCATAACAAACGAACGACCAAAAATGAATAAAAAATCTCTGTGAATCGGTTATTGTAGAAAATTCACGAATTTTTTAACAACATATTTGGTACCAGTTTTACTTACTTAGGACAACACTTTGAATCAACAGTTTGAAAATTTCGCGCTGCAATATGCTCAATGTGTGTGATGTTATCATGATCTTTCATGTACACAACTAATTAACTTAATCAGCCGCTAAAACAACATTTTTGGAAAATAAACAGACTTCCCAACCGATTTTTGAAAAAATAATTTCACCATTGGAAAATTCAGAGTTCCTTTCATACTTATGTACAAAAAATTATTTTCAGAAAATTTAATGATTTTTTCCCTTACTCACACCTTAAATGTTGAAAGTACTTTATAGGTGAAATCGCACAATGATGACAAATTTCGAACAGTCAAATAATTCCTCCAGCAATGACAAAGACCCGTTTTAATATAAGATTTTTGTGTAAATATCAACATCTCTTTCCCTGGCAGGTATTATTTCAAAACAGGATCAATATATTAGTAACCTTAAGGAAATCATTACTCCCTAGTGTATTATTTTTTAAAGAGACGAACAATACCTAATATCAACGATTTCGTTTCAAGTATAGAAGTACGAAGAAATATATGAAGTTTAATTTTGTAATAATATCGTGAAGTTAATTTCGCGGAAATTTCCTCCCTTCTTGGTAGTTATAAATGAAGCAGTCATAAATGGGACTGAGCCAAACTGACAGGGTCAGCTTTTCTAATTCAGATTCGCAAAAAGTTGCCGACGCAAAACACGGGAAACCCATTATACGTCGGCAATTTGAAATCCTTCCAATTCAGGAAAAGTAGCAAAACTGTGCCGACGACCTGAGTGAATGTTTTTTGAGATTAATCAGCAGTCCACTAAATTTAACTTATTCTGTTTTGAAAATGGTGTCTGAACATACTTATTACGTAAATTTCCATTGAAACTCTATCAAAGAAATAATCTCAAAGTTTCTTCCTTTCTTTCCCGCGTCTATTTCTAAACGGACGATAAAATTGTCGGACTTTTAGCTAGCAGTAGACACAAGTTGCCGTACTCTGTGTAAAATCAGGCTTTATACTCATTGTGTTAAGTCTACTTAAAACTAAAGTAAGATGGAAGACAAGCTGTGGAACGCGAACCCAGAATTGGTTGAGACAAGCGAACAGCAAAATAGTTTTCAGTTTGGGTCAACATTGAGACAAGCGAATACAAATTCGTCAAATTAGAAAGCCTGAAGGATATAATTAGGCCAACTTGACACAGAGCAAATGACGCAATTTAAAATTGTTATTCGGATAGGGCAATTTAAACAAATCATGAAACAAAAAATCACTAGATTTTAAGATCTCTTTTCTCGTAAATCAATCAAGTACATTCAGTAGAGTCGTTGGACCTTTCCCATTGTACTCTTCACATGAAGTGAACGAACATTTTGCCAATTCTTTTTAAGGAGGGAAACCAAGAAATTGACTGCCAAAAAAACATTTTGTGCAAGTTCATCTTCAGTCATTTCAACGTGACCTACAGCAACTGCAAGACACAAAACCTAAAAAATGCATATATACATAAACACATTACCAACATTACACTATCAGTTCTTCATGAATAAAATTAAAATAAATCTTTTTGTTTAAAGACCCAAGATGAGGGGTCCGGCTATAGAATAGCCTACCAGTTGCTTGGCCTTACCACAGCTATTAGGCAAACACCATTGCAGCTGTGTGCCAAGGTCCTGGTTGACTTACCTTCTTCATTTGAAATTTGATGGTAGCCTTGATTTCATTGATTTTTTCAACCATTTTATCACCATGTGTAATCATGGTTGGGAATTTGCCAGCTTTATTCAATCCTGGACCAAGGAGACGTGGGATCTGCTTGATCAAACTGTCTGATGCAACAAAACCATCATACTTCTTGGCTAAATGGAAAGTTTGTTTTTAAATATCTACTACTCACAATCTGACTAGAATGCAAAAAAAAAAAACAAAAAACAAAATTGATGTCTCAGAGATCTTGGTGGATACTCGTCATCCATAAGTCAAGAGTAGCAAATATAGAGTCATCACTGACATCAATCCAAAAAAGAAAAAAAGAGGAAAATAAAAAAGGCTTCAAATTTCTAATTTAATTTTAGCCACAAAATTAGTGAGGACATGACCAAGTAGTTAGCTGTGCCATAATGATCAAAAACCAAACTGATAACAACTGATTGGTAGTAACACTGCCATAACTATTGACCAGTTCTTTAAAACTGCAATTATAAAAAATGTCTGACATGTTCTTCACTGGAAATGTGGTTTCCTTTTTTAAGGGGCTGGCAATAAAATAACTTTCGTCACGCTTCACGGATTTTTTCCGCGAAGGGGGGGGGGGGGGGGGGGGGGGGGGGGGGGGGGTGGGGATCGGGATTGAAGCTTTTCCGCTAATGTTTTTTTAGTGTGATGAAAATCTGTTAATACATGCACAAAAATCATCAATATATCACAAAGATATCTTTTAAAACCGTAAAAACATCTGATCATATGCACCTTCTTATGAGAAATCAAAAAATCAAAGTCAAAAATCAGCATTATCAAAATATAAAGGGTGAGCAAATTGAAAAAGTCACTATCGAAAGAATCTTAGCACAAACAAAGACTAGTTGTAAACAAAAAAGCTAAACAGCAAAACCATCGTTGCCTTTGCTGTGGCTTGTTTTTAGGCCATTTCTTTAAAGCACAAGGCGAGTGATACCAAATGTGGCAGCCATCACAGCAGACCCATTTAACATCGCCATCGCGTGTTGGGAAGGGTGCTGTCAACAAAAAAAAATCCGCTAAGAAGGGGGGAGGGGAGGGGGTAAGACCTTGACGGATATTTTCCACTCAGCGTGACACAAGTTATTTGTTGCTGGCCCCTAAGATTGCAGGTTTAAAGAACAGATCGATAGCTACAGGAGAAAAGTAAAATTAGTTTCCTGAAAATAGTAAGAACATAAAGAACAAAAAATCTTCTCAAGTTATCAAAATGATGAAGTGATGTCAAGTGGTAATATATCAGAACTTCAGTATTATCATTTGAAATCAAAAACACGGACCTGAAGTGTGAACTCATCATCATTACCACATTTACATCATGTCAAAAAAACTCCTCTAGCCACATACCTAGTTTTTTAACAAGCTTTTTGTCCTTGTTAAGTTTCTTCAGGGATTCTACATCCATATAGGGGATGTTATTGGCTTTTGCTTCATCACAATGGGATTCATCACCAAGCACACAAATTCTTAATTTTGGTCTGGGGATGTTCTTCAACTTTACAGTGCCACTAAAACGCTTATCCTTCTGAGGATCGTAATTTTTCAATCCAATCTGCAGTTCTACTGTTTCGGTGAACTTTCTCTTTTTATCTTTGGATCCATCAAGTACAGCTTTGACACATTCATACAAGGTGTCTCGAGTGATTTTCGAGCTGTTAAAGAAATAAGTAAAATGGAAAACCTTTAATGACAAACAGTTACATTATAAAACCTGAAATAAGTAGATGATCACAAAGAAGTTTCTGGATAAGACACTCACGTCATATTTGCAACTGCCTACTCTGAGCACTCGTTTGAAAAAGGAATGAATGCATGCGCATTCACAGCTCATATTATTTCGTCGATAAATTACAGAACATGAGAGAAGTGGTTATTGTAAAAGAAAGACCGTCTCTTTCTCTGGCTATAATATTGAATAATTTCTATACGACCTTAGATTTTTGAAGAAAGGTCTTATCTTTTCAATTTATTTCTATTTTTTCCACTAAATATGAGTTAATGATATTAACACTTAACATCCTGGTAAGATCTTAATCATACTGTAATAGTATTTTTCAATCCTTTAATTGATCCAGTTTCAAAATCAAAAATGGCGAATTTAAGTGGTGGCGGTAAGTTCACGTGAAATTTGATTATTGCTTTCTATTCCCTGACAAAAATGACAATAAAAACCAGCTACTACAGCAATACATGAAGAACAAAAATAAAATTCTAAGCCATAATTATACAAGTTAAAACCTTTTACATACTGAGAAAGAATAAACAATTTATGTATTGACATCCCTTTTTTATAAAATAAAAGAAGGAGAAACCAATAATAAATAGTCATTTTTATTCCTATCTTACATACATTGTCTTTGCAAAAAACTTCGTTAGTTAACTGTGTTAAGACTGTATAGTTACTAAAAAAATAGTGGTGCAAAACAAAACAAAATTGTTGCCCTTCTTATCAGAGGACAGTTTTAATTTATTTTTTGGCGCTATTTCCTTTTCGCACCCCCCCCCCCCCCCCCCCCCCCCCCCCCCTCTGCCAAATTTTTTTACTAGTTGCCTCTTCATCACGGAGATAAAAATAACCCTAATTCTAACCCTAACCCTGACCCTGGACGGAGACTGGTGGATGCGAAAAGGAAATACAGTCAACCAACAAAACTTTGAACAGCGTCAAAACTTTGAACAGCTAAACAACCGTATCAACAAAATAAACATACCACATCGAACCACACAGCACATAATACTATATTACCAAATGAATCTTTCTATCACAACACAGCTCGCACGCTACCCATCAATTAGCCATCAAGTATAATTCCCATAAGAGTGCTTTCCGATTCATATCGCACCGGTAAGGCTATGTGCACACGGAACAATGATCGCATTTTGAAATAGCCTACGTGCTGGGTTTAATGTGCAGTGCGCCCTGCGCAAACTGTGAAAGTAACTGCAGGCTAATGTAAAAAGGCGTCCCGCCCGCATGAAACTCGTATTGCAAATAATGACGGGGGCGGGGTCGTATAAGTAAGATTATTATTATTATTTTTTAGCATATAAAATTTCCTTTAAATCTTTTAATGAAGTATTTTCAAAGAGGTAATTTTTGGCAAAAAAGTGTGACGAACTTGGGCTCCATCAAGTAGGAAAAATTTATTCATACGATACAGGCTTTTTTATAAGCAACACTTTTATAAGGGTCTCTTTACATTAATTATGCATTGCACGCTTAAAAGTTTGTGGTGTGATGCATTTGTTCCTGTGGGGATAAAACAATTAGTGCGCGAATCTGGACAGCAATTTCATTTATAATAAAATACTATTAACAGTATGATGGATGATGCTTGGTGTGTAGACATGTGTAATTTAAAGATCAGAATATGTTTGGTCTTTTCGCATTCAAAGTTTTGACGCTGTTCAAAGTTTTGTTGGTTGATGGTAGCACCTTATTTTTTTTCACAATCTTTTTAAATCTGTGTAGTCGAGAGAGCAGACGAGTTGCCATCATCAGTCAGAATCTTTTGTCAGTAGACCAGAAGTCAAAAGATTTGACTCACAAAATTGTGTCAAACAGTGGTGCTGCTGATGCAAGCCTTGAAATAGCGGTCGGACATCGGACACTGTCCGACCCAGACTCAAAATTGTCCGACTGAAATCTGGCCTGACTTTTTGTCCGACATGTTTTCATGCGATAGTTTACTTCGCAAATACTGCCGTCGTTATTGTCAAGCAACAAAAAGTTAGGTCTGTAATGTTAAATTTTTCTTCAATTAGTCTACCGCGATTATATCAGAAATCAATTTAAGACTCACTGAAAAGGACTTGAATGATAATCTTTAGATCGATCAATTTCGAATGAAAATGAAACGCAAAGTCGTACGTGACCTTAGAAAAATGTTGCAATCTTTTTTAATTCATTCTACTGCACATTTACGTCATAGCAGACTGATCTCCCATCAAAATAACATACTGTTAGTTGCTAAGTTGTTTTGATTTTTATTTTTCAAGTAAAAGTAATTTATTTGTGTTATTAACAGTTAATCAATTTTATTATGCCAGAAAGTAATGGTTATCGGACATGTCCGACCAGATTTAAAATATACCGGACATTTTGTCCGACTGTCCTCAAAAAATTATTTCGAGGCTTGCTGATGAGTTAGCCCATACTATTTTCCCTTTATACTGTCAACCGGGGGCAACTTTGACAGTTTTTACCTTACTTGTTTTGATTTCTTCCCTTCACGATAAGACATGAGGTGATAATGGGCGCTTTGTAGCATTTACGTCACTGAGTTTGAGGATTAATGTAGAGTTAAATGGGGTGCCTATTAGTCTAAATCTGCGAAATGTTAGTGTCAGTGACAGTACTCAGTCTATTTCAGAAAAAATCTACTACGTGTGTGGTCAATCGCACGCGCAAAAAAGACTACGCGAGTTGCCCCGTGCGACCAATATCTTACGTGCGAGTAGTCTTACGAGTGCGATTGGAGCTACTGCAGTTTATCGCGCAGCTATTGCGAAAAAAAGGTTAAGCGCGGATATTTTCAAGACGGGAGAATATATCATATCATGAAAAACTTGTTTTGGACGATTATGTTCTTTATCGTAAAATATATATCGTTTGCAACATCCAGAAAAAACTCAATACAATTAACGAAATAAAAATGAAATCAAAATCAAAATCAGTCACTCAATTCGGAATCATCGCTATATGCACTACTCCCGTCATCGTAACCCCCGGAGCTTTGATCGTCGTCACTATCATCATCTGTGTCACTACTCTCAGAAACCTCAACACGTGGGACTTTAGCTGGTGGTTCTATGGTTGTGGGAACGGCCACTTTCTTCGTTCGGCGTTTTGAGAGATATTTCTCAACAGCTCTACAAATGATTTCTTCGCGCTCTTGCGCGCTCCAAATTTTATCATTGATGTTTATCAACATTAGCGTTGCCATCGTTTCATGCTTCATACAAAGCCTTCTGTTTGATAAAAGCAAAGTTAACAGGCTGAAGGTGGAAAGACGGAAGAAAAAGCTAAAGAAAAAGACAAATAATATATTATTAATTATTAATGAGGATTAGTGGGAGTGACGTCAAAGAAGAAACAACGATAAAAGGAAAGGAAATGCTACATGTTGTTATTTATACGAGGACAAATGGAAGAAAAAAGCTACTTGCAGCTCACTTGCAGCATGAAAATAATTTTTATTTTTTCAAGAAAAAAAATTACTAAGTTATATCCTATTGACGCGTGCGATGAATCGCACAAGCAAAATCACTTACGTGTGTGTGGGCGTGTGCGTGTGCGATCGCACGCGTCTCGTGAAATAGACTGGTACTGTTTTAGGTGAGAAAATCCTTATCTGGGTGACTTTGACATATCAATGAAAAGCTAATAATTTTAAGTATTTTGTTTTGAAATAGTGCTTTAACATTTTTTCACTAGTTAACTTAACTGACACGGGATGAGAAAATAAACAAAGAAAACAAAGTAAATAAAGTAAATCAGGCATGAGAATTTTCCGCAGAACCGCGGGATTCCGCGAAAATAATCTTCGAGGATGAAAAAATGAGTCATGAGTTATTTTGCACTTTCTAAAGGAAGAAAAAATCATTCTATGCATTACGTGATTCTTTACGTTTACGTTTCTTCTTCACATGACGTCAATGATCATGCTTCGTGATTATGATCAAGTTCCATTGTGTACTGCGTGTAAACAAATTTTTTATGAAGAAGAACAGGTGGTGAGCATAATAGGCCATTTAATCTTCGGTAAAAACAGAAATAGGAAGACGTAAAGCACAAATTCGTGCCCAGCGCCTCTTTTTTCTTATTAATAACAGTTTATCTTTAATATAGTAGAAGCGCCTGCAGTCTGTTCTTATATCCATTATTATGGTCAGTATTTTATATTGTTGCGAAACAAAAGATGGTAGTTAATTTCCTCATGAAGTGGACGTTCAAAGCGGTGCTTTTTTCCTTAGCGTTTCGTATTTTGCTTATTCATTACTCTACTTTCCTGTAGTAATTTTATCTACTTAGAATTAGTTTTTTTGTTAGACAATATTATGTAAATGGCGATAGATATTTGATATGATATTTGGTAGTCCTTTCACTTTATTGGACTTCAGTGTATACGCATCAAGATATTTTTACCGTTGAGAACTCATTACTTCATCCGTTGAAATTACCTTTTTGCTATCTGATTTAGAGGTCAATTCAAGGTTGGAGGTACTCAAATTTGTAAAACCCCCAGCTATTTTCCGCGTAAACTACCTTTCTGCGTTCTCATGCCTGAGTAAATAGAGATAAAAACATCACCCCCATTGTCAAAGTCACCCTTGTTGACGGTAAGAATGTCAAGGTATTTACATATCTTTTATACATCTTTTTATATTTTTTTATATATTTTTATTTTATTTTTTTTTATTATATTTTTTATATATCTTTTATATCTTTTATACTATATATTGTAGAGAATGTGATATTGCATAAATATTTCATCACGATTATCACATGAAGTTTATGTAATTAAGGGAAGATCTTGGTTAACCTTATGACAGTACATGTTATGACAGTACATCTAAAATCTGAACAATTTCTAAATTTCTAGCATTGACTTTTAAGAATAGTAAAATACCCTTAACAAAATTCACACCATTTGAATACTAAAAAGCTGGAAAAATAGCCATTCAACTTTTAAATTGGCATCGATTTGAAGTTGATTTAACTGATATTGACACCATTTGCTTGAGCAAAAATCTTTCACAAATGACATCATTACCAGTACTAATATTTTGAAGAAATTGGCATCTTATTTTTTAACAGTATGAGCTAATTCATCAGCACTGTTTGATACAGTTTTTCAAATTTCATAGATCCATAAAACTATCAAATTTTTTTCATTAGTAATGGAAAATAACTGCAGATCAATATCTTTGATCCATTCTTCAGTATAGCTTGTGTTAGTTTCATCAGTTTGATGCATTAAATTTTCATAATTTCATCTTCCTGAAGAACCTCTTGTGCAAAGTATCTTGTAACAACCATAACTTTGTCTGGCTTCCTCAATTATTTTCTTAAGCCTTTTACATGTTGAGTTGTTGATGATGACCTCTTCCCAACTTACATTTGTCGAATGGTTTTCATTTCCTTTTATTTTCGTTCTTCAATTGTCATAAATTGTTGCAAATCTACAGTAAAGTTTTCACAATCTGCATGCTCTTCAGGTAACCTTAAAATGTGCACCATGTTCACAGCTGGTATGAACATGGGCATGAGATTTATTAAGGTTAGAACTATAAATTAGAACTATATTGTATAGTTAGTGCTACAGCGCTTAAAATTACGGGCGATCAATGATCGGCGAGATTCGAAAGACGATCGTCTGGAATGTAATTGAGACGATCTATGTGATTGCTGAACATTTACTCATTTCATTTCTTTTTCTTCTTTTCTTACTTCTATTAAATATGCCATTAAACGTATTTTTCCAGCGAAATCAAAAAGTAAACATTCCACAATATTTTCGATTGACGGTGAAGAAGTTAGTAGTCCTGTTCTAATTTCGAAGATATTTTGTTCATACTACTCGTCCATTGTCGGAAACCTGAAAAAAGCAGTCGTAAGATTAGGAAATTTGATCTGGCGGAAACCAACCAAAAATAACATACAGACAGACAGTTTGTTTAGACTAAACCCAACTACACCTGATGAAGTTTTCCGAATATTAAGATCTTTATCAAAAAAGAAAAGCACTGGTCTTGACAACATACCGACAATTTTATTACGAGACTGTGCTAATAGTTTGTGTTCACCCCTCGCTTTTCTCATCAACATGTCATTCTCCACTGGACAGTTCCCAACAGAATGGAAGAAATCGAAAGTAGTTCCTATATACAAAAGCGGCCCTAAAAACAACATAGAGAACTATCGCCCTATATCTATTATACCAGCTATTTCCAAAGTGATCGAAAAAATCGTTCATTCACAGCTTTACACTTACCTTGAACTTAATCGTTTACTTTGTGAACAGCAATTTGGTTTCCGTAAAGGACGTTCCACAGAACTGGCTGCGACATTATTTTTTGATGATATTAAAGAAGGTGTTAACAATAACGGAATGGCAGGTGCTATTTTCATTGATTTATGCAAAGCGTTTGACACCCTTAGTCATGCACATCTCTTAGAAAAGCTCAGATAGTATGGCGTTCACGGCGTTGAGCACACATGGTTTACCGACTATTTGTTTGATAGAGAGATATACGTCAATTATGCAGGCTCCCTTTCTGACCCTGAACCAGTTTTAAATGGAGTTCCACAAGGCTCAGTTTTGGGTCCATTGTTATTTATAATCTATTTCAATGACTTACCAACAGTGATAAAAAGATGCAAAGTTATAAAGTACGCTGATGATACGGTGATTTATGTCAGTAACAAAGAATTTCACACCATCGAAAAGTTCCTATCTGAAGACATGGAAGCAATTGATGAGTGGTGCAGAGAGAATGATCTTATTCTTAACCTCAAAAAGGGTAAGACAGAGGCAATAGTTTTTGGAACTCGTAAAATGCTTTCCAAACACAAGGATGGTCTTCAAATCACCTACGGACACAAATCTATATCTACTTGTGTGACGTACAAATATCTTGGAGTCACTGTTGACAGTAGCCTAAATTTCAACTCAAATTTTGAAGCATCGCTTAAAAAGGCCTCTGGAAGACTGCGACTCCTGACCAAAGTTCGACCTATGATAACTTCTCGTGCAGCAAGAACAATTTACCAAATGATGGTTGTTCCAACTCTGACATACTGTTCGCTCTCAACAATGAAATTAAATGCTACTAATGAAAGTAAACTTGACAGATTACACAATCGAGCGACTCGAATAATTGCTTCAAACGATGTTCCTCTTCAGTCAATAAATGGTATTAAAAAGACAAAAGCTTGTTTATTTGTCCGTCGTTGCTTGGACCAAGACACAATTGAAAACTTTCATAACTATTTTATTGTCTTAAATGGAGCGAATACAAGAAATAAGAACTGTTTACTGAAGCTCCCACAAATTAAAAAGGAATATTCCAGAGGAGCAAAATTCTATAATGAATTAAATGTTGAAATAAGAAAAACTGAAAATTATAATTTATTTAAATCATCTGTAAAAACTTTTTATCCTTAGATTTTATTTTGTTTCATAATATTTTAGTGTTCTCAATTATACTTCGCCGCTGAGATTTTTCTAATTCCTTATCTACAATTTTTTTCTTATTTACCGTTTTTCTCATCTTCTCCTTTCCTTTTCTTTATAATTTTAACTGAGCTAATACTATATTATTTATATTTTATGAATTCGTATATTTGTATATTATTAACTTTGTATATATTATTTCCAGGGCCCCCATTGATAGCAGCGTTTACGCTGAAGGGGTTACCCTGGTGAAATATGTTTTTAAATAAAAAAAAAAAAAAATCAACTTGAAGAAATCAACTAAGTAAATTTTTATAATAAACACAGTTATATTATAGTATGTGTTAAATGAATCTATTGGTTTCTGGACACGTTCTGCTTGTGTATTGATGTAATGTGAAGGTCATTTACAACTAATTTTTCGGTACTTTTACTACTTCCTCGGAATTTCTCGGATCAATTTATAATGCAACAAAAAAACATAGTAACGACCACAGCTTATGTTCACCATAAATGCGATCTAAACATGACTCGTTTTTTATGTTTTTCAATGAAATTAGAAAACATCTTAGTTTCCAACTCCTTTTTTTTAACTTTTAATGGGAAAAAATAACAACATTTTAAACTCAGACTTGTGACAATTTGTCCAACCGGCATGTGGACAAACCCTCACCATTTCGTGATTGGGCGTGTGCAGAGGCGAGTGTGATCGCAAGCCTTTCCTGACCAGGGTTGTATGTGGAAGTATAGGCACACACTAACTTATGATCGGTTAAATTTACATTGTGATCGCCCGGTTTTTCCTTATTTTAACTTATTTTAAGCGCTGTCATAGTTCTGTTAACGTGCTAAAATTTTCAAATGTCATTGCCAAATCAAACCTCATTTTCCTAAATGGCAATTTTCCATCTGCTGCCATATATACATTTGCCATTGAATTCTTCCATCCCTACCAAACTTGTGTGTGTCACAAAGGCCAACTTTAATGTCTATGCATCTACAACTGCATATGGTTTACACTCCATTAAACACCTGATAACTTGGAAAAGATTCCAATTGAGCCACTATATTTGCCCTAAATCGCCTGTCTATATTCATGGTTATATCACCCTCCAGTAACTACCCACCTGTTTGTCATGTTGTCATGTCAATATACAACAAAATATTAGCATCATATATAAGCATAAGTTTTCTAAGGGAGTGGCAAAGGTGATTTAGACATGACACCCAAAACAAGAAAAGGCAAAAAAAATTTAGGAAATCATGGTTTTGTAAGAAGAGAAACTGATAATAAAAAAAATGTATATATAGGATTGTTTTCCAATGTGTTCCTCTCACTTCCATGCATCATATGTCCAAATAGACTGCAAGAAATAAAATCATGGAGTCATGAAAGTGTGTCCATCTTGTGTAGCTTGTAAAACTGCTCTAGGGATTGTTTCCCTACAACCAACTGTTACAGAGAGTTATGGTGCATATATAATGCTATTTTCATGCCTCATTTAATTTACTGGGGTCAGCAATGCATCACTTATATTGACAGCATAAGAAATTTTCAAAACCAGGCATTGACACGTATCATTTTCTCAGGTCCGAGAGCTGAATCTATTGGTTTCTGGACATGTTCTGCTTGTGTATTGATGTAATGTGAAGGTCATTTACAGCTAATTTTTCAGTACTTTTACTACTTCCTCAGAATTTCTCGGATCAATTTAAATATAATGCAACAAAAAAAACATAGTTATGCCCACAGCTTATGTTCGCAATAAACGCGATATCGATTTTTTTGGGTTATAATGTTCAAACTGGGAAACGAAAAATTATTTTTGCTGGTAATGGGGATGGAATTAAAAACATACTCATAACGACCACCGTTGCTAAGGTAATTTTGAAATTTCCTTTGTTATACGAATTCATTCTTCACCTAACGAAAGAATATGAAAACGTAAGTGGTACCAGTAGGACTCGTTTTCATGTTATTCAATGAAATCAAAAACATCTTAGTTTCCAACTCTCTTTTTTTAACTTTAAGAAAAAAATAAATGTGCGCAAATGTCACGCCTAAGTTATGATTGTTTAAATTTTCATTGTGATCGCCTGTTTCTTCAACGTAACGATCTTGTGATTGTCGGACTTAAAAACGTTATTTTAAGCGCTGGTGCTATTTTATTTGTTAAACTTCAAACAACAGTAGAGAAAAATTATGAAATTTTCAGGCCTGGTCAGGAAAGGAGTACAATCACACTCGCACTGTGGCTGCGGGACACAAATAGACAACCATGATGATGATCAAGGCTGTATTATTACAAAACAAAACGCGATTATAGAGAAAACATACAATCGACAAACATATAATAACATTAAATACATACTAGTTTATACTGACACTTGACCCACACACAAACCACATACAGGAATAAATTCACAACAGATAACAAGAGCAAATAAAAACGTTCAACTACTAAGAAACATATCAACTATGACTAACAACATACGTACAGATGCAATATTTAATCAGATTGATTGTTTTATGATTAAAAACTGTAAAACACTTGAAACATGTTAAGATATGAAACTATCTGCTGATCTTTGCATTATTACGGTAGCAGCGAAAGCGAATACCGTATTAAAACACCCGTGGACTCCTACTCCTACTCCTACTCCTACTCCTACTACTCCTCCGGCCGAAATGGCAATTAGTCTGCGATTTAGACTCTGCAAGTCCCCACTAAAAACTCAATAATTCTAAAGAACGATCCCAGCCTTTTGAATTTTCGAAGGTTTTATATCACATACATTTAAAACACGTTTTCTTTGATATTTTCTCACTTAATTGATGAAGGAATGGATATTGATCAAATAGGTCTACATAAAACTGGGACTTCTAGTTACTTTTGGCACTGAATGTACTTTAGTACTTGAAAATAGATATGTTTTTCGTGTCAGTAGAACTCAGACCTTCTGGTTACTTTCTACGTTTGTTAGCTATCTACACTGTCTTTGTACATCAAGGCTTCCAAAATTCAGTTAAGATGGCAGTTATCGTTTGAATTCATTTTTGGATTCAAAAAATTATAATTCAAAACATACATTTTTTTTTCGAAGAATTGCGTTTTTTTTCTACATTAGCTCTTATAAAAAATAATGTACGTTGTAAACAGCTCACGCATGTATAATTCTTTTGTCTTCTAATAAATCAATTTGCTGGTTTGTTACGATTAGACCCTATTTACACCTACTATTACTTTTAAACATTATTATCGTTTATGCCTGTTTTTCACTAGTAAGATATCTCAAAAATAACCTTTACAGAACGTTTTTGAGCTTTAAGAAAAATTCAAAAGCATATTTTTAGAAAGTACTTTTGCTGCTACCGTTTTGCGCCATCTGGTTCTTGGTTGCTTTATTTTTGCATTATTTGGTAGGTTGTGAATTTTCTGAAATAACAATAACGTTGATAAGTTAATAGAGTTTTGTTGTACTAAGTGTTAAAAATTAAGGTGTGCGATAGCACAGGTGTAAGATCTATAATACATTATGTTTATAAAACTTTTAAAATTAAAAATGAGCAAATTGTGTTGTGCAATGTGAACTGTAAGTTATAAGAATATAAGATTGTAAATAGTTTTTATCCTTTATGGTATTATATTTTGATTTTTATACTTTTAATATTTTTTCAAGGACACAAATTGATAGCAGTTTTTTTAAAAATCCTTGTAAAACATTCAGAATAATAATAATAATAATAATAATAATAATAATAACTTGATGTTGATCATGTAATGTTTCAACTGTCTTTACTAATGATTGTGTTATGGCCAGCTTAAAAAATATTTATCTGTGACACTGTATTCTGATACATTCTAATTTAGGTCTTTTAGTGGTCATTTCCTATTTTTGTTCTAAATTACATTCTAAACTATCTCTTATTATCATTTTAGGGATGTGGGCATCATTTAAGGAAATACTAGCAACAGTGGAGACTGCTGTACTCCACAAACGATCTGAAGTATATGCAGAGTTAGATGAAAATTTGACAAAGTACAGAACACTTTTCATTGGCTTATTAAAGAACCCTGTAAGTTATTTGTATCAACAATACAAAATGATAAAAGATGTCATGATATTTACCAATTTGCCTCACAGAACAACATTTTAATTTTTCTCATTATTTATTACACAACTATTTAAGGTTTAAAGGGAATTTTAGCCTTTAATTTTTTTTCTGATTTTGAGCATGAAATACTTCATTTATCCTTGATGAATGTTTTTTTAAGTATAAAAGGTATTCCAAATGAAAAATATTGCTAAAAAAACAACTTAATTAAATCACAATTACAGCTTTCTTTTTAAAAGTCATGACGTAACAGAGCAAATTATATTTGCAGAAATATCAGAGGTAGGCGGCGCACGATGGCATGCCTTGTTCTAAAGATGCAAGAAACGGTAAAAAAAGCAAACCATAAACACGAAAACATCAAGAAAACAAACATCTTAAACAGCAAGAAACAGCAAAATGTAAATTAGGTTTGTCGGCAACAATTCAAGAAAAATAAAAAACACTCATACTGAAGTTTTCATTTTTTATACATCTAAAATATACACATTTGTTCAAAAACTCACTTATGCACGTATACCTGCTATAAATCTATGAACCAATACTTTTTAATAAAGCTTTTTTCACATGCACGTAGTTTTTGTCGTAACATCAAATGAACTTTTTACCATAAGTTCTTGACGGATATTTTCATTCACATGCACTAAATTTGTTGCAATAAAAAATACAATACACTTTTGTAACGTTTGGAAATAGATCATTACCAAAAAATGAACAAAAGACGTCATTTCGAACGCTCGATCTAATTTTTCGAACGTTTTTTTCTTCTTGAGGCTTACGACGATTTTCTTAAAAACAAAAAGCTCATGAACGTCCGTAAGACCTTGCGAAAACTTTTCCTTAAGAAGAAAATGAATGAACATTGTCCTGGTCGTAAGAGTTTACGTAAAATTTTACGTGCATGTGAAAAAAGCTTAAAGGTTTTATATCAGGAAAACTCGAGAACTTTCATCAACGAAAATAAAATATTCTAGTTTACACAATCCTCGCAAAAAGGACGGTCGTGTTTTGACGTGATGTCAAAAGTGCTCTTTTGTAGGCAGCAATGGCGTCTGTTGTTACATACTAAATAAAGAAAAATTCAGTATAATTATTATTTTAGATAATTTTTAATGGTATAGAAGATTAATGAGACCTTTCTGCAGCTAATATAAAAAGTTTTTGATGAAGGTTTAATTTCCCTTTAATCAACAAATTATGGTTGAAGAAAACTTCTTTATGAAACTCTCAATTATAGACATTTTGAGAGATCAATATCAAGTAAATCAATTAGAAATATGCTAGAATTTTCTTTTCCTTATTAATTCAGAGCAAGAATATGTCACATAGAGAACAGATTCAAAAGGCACATAAAGTCAACATAAACTTGGACAATTACGTAGGTGGTATCAGGCTACAAGAATCAACTATACAAGATGTTCTTTTGCTGAGTGATGCATTAGATCTGAATGAAATGTCATGTGTTGAGTTGATGTTGCTTGCTGAAAAACAGTTACCAAATTTCCCAGGTTAGTTTCTTAGAAGTACTCAGTGTTTTCATGGATCAGATAGATTTGATAACTTGTGTAGCAAATGTCATGCTCAAAGAGCATTCTGATGCTGTGTTTTGTAGTGGATAATGAGGATCCTGTCACATAATAATAAATTATACTCTTTTTAACTCAGATTATTTGCCATGTTTGATAACGATAAAATGAAATACACAATCTTGCGAATTTCTTAATCTTAATTTTTGTGAACTCTTTTGGGGTTGACACAACACATATTGAAATTGGATGGGAAAATTTGAATTCAGGATGAAAATGTTCAGACCTTAACTTTTACTGCGTCATGTGACACTTTTTCATAATTGAATTTAGAAAGATATGAAAATCTTGACATATTAAAAACTATCTATTAAAATCTATTGAAAAATCTAAGTTCTCGTAGCTGAAATACAATTTTTTCTTATTTCCTGGACAACCAAGATGGCATGAGATAAACAAGTATTTACAACATGTAAAAGATAACTTTATAATGCAAAAGAAAGTTAAAAGAGGAAGACGTGGTGTGACGTATAAACTGTATGTTTCTTTTGGAAATTGGAATTTTCATTATTTCTCCTTATCTCAAAATGAAAAGTTGTGACCAATGTTGTTGCACCTTTTAGTATTCTCCTTGGAAGAATACTTATGGTGTATTGCAAATGATGCAAATATAGAAATTATAATATTTTAAAATGATACATTTTTGCTGTCTGGACAAGTTTTATGGATATATGGATGAGCGAGAAGTTATAAATTGATGTTAAATTGTGATGAATGTCAGCTGTAGTGGAAAGTAACCCTTTTCCTCGACGACGTGCTCATTGAATGGAACAGGATAGAAAAATTGGGCTTGGGAGGGGTGAACTAGAATTTTAAAAATGTATATTCCTGCAAAATTAGCTTTCCTTAAGTCTATTAATCTCTTCCATATAGGGCTTACAATACCATTAGTTGCTGCTTTACTTTACCATGATGGCAGACGTTGTTTACTCTCAGCACTGAAACTATTACTGACTGCAAGGCCTGGAGTAACATGGACATTAGAGTTGGATGATAGAATTGTTGAACTTATTGAAAAGTTTGTGGAACAGTTAATTGAAGATGGTAATACTGCTTTACATTTAGCTTGATGCAAAAAAAATTAGGATGATTGACTTTCTGTTACAGTTTGTTTTTCTAAAGTAAAAAACTTAAGAGATATTGACCCGATAATAATCTTTCAATTGGCCATAAATGTCCTGGAATTTGGAATTTCATATTCACATTGTAGTTCCAACACTGTTGGTCAGATCATTTTGCAGAAGTCAATCACAGGAGTTTATGGACTGTGTAAGGTTGTTAAAAATCATCCTCATATCATGCTGCAAATCTCATATCTTTAGGTCTAGTTCCTAAAATTCTTCAGCTACTAGAAGAAATCAGCTTGCCTAAGGAACTTAAAAAATTGCAAGATGCAAGATGCTTAGATAATGCAAAGCAAAAGAGACTGGTAACTGAACAGATACAGGAGCAGCAAGTCTTGTTGGCTGATTGCTTATTCTGTATGGCTAGTCAGTTTCCCTTTGAAAAAGATGACTGTGTGAAGTTATTGAACTACTTAAAACTTGTAGCACCAAATACGTCAGATGGAAGTTTAGATTCTGTAACACTTCGTATACTACTGGCTTTGTGTGCCTCTTTCAATTGCGACATTGTTGACTTAGCTGTTGAAAACATTGAAAATAATCAATGTAAGTAATCTTGTTCTTTACTGCAATGTTTTGAAGAATAGTTTTGTGAAGTAATGAAATGTGAATAAAGACATTTTAAATGGAGCTGTTGCAGATCTTTGAACGAATTTGTTCTAGATAATCATTTACCATACTTCAAAGATAAAACGTTTATTATTCAAATCCACCAAGCCATCGTTCGTCCAGATGTGCAAGTGTGGCAGACACCTGACATCAAATACCTGATTCAATTCTTTTGGTCCATCTTTCTACGAACTTGTTCTACTCATTCGGATCTTGTGGATTTAAATGGTGATGTCATTGAACAAGATGAAACTGTACTGGAAACATCTTTAGATGGTGATGCATTAAGATATCTTGCCAAAGCTGTTGTTGCTTCTGAGAAATTTCATGAGGAAGTACGAAATCTATTTCTTTGTTTAATGACAACATTTTGGTATTAAGAATGTGAAGGATTAATTATAATACTTCATACTATTTTAGGAATACTTTTTAAAAATTATACATTCCTTCATCACATCATTCATAGTCAAGTTTCCATTAAAGGTATACAAACTATTTGTAGTTGAAATAACCTAGACTGGTTGTTATGTAGATGGAGTAATTTGAAGTAGTTTATCTTCATATTTCCATTAGTTTTAAATAAAGTGTTACATGTTTTCATTGACAGATGAAGGAGCTTCGTAATCGGGGTGATGAAAATGCACGAATATTACAAGCACATTTAGCAGAAGGCATGGATCCACCTGTTGGTTTAAAGCATGACTTTCAGATATTGATGCAGCTGGTAAATTATTAATGATTATTGTAATGTATGTTATGCAAGCTATGCAACATAATGAGAACAATGTTTTTTTTAGATTGCCTTGTTATACAAAGACGATCCTTTGGAATTAGAGCTTAATAATGAATATTGGATTCCACCAGAACCACTCGGTAGTGTATTTTCTCCACACCCTTTGAGAAAATATCAACAAACAGTAGATCAAAGAAAAGTAAGTTGTCAATTTTTTAAGTAAAACATTGTTTACTTATTCATTACATAAGAAACAAATACTTTGTATTTTACCAAATGCATTGAAACAAATGCTTTGCAAGATTTGCAAGTAGTCATCAGCATTCCATTTAAGGACAGTGATTTTAGAAGAGAAGATGTGATATGAGTTGTAATGGGTGTGATGTAGATTTTAGTAACTGCAGTGACCATCCACACATAGATTTATTGAAAAAGAACAAACAGTAATACTATGACGCAGATCGAAATTGTATCTAAATAATAAGGTACTCATCAGAAGTAGTATTCAGCGTCATTAAGGCAATGCAGATGAAATATTTTCAAATTTGGACCAAATTAAGGCCATAAAGGAGAATAACGAAAATTGTCAGCATATAACCATAGTGACAATAACGCAATCGACAAACGAGTGATAAGATTTCCCAATCCCTAGCATAATTCATTTCACAAGATTTTGCGAGGTTGGAATAAAATATTGCAGAAAATCACATTGAAAAGTACATGAGGCTTGTCCTGGCCTCTGTGTACTAAATTTCAATTTCCATATCAAGGATACAGTAAATGTATTCTTCTTTATAAATAAAAGTAATAAGCTTCTTCGTTATACATTTTTTTTTTAATCCGGAGAAAAAACACATTTTTACAACTTATATCTCAGATGGTTTAATATCAGGTTTTACTAATATGGAGTAGTTTCAACCATAACACCAACTATTAATAAACACTTAAAATAATAAACATTACTTTTGTATTTCTATTAGTTGATGCTAAATAAATTTGTTCGTTTGGCTGGAGATATACTGCTGCAACCATTGTATGTTCCATACATTGAAATGTTAACTGCCTTATCAAACAATACAGAAGCTGCTTCATACTGTTTTCGATTACTGTCATCGAATGACTCACATGATGCAAGTGGTACTTGCTCTGTTTCATGGAATCACTTCTTCATGTCTATAAAGCAATACTACCTTAGTTTAAGACATGTTGCTGATTCATCAGGTGATTTCTTCAAGATTCATCTCATTTGGTTTGTTCGTGTGCAAATGATGTTTTTTGTTTGCTGATTGATTGCTTTATTTTAGAGCACCGTCCTCATGTTCATCGTCACCATGAGATTTCCCCAGACGAACAAGCTGGATTAGAAGGTGTTCTTAAACTCATTAAAGTTGTGGCAGAAAAGGTGACATCTTTTTATAAAGTTATATTCTTCTGCAATGAATTGCTTTCTGGCAATCTAGTTTTGTATTTCTCACTCAGAGTGAAAGTATTCGTGTTGCATTTTGTGAAAACCAAACCTGGCTCCCGGTTGCATCTCTGTTTGGCCTTGTGTGTTGCCCGATCCCACCTAGTATGAAAGGGCTACTATTGGAGACCCTTGCTGCCTTCTCTAAAACACCAGAAATTGCTGCTTCTGTTTGGCAGTCATTAGAAGCATCTCAGGTAAGTGCAATTCTTTACAGACAATGAAAGATTAAAATAGAAAGTATAATGGTAACATCCTTTTTTTTCTTATATGATAAGGTTCTTCAAACTATCAAGCCTCATTCTGGAACAACAGCCGTAAAGTCTGGTATTGTAGTTGAGTTACAGGAGATTGAAACACGCAATGAGACATATCCTGAGACAAGGGCTTTTATAAAGCTGCTAGATGTTTTGACAGATATTACTATCCCTCCAACGCTTGGTGCTGGCCATCGCATACCTGGTTTTCATCCTTACCTTGACTTTTTGATTGAGCAAGTCTTCTTAAAATTTAAAACACGTGCTTACCAAATAACATCAGAAAAGGTATAAGCATTCTGTTAATAAGACTGCAAAATTATTATAAAATTATTTTCATGATCTTTATTTTTGATTTGATTTCTTCAGTGGGAGATAGCATCGGCAGTCTTGAAGATATTTATAAAACTTCTCAAATCTTATGATCCACATCCAGAACACTTTATGGATCAACAAATTGAAATACAAGGAATCAATTTCGGCAAAGCCGCTAAACCATCTGGATTTCATTTGCTGACACATTTACTAAGTGATACACCATTACTACGTATGATTTTATCGGTATTTGATGATACAGTGAATGAGCTTCTTGATATTCTTTCATCAAATTGTAAGTAAATTGTGCTGAATTTTATTTCTATTTCTAACTGATCGGAATCTGAAATCTTTGGGCTGGAATCTTTGTGATTTTGAAAGACTTTTCAACAATGTTGCAATATTAGTATGTTACCCTCATGATAGTATTGTTTCATAATTCAGGATGCATCTATGTATGGTGTGGTGTTATAAGGTTATCATTTTTTTATTTCTAGCGAAAAAGGACTTACTTGAGCAAATAGTGGGTAGTTGTCTTCAGTTGCTTGAAGTTGTGTTTGAAAAGCAAAATACATTCATGGAATTTGCTAGATCTTGTCAATCATCTTTGGTATTGTCCCCTATGGATGAGTTGCTGTTGTCCGTTAATCCAAGAACTGGACGTCCAGATTATTTACATATATTAGGGAGGTAAATCTTAATGATGTATACACTTGAACTCCATAAAACATTTACAACAAGCATTGTTTTAAAAAGTAATTAATTTTTTTCCAACACAATGTTAAACAGTACTCAAATTTCCTGATTTTAGGCTAATGACTATAAGTCACGTGAGCACTTCATTGGTGTTAGTTGTTGTTCAAATATTCAAGCATGTTTGTGAAGGTTCCAAAGCACAGCGGGAAATAGTGGAGATCTTAACTCAAGA
Source organism: Turritopsis dohrnii (assembly GCA_027922465.2). Classification (NCBI taxonomy): domain Eukaryota; kingdom Metazoa; phylum Cnidaria; class Hydrozoa; order Anthoathecata; family Oceaniidae; genus Turritopsis; species Turritopsis dohrnii. Next base: position 117,677 of record BQMF02000624.1, on the reverse strand, counting down.
TGAGGTAATACTTTAATCGTATTATATTCCATATCAAAAATCAAAATCAAGAACTCTATAGAGATAAACTTATTGAAATATAATTTGGTTCCATTCTTGCTGTTGTCTTCACTTCTGACACACCTCTTTCTTTGTTTATCATGTCGCAGTTGTTTTATACAACATTTAAAAAAATAAAGTTTTCTCTACAGACAAGAACTTCCACCATTGCAAGTCATGTTATTGTTACTTTTAAGATTTCCTCGCGTGAGATGTTGGTTGGTTTTTGTGAACAACTAGAAATGTCCGACCCTGAAGAAGAACATCAAGTAGATAGTGACAATTTAATGAAACTGGATGGTATATTCTTACATCAAAGATACCAACCCAAACTATATGCTTGTTTATGTTTAAATTTATATCATCATCTATTTCTTCTTTTAGATTCAATGGAAGGGAACCAACGTGATCTGATACGCCAAAATATAGTAGCTCTCTTAATCTCCACTTTACACCAACCCACCCCAAACATGTCGCAATTCATGCTTGGTTTCGAAGTAAGACGACCTATTTCAAAAACTAACCTACAAGATCCAGGTACTAATACTATTAATATTTTATGTGTTCGGTTGTTTTGTTTGTCCTTTATTGTGAATCACATATACTGAACTAGAAGTGCAAGCAGAGCTCTTGTTTGTTTTTTCCAGGCATCGGCAGCTTTCCGAAGACCTGTTTACATTCTGTTATTGATGTTCTTAACCGTGGTCTGAATGATCGATCATCCACTGCATTGACACCGAAACTGACAGAATTACTGTACCAACTGATTTATATGTTATGTGCTCATCAGGAGATGGGTTCTGCAGTTAGGAGATATCTACGAACAAATACAGACTTTTTCATTGTTCATTGTCAATCTCTTCCTTTTTTACCTGCTGGCAGCGAATGTAATATGGACGAGTTACTATATATAAGATTAGCCAATCAGCAGTCGTGGCTTTTGAAAGCACTGGCTATTGAGCTTCGAGTCGTTGCAGGAAGTAGGATGCGGTCTGGACTACAACAGCTTCTTGCATTATTGTACAATGAGCAAGTAGCTAATGATTTAGTTACTCAGTCAACAAGAAATGAAAATATGACAACAGTACTCGAACCTCAGTTGACAAGAAGAGACACACTTTCCCAAACCATGTTTTCGTCTTGCTTTACTTTTGGAGCAGAAAACAGTAGCTTGGTTTTATCTTTGATAAATTCGTTGTCTATGACCCAAAGATACCCCCCTGATATACATTTGAACTACTTTGATTACAATGCTATTGAGCAGTTAATAGTATCTTGTGAAGAGATGGATAAAACGGGGGTAATGTTATGTAATGTCAAAATGTTGTTCAGAACTCTTATGAGCGAAATAAATTCCTCACAATTTGCAGTAACATCCGTCCAAAAAGAAGAGATATTGAAGGTGAAAATTATATTATCAGCATTCTGAACTGATTAACTGTTTAACTTTCAAATTTCCATGGGATGTAGGAACGTTGATGAATTTTTGTAGGAAGTACGAGCTGTGGTAAAACATGCTGTGGATAGGAATCTCGTTCGAGAATCGTTCCACGCGAAGCATAACGCTTTTGACGCTTGGCGACAAGTTGTTGAAGTGACGTTTGCCGTGGCTTCTCTTGATGTGATGAATATCGAGAAGAAACAGGCTCTTCTCACAGAAATCTTGCAAATAATTATCCCAATGGTATGCCAAATATTTCTTTGTTTACATAAACATTTATTTATGTTTTTATTCACTACGCAATTGACTTTTCTATTTGAAAAGTTTGCACCTTGTCAATAAACATTTACCTGCTCTATCCTTAGATGAATGATGAGGAAAACTTGCCCGAATTGACGTCATCTATTGGTGGCACAATCCTGAGTTTGATGGCAAATTTATGGTTTTCTTTCACTCAAGTTGATGCCACTATGTATATGCCTTACAATCTTTGAAAATCATCTTTTTCTTGAATGGTGATATCGTTGAATACCAAAGAATTATTTATTTCTTCTAGAACACCACCGAATGCTCTTTTGCCTTCAATTACAGCACTGTTCCCAGGAATCGTCAAAAGTCTTGTTAAAGCTGCTACCGCCCAGGCTCGTGTCCGGGCTAACTTGTACGGAGCATTCCTTTACTACATCCAGATCGGAAACTTACATATGTCGGTAACAGGCGAAGAAGGTCGGTAGTCTTCCCGTAAAATAACTTTCGTTTGTCTTCAAGATGAACTACGTGTTAACTATCAGAAAATAATACACTTTGTTTGCTTACTGCTGTTGTGTTCATTTTTTAGGTTATAAGGTGGACTTGATCGCATGTGTTAATTTTCGTTTAGGTGTTACTGGAGGCATATTTTGCAATCAAAGTAAAGAAAATTGGGAGATAAATACCTTGGGAGATCTTGAGAAATATGGTGATTCTTTGTTAGATGTGGTCGCTAAAGATGCATGCCAAGGACCTTGTATAGCCAGGGTAAGAAAATACGACTTAAGAAATTTCGCTTTAAAAATATAACAATGTTTACATTTCATCATCTCCATCATGATTTCATCATCTCCATACTCTTATAGATGATGGCGATAAGCGTGCTCGATGCAATCATTTCACTGGATTGGAAACACAAATATGTCACACAGCTATCATCATGTGGTCACCTGCGCGTTCTTGTCGATCAGTTAGTAGAAGATGATGTGGAGTTAGTTCAAGTGTTGTCTGTTCAACCACAAAGCATGAAGCCGTTATATCTGTTTGAATCGAAAATGGTAAATGTTTCGATTCCACGAATTCGACAAACCCAGTGGGCACAGTTGTTAAAAAATCTCTGCGGAAGAGTGCAATTCTATAAATTTGTACACGCAGTTTCAATAAAAATGCTCTTCGCCGCAGTGACTTTTCGACGATTTTGTCCACTGGGAAAAGACCGACTTAATACTTGACGTCCGTTTCTTTTTTTTTTTTAGAGTTTGTTGGCGAAAATCGTTTCCACGGACTATGGTGCACAGTTACTGTTACAGGCCGGTTTAATTTTAAGGTTAACAGCATGTCAGTTCTTAGATTTTCACATAGATAAAGCAACAGCTGTATCATCCACGATGACGTCATTCACAACTGCTAATGATCCCTTTATGCCGAGTCTGCTTGATAGATACGTGAAGATGTTCACTGCTTTTGCCAAACTCCTCCTCTCCTTCCTATCATCCGTCGGAATTCATCATCAAGTGGCCATCTCCCAAGTATGGAGCTTTCTATAACCTCCATTTAATTGACTGTGCCAGACTGTTCCATACAAAGAAATATTCTTCTTTAGGTTCAAGAATTGATCATGAACCATAGAGACGTTATAACAAGTATTCTTCAGGACGGAGCGGAAATCCATTCCATAAATTCTCTCAAACAATTATCGTTAACAGTTGCTATAATTGCGTTATTACCCATCGTTGATAGTAAAGATGATGTTTGGGAGGATTTAACTGATAATCAGAGGTACTGGAGAGTGTTCATGAACAGAACCCAACAACATATTGGTCTGTTATTAAAGAGATACTCGTCAGCCACTCTAGAAAAGGTATCTTTATCTTCAACATATTTCTTTTTATAATATTTCTATAATATTTTTTATAATATTTTTTATAATATTGCATTTCTAGCAAATGCAAGAGATTTTGAACCAAGAACATTCCCATGATGCAACTATCAAAATTTCACCCGTTAATGTCGTTGCCATGGAAACACAAAATACACTTTTGCAAATACGATCAAGAATTTTGACGTTCTGTAAGAATGTTGTTTCGAGTCATGGTAAGACGACGTACTTTTTATTGAAGAGAATACTTGCATACTTGTTCTCTCTTTTATATTTCTTTCGTTTGATTTGTTAGGTTTAAGTGGACCATATTCTCGCACTTTATTCGCTCCAGTTATCGGTGAAAAGTCGACCCACGAAACGAGACTAATCACAGGAAAGACTCGTATGTTTTCCTGCATTTGTCGTCCATACATTCATCTTATGACTGTAATAAATTTATTACACCGAGATTGGGCAAAAGTTTTGCGTGAATATAATGATAAAAATATCATCAAGTGCTATAAAATTCGAAGATTATTCTGATGTTATCAATTTATCAACAGCTGATTTAAGGCGTTAGAAGGGCGTGGGATCTCATTACAGGGCGGGACCTGTTTAAATTGTTTTGATGCGGGTTTTTAGAATCAGCGAAACAGTTACCGACCTTATCTGTGCTTGTTCAAGAATTGAAAGACTTTCCAGAAGAACTACGCCAGTGTTTAGAGAATATGAAAGTGTTGCAGCGGAAATTAGACTTCCTCAATGACATGACATACGAAGAAACGAAAGAGGTAACCAATCAAAAGCTAACAAAATGTCAAAAGAAACAATTACCGTTTTTTTATTGGAGCATGAATTTCAATGACAGTTTTTTTGTTTGTTAGATTTTATCTCAGGAAGAAGACACTGACCGTCTGCCGCATCATCAACGTCAAGTTGTCGTACGTCGAATATTGCTGACGTTAATCAAACTACGAGAGGCCGAAGCTGATTCATTATGTTGTATCTTCTTCTTAAATTTTTCTTCAATCACTTTGACATACTGCACTTACTGTTTTAAGAGTACATTTTAATTTGCACTATTCGTATTTGAACTTGAAAATCTACGATTTCGTCTGCAACAATCTTATCTTCATGTTCTATGGACGGATGTTCAGCTCAAAGATCCTTGTTTTCTTCTTCCGTGAAGTCATCTAAATTTTATTTTTTAGTGTCTCAGGCGTAATAATTCTACTGTCATTCCCAACAATTGAAAAGTGTGTTCGATATCTTGTGATACATAAAATTCTCAATGTTTTCTTTAACCAATGAAATTAAGACAATATTGAGCATGTGATCTATATTTTATGGCGCCATATTGATTATTACTACATTCACTGTAACGCTACAGATGATAGTTACTTGGAGGATGGTAGCATAGCGAAATCCTTCCATTCTCATCGTGCAAGAAGGTTAACAGGTACAAATGGTACAATTCTCTGCTCCTTCCTTCTTATATGCACCTAATTTTATACGCCCATGTAATTACCAAGGTTCGGAGGAGTTCACTTGAGTGGAGTTGTATTGGTATTTGTGTTCTAGATGGTAGTTTTACTTCTTTCGCTGCTGAATCGTCACTGTATGGACGAAGTCCTGCAAAGTATGATCGTTCATCGATGCGGGATCGTGAAATAAATAGCGGAATTACATATGAAGAACTTAAAGCGGTCAGTACCTACCTGCCTGTCCACTTGACAACTTACTACTTTAGGGTATTTGAATTAATAAATTAATTTAATGTGTTTAGTTCAAAATGGAAGCATCGGTTGTTCTAGTAGATTCTTTATGGAAAAAGGTTTTGGAAAGCGAGAAGGTACGTTGCTAAGCTCTATATTCATATCAAATGATCCTTTACTTTATTTATATATACATTTATTTATCTTTCAGTTGTATGCTCGACAGCGTTCCAGGCTCTCCTTCACATCAGCTCTGGTGAGGCGACTGAAAGGCCTTATACAGTTGAATTCGTGAGTTCCATTCAAATAAGAAACTTCAACGAAAAGCTGGATTACGTTTCGAAAATCGGTTTTGGTATATGAATTCGTGTGGACGGCGCAATACGAGCGTTTTTGTTGCGGATTTACCGTGAGGAATGTTCAAAAATTTGATTGTCGACAGTTTGAGAAATAAACTTTGTAAGCATTTTTTTAAAAAAAATGAACACGGATCAGCAGATCCCTTTTACCTTATGACGTCTTTTTTGTCGTAAACATACATATAAAGGAAAAAATTTAAACTCTGTGCACATACTCTATTTATAAATGTTTGTGACGTCACTTCCTGATTTTTGCCCGGAAAGTTATAGAATTGTTGTCGAAGTAGTTGATAAAAACCACCCTCACAGTGTTTTTGATGTATTGAAAACTGGATTCCCATTGCGCGTCTTCTAATTGCACTCACCTGGAATCATTTAAAAATTTCGCTGCTTTATTATCATGGTAGGTGAATGATTCTAAATATCCTGCTGTCATGATTTGACGATTTCCCTTTCGCAATGATTACTACTAAATTGCTGATTATGCTCAAGATCATGGTATCTGCCTTGAAAACCTTGAAAATCTTGAAATAAATTGGCAGATACCCTGAAGATGGTTCCAGTCATGAAAGTTGATACTTAGCACTGAATATACCTTTTTCGACTAAACGTCCATCATTTTAATCTAACAATTTCACTTTTTTATACCATCGTAACAGGTATCTCACTGCAGACGATTTTCTTAATGTATCTTATATCACACTATTCAAATTTTAATTCCGAGCTTTCAACTATTCAAATGCATTTAGTGCAAAACGTTTAAATGAAAAGTTTAAAGAGAACCTTTTGTTTCCTGGAAAGACAAGTCACAAAGCAAATGAAAAGCAGGAATGCTATTCTTATAAACAATGATAAAAACCGACATGGAGGCTGGTCGTCGTAATGTCGTGTCGGATGATGAAACATTGGAAAAACAGTCCTTCAGGAAATGGGAGATGATACATTGTTTTTTAAGCAAAAATTCTAAAACTTCACTTTAAAGATTTAACATTATAGCAGGATTTGTTGCTCTGGCTATAAGCAAAAAAAGTCGGTTGTATTTTGTTAACACTATCATACAGTTCTTAACCAACTAAGTTTGTGATGCAAATCTTAAATTTACCTTCAAAAAGGTAAGAAGCTCTTGTTGCAGGGTTGGGAACAATGAGCGCCCTTCAAGATATTTTTTAACGCCTTTACTCCTTTACCCAAAAAGTTTCGTTGGTTATTAAAATCACTTTATCTATGCAAGGTCTATATTGTGATGGATTTTCGTAGTGTAAGCGAAAATGTCGTTTCCGTTACACGCAGTGGGACAATGCTTTTGATATCAATATTTCTACAGCCCTCCTTCATGGTGTTATTTTCTTTTCATTTTAGCTCATAGACGCCACAGGAGATGTCCCTACTCTCTCATCCATTGAGCTCTCCCGCAGTGATTTCTAAATTATCTGTTGCATACCGTAAATCCTCTAATAAACGCCCCGTGCGTTTATTTAATTCTTCGAGTTTAAGAGAGGGCGTTAATTAGAGGGAAGGGTAAATGAACCACAGATAAATTCGAGCTTCTAGGCAGAATAAAATTTAGAAGTGTTGTCCGAGGTCGCCAGGTTTGTAGAGCGTTTTTGAACAAACTTTATCTGCTAAAGCAGAAATGAAGCTGGAGAGTATGGTCAATTTTCAATCGGGATTTACAAAAGAAAAGAAAATGGAGAAAGCTATTTGGTTGGACATGTCTCTTTGGAGTTATCAAGTTTGATAAATCATTTCTTAAGGTTTTCATAAAGGTCACTGTCATTTGAAAGTTGTTCCTATAGCTCTTGTAAACGGAAACGGACTTCTTCGGTATTGGAAGAGCAGTTGAACAAGAGAAAAGAAAAGTGCAAGAATATCATCACAAAGCCAAAAAGGTTTACCGAAAGTTTCCATTCATTGTATGTGGAATAAAAACAAAGCAGAACAAAGACGCAAACATTCTAAAGTTAAAGGGGAACGTTAAAAAGAAGGAGGGCGTTTGTTAAAGAAGGAGGGCGTTTGTTAAAGGATTTACGGTAATCTGCATTTCACGTAGGAAGAACAAAAGAGCAATAAACAACGCTGTATTTTGCAGTGATATATGACGGTCTTTCTCCCTTTCCATTATTTTGTTCACCAATCGCATTACAGAGAAATAAATAAGTTTCAATTACATATCATATAAAAACATAGTCTCGGTTCCAGCTTTCATAAAGCTCATTATGACGTATAACATAAATGATTATAATGAAATAATGAGAGAGCCTCTCCCCTGGGTTTTACGAAATCGTAGTGAAAGACACACTGCCTCTCTTCAATTATTTAAATCATTAAAAACAGTACATTAGTTTTCAGGGGGTTGTAACAACATTGAAAATAATGTTTATGTTGGTTTTGAAGCCGGTAAGAAGAATAAAAACTTTAGATAGATGAATAAAACTCGATTTAATGTTACAAGCTTTTGTTAAATATTGTGTATTGTTTTTTTAAAATTTTTTTACAAGATTTTATTTCCCGTTTGACCCCCATCATTATTATGATAAACTGTATTTTAACGATCGTTTTTTCTCTTTTGTAATATTTATAAAAACCATTTCCTCACTGGTAATAATAGAATTTGATAGCGTGTTGTTACCTAAGCGATAACACATTACTAAATTTATTTCACAATCTGAAAAATATATAAACTCACAAATTAATGTTTGTAGTTCATAGCATTTGTTTGTATATTTTATAATATAAAAATTATGGTGAACTCTCGAATGGAATTTGATGCAAAACGACGTGGCGAAGCCGTTCGACGTTTACGATATAGTCATCCGGCAGTCGTAGCTTCTTGTCGATATGCTAAAGAGGCGTGGAAGGAACCAAAAGAAACTGCTGACAAATCTGTAATCGAATTGTCTTATACGCCATCGGAAACACGCCCTGAGATCAGTTCATGTCGTAGTAATCGTGTCTTCACTCGTAAATGCCAACTGCGAGGTTTATTCTCGGATGGCAAAGAAGAAGCAAGTCGCTCGTTAACGTGTGATAACGATATCCTGATTTGCCAAAATATTGAAAGTTTTACCGCTAAATCAAAATTTCGGTTACCGGTTATCAAGCAATCGCTCTCTGATTCAAGTGAGTCCGATACGTCCAGATGCATTGATGATTTGCTGAAAATAAATAACAACGACGAAGAAGAAAAACTAATGGAGCCTGCGAATACAAATAGATATTCTAACGTTTCTCCTAGCACACGCATGGATATCCCCACCTATTTCGAAAGTTGGGGCCGTCGGAAAACATGCGAACATAGAAATGAAAGAAGTATTTTAAAGTTACATATAAAACCTATTGAGCCGATAGGGCGAGTTCAAGTAAAATATGCACGAAAATGTCCTGATAATCACGTGGGTAAATCCGAAAAGTTGTGGCACCAAGACGAGTCTTGCGTCAACAGATTTACACATATAGAAACAAAAGCTGTTAAAATGACCAATAAGTTAAATTTGAAATTTTTTTGAATATATAAACAGGAAATGCTGATATTGTTAAAAATATATATACATGCACAGATTCACATGATGCTCATAGGAGTTGAGACAACGTCTTTCCCAAGCTTCTTTTATATCTTGTACTTGGCGTGAGATTGTTAAGTATTAACAATCGTTATATCATCCATTTTAAAAATGTTATTTTTTTGTTTTCTTCGGAGATTTTTTACAATACAACTTGAACGTGTGAAGTTTCCTTATAAAGCTTCAGATGATTAAATTTTGACTTTGTTTTACCTAAATTAGGTAAAACAAAACTTCATTTGATATTATTTACACGTTAGTTTTCATTTTTTCACTTGTACTGTTCTCTTTTGTAAATAACGCCCCCGTCACGTGACCAACACGTCATCACATTTACAAACTTTTCAACTCATTTTATTTACCTTATGACGTCATAAGTTAATCTTCAACATTTTATTTTCATTCAAATATGTAGTTCGAGACCATGTTTAATTTATGTTGTGTATAAACCGATCGTGTATCATGTGACCTCGTCTCCAGTATGTGTCGAAAAAGAGGTCGAAAGCATTAGGGACGAGGTGGATCTTGCTGGGTTGTGGAAACTTAAAAACCTTGCACAAATAAAAGTAAATCTCTATATCAGCTGTCTCTTTGTATGCGCCAATGAAGAAAAACATATAAATCTTACTTGAGAATATGTCAGCACACAGATTGTCTTAAAATGATGAGTCAAAGTCAAGTTTTAAAACAGACATAAAGCTTTTTGATATCATGAAAGATTTAAAAGATTGAAGACATTTCATCAGCAAATTTATTTTGACGATACTGCATTACCATACTTCTTTTGAGGATACTGCATTACCATTTTTCTGTGTCTGTTGAAGTGTCGGAAACTTGACCCAGCCCTCTACTTGGCATCAGCAACTTGCTCAAATTTTTTGATCTTGCTCAATGAATTATAAATTATTTGATGTTGTATACTTGATAGCAATAAGAATATGAGCTGGCAAATCAAGAAGAAATGTTTGAATGAACTTGATTATCTAAATATAAATTTACCAAGGCTTTCATTGCCACGTACAGTTTGATGGAAGAATTGATAATACTGCAATTCGCGTCGACCTCATCGTAGGACACTCGTTGATGTCCATCTTTGCATACCTCGTCCCCTGCATCTTTGCTACTCATGAGATAAACAAAACGAGGTTCTGAAATAAGTTCGGAAGATCCAATGTTTCAACACAACTTCTCGATAAACCCTAAAGTGGATCTGAGTGGATCGATACATATACTGCTGTAAAATTGTTGCTTATATGTATAAATATCATAAATCTTAATTACTTGCTAGTCCATCATCACACACAAGACGATCACTGGGCCACCAGTTGATAAGGTATTTTGGAAACATTCAGTGGTCACTACAAGAGAGTTATGACGTCATTTGATTGCGCATTCTTTTTAAAGCTGGAAAGATGACTTATCTGATGACGTCATATTTCTCAATATTTTCAAAAAGAAAATGTTTGGGCAATTCATTTTATAAGGGCAAATAATAAAAAAATATAAAGCGTAATAATATCTGAACTTCTAAAATTCAAACATTTACAAACAATACGAATTTCAATGATGCGTGATTAAAGCTTCTATCAAAAAATCTCTGGTCATGAAGACCTTTAATGATTACAGGTAGAGGAATAACTTTTCCTTCATTTCTGAAATATGAGGATTTAGGAAATTCTAATTAATTGGAGTTCATAGTTGACCTGCTTAAATTTGGCATGTTGAGTTTGACCTGCTTAAACTTGACATGTTGAGTTTGGTGATGTTGTAGGTGTGTCAGTGTATACATGATTCCTGAGTTCATGTACATGAGTAGATATATTAGAAAAAGTCGTTGCTAGACTTTCATAGGTTTGTTAAAAGAGCTTTCTGAACTTTTGAAAATTTTTCAAGACGTTTTCTTTAATTCCGTTTAGAATAAGGATATAAATATGGTGAGTAATGCAGGACAGGCGTCTTGTATCCACCTGTGACGCTTTCAATCTTAACATCACTTCTTCCTTCACGTTGTTTTTATTTCCATATAAATATTTTTCCAAATTCCATCTTCGAAATTACAAGGCAGTTTTTTATTATATATCAGAACTGTTGGGGTATTTCTTTTGGAACTCCTGGAAAGTTACAGGAAAATTCTATCATGAGCTTTTTACATAAAAACTGAACTTTTTTCCATACACATAAACAACAATGTTTTTGTCATTTATTTTGGGCTTATGTTTTATTTAGTGAAAAAACACTCAATAAATCATCTATTTGATAAAACTGTCAAACTCTGCTAGTAAGAGTGACCACGCTCACTGGACACACGAGAGGAAATGTGAAAGGAGTAAAATAAGGATCGTTTGTTACAATAAAATTAATTTACTTTTATTTTTTGTATAAATTGTTTACAAATATCTAAATTTGAACATTTGTGCACAAAGACCTAAGTATAAATATTCTGGATACCTTAGGCGAATATGAAAAGCTCACAAAAACGATATGACTCATAAAACTATGCTGTTTTGTTTGGAAAGTTCCAATGTAAATGTTGATCATTTCATATGAAAATAACTTTAAGGAAATCCACAAGCTTGGAATAAAATTTCCAAAGTTTCATCTTCCCTTCCGTCCTCGTGATTCATAGAAATAATCAGTTTGTTGTGTGCAAAGAAATTGATAGAAAGGAATAAAAAAACTCATATATTAACAACACTTATAATTTAAAGAAATTATTTACAATCTTGTCAAAGCCAGTAGGGTGCTATATATGTTTGTTTTTATCTTTTCACATCCAGTGAACTTTTTGCTGTCTGTTGCTCCTGTATGCTTTGTTAACCAAAATCAGATCTCGCAGTGCTGAGTGTTATAACAATCCGTGTGCATTTAGAAACACCACAAGCGAAGTTAAAAACTCTGTGATATAATTTGCCATTTCGTTCTACGTTTTTTTATTCTGTCCAGAATGCGAAACAGAGGCCTCCACAGAGGTACATATATTATAGTATATGACGCCACAAAACATCGTTGCTATAGTTACTTACAGTAACGAACATTTTGTTCTTTCTCACAGGTATGACATCTTACCTCACAACACCATATAAATTTGCACCCGCATTTTTCTTTGATTATTTCACGTCTTGTGTGATGACCTCTGCCACAACACAATACGCTGCAGTCGTTTAAAGATTGTGGGTTTTTCTGACATTTTCTTCCTTTAGTGCCGAAGATGTCATATTGTTCATTGCGTTCACAATAACTCGGAGAGTCTTGTAAATAAACTAACTGTTGCGGTGAATATTTGTTGTATTCTGGATTCTGCTCCACCAGTTTCATTTGCATATTTGTCTTTTCACCGGTTTTGTCAACTTCACCTTTATTCCGCATCAGTTTAACTTGGATAGAACTCTGATGTCTCTCTTGAAGTAAGTGGCCAACTTTTTTAAAATCTGCCAGTTGGCGATAACACATTTTCGTAGCGCAATTTTTAGTGACACCGTGGCAACGGCACATTACACGAGATTCTTTAAATACAGCCTGAAAAAAGATAATTAATCTTTGAAAATCACTTTAACCACACCAGTTTCTTGAGAATTAGTGTGTGCAAGGGAAACCCGGGGCATATACCGGAAATCACTTTATAAAGAAAACAATTGTGGAAAGACAATATTTTTGACGTATGTTGTAAATATTTGACGTGTTATCATTATGTTCGTATTCGGAAAACTTTATGAAAATTAATCCGTTTACTCTAACCGTTTAAACACAGCATTTGGTTCTTCTACAATAATTTTATACATGTTAGGAATTTTGAAAATTGACAAAAACAGGGAATAAACCTTTGACAAAAAATGATATCAATTCAAACAATGTCACTTTATGGTTTTCCCAGATTCAAACGGAACATATCCTATATTACGGATTTAACAAGGCACATATCTTTTTTGGACAGTAATACAAATAGTTGCCTCGTGCAACTACTTAAGAAAAGCCATACCGATTTCAATAAAATAAAGTATGAACTTCCGTAGTAAATTTTTCATTCTAACGAAATTAAAGGGGAAACAAACCTGTTTTCACAAGACCTCAAAAATGTTTGTTCAAAATTTGATCATTTGTTTAATGAGGAAGAGTAGCTACAATAAATCCGAAAACATCCTTTCTAAAAACCTCTACGTAGGAGAAGGCACTTACCCAACGTCCGACTTCGTTGTTATGGAGATTCATGAGGACTCTGGAAAACAACCTGTGATCTTCTAACTGCCATGATTCTGAAGAATCGACAAACATTTTACTGAATCGATAACCATATGGTAAATTATCTCCGCAACCGCGCCATAATTTTTCTTTCTCCAAATCTGGTGGACGGTTTTCTTGACTGCATCCACAGTAGTTGGGGAGTTTATTCTCCATACATGCCCGACTGACCGTATGCATTATAGACGCTGAAGCAAGAGCCGACACGAATGCAGCTTCTCTCGTCGCTAAAACGTGACACAGTACAACATAAATACCATCATTAACCAAACAATAAAAAGTGTGAAAGCTTTCAATTTATAAAGTTTTATTTGCAGATATGCAAACCTTTCATAACAATGAGTAGACTTTAGAGAGACCGCTGTATCAAGTGAGACTCCAAACTTTATGTTGTGTTAGACAATATTTGAGAGCTTTTTCAAAAAGAAACATTGGTAGTCTTTGCGTTGGACCTTTGCGGATCTCTCTCTACAAACCGAGACACTCTCCCCTCTCAAACATTTGAGAGATTTCAAGATGGTACTTACGTAGTTTCATTTTCGGTTTTATAAGCGGGTCGACAAGACTGGCAGGTGGAAATGTACAATTCCATCTTCTTCCGGCAAATTGTCGTTCACATTCGGTTTTGGCGATTTCTCTAGCATCAATCACATAGCCCATGTGGTTTTTGTATTTGTAGCATAACTTTACCTGTTCGGCTGTCATTCCTCGCCGTTCGTCACACAGAAATATTGGTTTAAAAGACAAAACATCTCCGATGATGGACAACCTGAAATATTCAATGAGAAATTTTTGTTTATTTTATGAACATATGCTAGTCTAAAACTTACACATCACATCAAATAGCTAGGATGTGACAAGGACTATTGATATAAGATATACTTACATCAAAACCGCAGTAAACAACAGCTCAAAAGTGAACTCCATTATGATTTTGCTCTATTTTTTACCTCTTGTTATTTATTTTATATCTATGATTTTATTTTGAATTCTAAAATAAAGATGAAGCAAAAATAAAAGGTTGACAAAGAAAGAAAAAAATCTGACAATAAAAATTCCCATCATACAATTTGGTTTTAGTATCTGATAGATGTTGCATAAGATGATTACTGACAAAGACATTTTCAAATGATCTCTGTTTTATGTGTTGTGATCAATTCTCCTGATATAATACTTGACAAAACATCAATTCATTGAAACACCTATGTGTTTGACCTGTCCCTTTGTTTTCTGCCTTTCTTTCGAACATCCTTAATTAGGTTCGTTTTGAAGCTATTATACCAACCTACTGGAAACACATTTGTATCATGCCTCCTGTTTATTCAGAAATATAAAAGATTTGTTTTGAACAACACAATACAAAAAACATCTTGTATATGGTGTAGTCACAGCTTTTATGTTAACTTTCTCCTTGAAACCTTCTCCGATGAACTTTTCAAAGTCGATTCTTATTCAAGGAGACTGTAGATTGCATGAAATAAAAGCCATAACATAAGAGATCTCAAGTAGATACGATGAAAGTTTTATCTTCTGCCACGGCACGGTGATTTTGACAACTCTGTCAAAATAATTCTAATAAACCAAAACTAATATGTCTCTTCAAACGGTTTTACAATAACATCTGAAAAAAAAACATCCATATACATATATATATAATGATACCAAAAGTAAGTTTATTTTCATTCTTTCGTACACAGAAACTACCGGTCCGACATCCGTTACAACTTTCAAAGTATAATATCAACAAGGAATGTCTTTAGAAAGAACGAAATCTTTTAAGATATGAAAAAATCACGTTTGTTTAGCATTCTAATACAAAAATCAACATGAAATATGAATAACCTAACAATAATGAAAAAAATAGATTTCTCTTACGTCTGAGGTGTATAAAACTTCAGCGAGTTTTTTTCCTTTCAGTAAATAATATCCTAATTCCTACTCACGATTCAAACTTGTTTATTTTTCTCCACATGTTGTCAGAAAATACGGACGCGATTCTAGAAGTTAGCTGTGTCTGTTTCAATGAAACATGGGAGAAAAATACATTTAATAATTTAAAAAAATATTAAAGAAATCGCTCGTTCGTTCATTTGTTTTGGCAAATGTAAACTAACCTTTAAATTGCGTTTTAAAAAAATACATACCTACCTAACACTAACACGGTAACCACCTGAACACACGTTAGTGATTCATCAGATTGAAGTTACTAGCTCAAGCTCCTCTTCTATACAAACGGTTTTCTTTGAACCAAATATTAGGAGCAAATTAAAAAGATTAGCCGCGTCTCAACCATCGCCAATTATACACGATAATTACATAATGCAATTATTTACTCTCTACAAGGATATAAAATGATCCCGATTTGTAATAAGCTACCTTCTTCCCAGTACTAATTAGCATAACAAATAATTATTTAATTTACGTAACATGAGAAGAAAGTGGTGTCTGCATAGATAAACAAAGCGTCTACGTTTAAAACAACTTTTCTCTGTGTGGAAGGATTTTGTTGAATAGAAGATACAGTATGGATGTTTGTAGAAGCTTTTAGTTCTGTTGTTAAGAGCAGAATGACAGTGGATATTCATAGATTTTGTAACCCGCATGTTAATATTATTAAGAACAAAAGAAAAGGATTAGGGCAACATCATAATTCTATCAAGTTGTCTATATATAGTAACTTGTGTTGGTGGTAACACAGAACATCAAAGCAAATAAGTCAATTGAAATATCGCCATGCATAAAAATTGTAAATGAAACCGTCTCTTTATCTTGAATGGAGAATTTTCTTTGACAACTGCTTCCGAATTCCTGATGAATGTCTAACGGCAACAGGTAATGGTTTAACGGTAACAGGTAATGATTTGTATGGCAATTTCTTGAGAGTTTTTACTTACAATATTTAAAAATCCTTGAAAGAATGTCTCCAAATGTTGAAGTAGTCAGTCGATCAAGAGCACGACAGAAAATAGAGTTGGGTAAAGGAATGATATTTAGGTAGCCAAAACCTCGCTCATAAAAGCTATCCAAAAATAAATTCTTATCACTAAAAAATAATTTTTTATAATCACCAAAAAAATACATCCATCAACATCTGCATAAGCACATTTTGAAGTTATCGACAAACATGGCACCATAAAACTCATAGAACTAGCAGAATGACAACTCTGCTAATCGCTCAACCAGCCATTTCAGAGAACAAACATAAAAATATAAAAACATATATGTAAAAGCATAGTCAATGTTTCTTGCATCAAAAAAAGTTTTTTCTAACAAGAAAGTACAAACCTACATCTATACTTCACCAGAATCGTATTACTAATACCTGCAAAAGTTATTTTATTAAATACGACACAGCAGATTTTTCTTCATATCACAAGTGAAGTGTCCACTAATCCAGCTCATAATCTTTCGGATTTATGTAATTAGCAGCGAAGATAAAAGGAAATGGGAATTTCATTAATTTTGTCAAGTCCTTGGTACAACCTTCCGTTGCCAACCATGTCCTTAACCAGCAATTTTAGTTCAATAGTGACTTTCATATTATCAACAACAACGCAAAAAAAGAGAGCATGGAACAAAACAAAGAGTTGAAACGGATTAAAGGTGAATGGAGAGGCCCAGTCGAATGTTAAATACGTGCGTAATCGAAGCTATACGAGTCGAACGGCGGGAGGGCTTATAGACACTTACATGAGGGGTGTTCCCAGATGTTCATTGAGTCGAGTACTTGCATAATACTATTCATTTGAGAACAGTGAAAACTCAAATAAAATAATAGCGCCATCTCGAATGAATGAGAAAGTCTCTACATGTTACTTATAGCATATCTCCATCATCTTTAATGCAAAATCAAACTACTAGAAAAAAAAGTGAAGTTTCTCAACTCTTCCGGATGCCAGATGTAAAATATGTAAATGTCATGTACCTTTAAAGTTGATTGTTTATTTTGAAGCAAAACTTAAGAGCAAAAACTGTTCATAAAAAGTGAAAATTTGATAAAATAAACAAAACAACAGATTTTTTGTTTACTTGCACTAGATTCGTCTTTTTTTATAGCATGTACTTACGAAGGTGACGTCATGTCAATTGAACAGCATAATAAAACATAGTCCGTCCTGCTTTGATGAGCTTGCTATAAATGGTAAAGACACATCTTTTTGGATGAACAAGTCACATGCGATCCATGCTTTCTTTCATTGAGAAAAAAACGATACGATCTTAAGGCAAAATGAGCAATCCAAGGAGATTTGAAAAGATTCCACCCACCCATGACGCATCTGCGAATTCTTGCCAAACCTCTTCATAGTTTCTGCGTATTATTTCACGAGTTGTAGTGCGCTCTACGCAACAAATTTTTAACATAGTCCCAAAATAGACTTTATGACAAAAATAACATTTGAACAGTGTAACCATTTTAGATGTAACTGCTGATATACCGATCTGTATCAAACAACGAAAATTACCATTAGTCGCGAGAAAAACCATATATCATTCTTTAGGCTATGTTCTTTTACATTGTTATCCCTTCAAGCTGCTTGTACACAATCTAAACTAATAATGAATAATGAATGATTTTTCTAATCTGTAATTTCTAAAAACTTTTTCTTGTAAACAAATTTACTATCGTTAATTAAGCCTTTTAATCTTATTACGCATTGGTCCCGTTATGCTATGAATTCTAACAGTTTCCTATGTTACTTAAGGAAAATAAAAAGATCTTGTCTCCATCTGGTTTGATCGAGAGACTGATAAAATTCTATTTCATAATTCGCGTCTGTCATATTCCGTTTAATTTGTATCGGCAATAATGTGACGAGTAATTTCAGCTGTGACAAAAGTCAATTTTAATGTCGGAGATAAGAACTGAGACATAATTACACAAAAAACCTTTAATAAAAGGAGCATTTGTATTCAGGCATTTTTGATAAATTACTTTTTTTCCTTTTTTTTTTTCTTTGCATTTGTTAACCGACCGACACAAGAACTTCAACCGACACGTAACCAACAATTCCGACAATGAGCGGAATAACTTGTCGGGAATTTATAGGATTCTACATAATGTAAAGTTTGTAATAAACTCTTTGTAAGATTGCCTTTCCATATTTAAAGTAAAAGTATTTGGTTGAGGTTATTAATGGCAAAAACAATTTTTATTTTGTTTGATGGATTTTCTCTTCAAACTATGTTGAAGCATCTTCAGATCACATGTGATTGTTTTTGCCATTAATAATCTCAACCAAATACTTTTACTTTAAATGTAAAGTTACCAATATAGATATTATGCTAAGTTAAGTGGGAATATGAAAATGGGTAATTATTTCCCGCTTCTTGTACTGTTCGGTATTTATTCGTTTAATTAATTTCACGTGCCTTCCCGAGTATCCATAATTACTGTGACGTCACTGTCATGTTGTTGTTTTGTTGTTGTTGTTATTTATAGATTAGATGTAGTTTTGAAACAGTCAAAAAACAATTAATTTACACGAAGCCGAGATTTTGAAGATTTCGATTTTTCTATAAAGGAAATAAATTTCAGTTTTTAATTAGAGACACATGTAATAATGGTGATTGAAAGACAACCACCCATGGGATCAAATAATGCGATTTTAGAAATGTTTTTGATACATCAACGTCTTTCCAGGCTGTCGTGGGTTGAAGAGGAACTTGTAAATATTCTTCATTTCCTAAGCTAAGTGGTAAGTGGAAGACAGTTTGATGAGTTTCTTGTGAAAAGTGAAAATAATTACAGCTAATGTCATATCCTTCATATGCACGTGTTTTGATTTTTTGTTTCAAGTTCGTCTAATTAGTTCTGCTTATATCTAATGACGAATTTCCTTTCCGAGTTTTTCACGTTCAGTTGACACTATATCATAAACACTAGCGTCATCTAAATATGATGTAGCTAAAAAACAGGTAAAAAGTCAACGTAGACATATTTTGTTGAATTCTAATTGGTTTAAATTTTGCATGTTGTGCAATACAAAAAATAAATTCTTCTGAACACTGAATACCGTTTGAACTTTTTTTTTATCTCCATGTGGACATGATATTTTTAACCAATCAGAAATATAAGAAAAACATATCGTATGCCCTTTCAAATGGAGTATCTTTGAGATTCTTCCAAAGTTATACGTATGTATACGTACGTATGTATAAGAAACATTTTTATAATTTCATTTTTGAACTGAGAAAATTTTAGCATGAAATTACTTTTCATGGAAGATTTTCATTTGTTTTTTAAAACAATGGATATATCTTACTTAAAACGATGGATATATCTTACTTACCTCATCAAAAATCCAATTTCGATCGAATTCCTTCTGCCAACGCTTCCTACGACAAAATAAACGAGAACGAAACTATACACAAGTATCAGTAGTAAACGTTTATTATTCAAAGAATGAAAACAATACCAAAATATAAATCACAGGATCTTTCATGCAGTGGGAAAGGATAAGAGAATGACGTCCTTATTCTAAAGAATCGGGAAAGCTATACAGTCAGTTGATAATTTTATACATTATGTCATTACTGACTTCCATAGAAAACATGTAAAATTATATATTTTTTATGCCTGTTTAGCATATCAAAACGGCCAACAAAGGCATTGTTATGGTGACAGACGATTTTAGACATTCATAAAGCCACATACATCCATATATGTATGTCATATGTTATTGGCGAAAGGATAATTTGAGAAATTCAGGTTTAATGAAAGGGTTAACCTTAAACTGAGGATAGCATAGATCAAAAAGCTTTTTCTTATTATGAGACAGTCATTTCTTGTTTTGTGAAGGCTTGAAAGACATTCCCAACATTTTCTCATGATAAAAAAAAAAACTACAATCACCATTGAAAACCTCAAGGAATTATTTCCTGTTGCTAGTAACCAACTTCATTTCCAGCAACCTTTCCTCCACTTATTGCTTAACATTCTACTAAAAATACTACCAAAGCAGACTTGTAACGAGGTTGTTATTATCTCACAGAACGTATTGAAATCCAATGAACTGATTACTTGTGTTTATAGATAATAAAATTGACGCTAGCATAAAGAAAATTTATGATGTCATTATGCTGAACATTCTCGTGACGTCCGTTGTCATTAAAGGCAGCTGTGTAAAATCTTTCTCTCCTTTAATCCTTTGAACTCCCCAATATTATTTGAAATATTTTGACCATTAAAAAATGGAGTTCAGATGAAGCGTTTACCTCTAACCCAGGGTTCATGAAACTCTAGTGATGGTTAACAGTCAAATATATTTTTACATAAAAACTTGTACATAAAGTACTCAACAAATATCAGCCTAAGATATCGTAATCTTATCCCAACTTTTGGTTCAGATTCGGTATAATTCATTTTGTTGAAAAAGATTAGACTGGAAAAACTCGACATAAAAAAAGAGAATCAAGCTCATTATACTTAGTTTGTAGCTAATAAAATTCCGATCTGTCTCAACTGCTCAGATCCTTATCCAAATCACACACGTAGTTGTCTAACCTGATCAAGTCACCCTCTTATTCCGTTCAGGAATGGCGATGACTTATTACAGAAAGAACAACTTAAATACAGAATGAAAGGAAGTACTTAAATACGTATGATATTTTTTTTAATCTACAAATTCTGTTATAAGTAAGAGGGTAACCCTTCCTTCCTTTCTCAGATATTCTTGTACAACCTCACATGCTATGGAAACCACATCCATTTTAATTGCAGTAAATATTAGCTAGTTAGAACTTACATCAACAACAAGTCTAAAAATTCTTGGTGTCACCTTCAATAAACACCTAGAATGGAAAGAACACATAAACAACATCATCCGTAGCTGTTACGCCACATTGAAATTGCTAAGGTTGCTGAAACGACTGGTGCCCTACAAATTAAAGAACCAACTAGTAAACGCACTAATCCTATCTAAACTTGATTATGGGAATTCCATCTACATCGGCACGACACCTCTTTATCTAATCAAACGACTGCAAAAAGTTCAAAACGCTGCTGCTGGTTTTGTATTCGGTAGATATGGAACTATTGATGATGTTACCAAACTATCTTGGTTACCAATTCTAGAAAGATACGAATATGCTATTGCCATGCTCACATTCAAGTCCCTCAATGACCCAAACATTCCCTGTAACATCAAGGTCGCAAAGAAAAATGACGTTCGCTCACTACGTAATAATAGCAGCCGCACCGGAGTACTACTGAAAAGCACCGATAAAGCGAAAACCTTCCAGTATGAAGCTACCTCGATTTTCAACACTCTACCGAAGCCATTAAGGGAATGTTCAAGTTTATCCACGTTCAGAAACACACTGAGAGCTTACTTGTTAGACAAGGCTGTTGCCAGAACTTCATTTACTTAAAAAAAAAAAAATTAAAATAAGTTTTGTATTAACGCCATCCACATACAGTACTCATACAAATTTCAGATGAAGAGCCAATTGTATTTTATTGGAAATGCTGAAATAAATTCATTATTATTATTATTATTATTATTATTATTAGTTTATATAGCCAGACTTTTGCTTTGCCTTATTCGATAGACCTGTACATATTAAAGACTTCATATACACGAGAAAAAATAATGCATAGGTCTTTAGAAAGTTATTCTAATCCACAAAAGATTTACATGGTAAGTTTTTCCCATGAATGAAGATCTCTTTTGACAGTAATTACACTGTAAACCGCTTTGCAACGGAACAATAAATCTATTTCATCCTTTACCAAGGACAAAATATCAAGCGCATTTAAATACTCAGCAGTGATGCCTCAGATTAAATGTACAAACCCAAAAACTGATTGGTATTTTTACACATTTGATAAATTAATTACAGGAGCTGGTGATCACGTGATTAATGAATTGGTTATCATCATTTACTGACGTCACATCTCTCACCTCAATTAAACTTTTGGTACTGCACTAAATGTTGTAAAACACGAGATTCTTTTTAGGTCCCTCATAAACGATTTTATGACGTCATTCTGCTACATTTTACTGCAGTAAAGAACTTTGTGATTGAAATCAAGAAAAACTCGAATTCTCCCAACATTACTTTATGTATAACACAAACGCCAAAATTCTCTAAGGGGTTATACTAGCAATGTCGTAAAAAGGTAAAAACGGGAAATGCCAACATATTATTGATACTCATTTCTATTAGCTAGAATAACTCCTAATGAGGTTGCCTGTCCTCTGTCCATTTGCTTTTCCTTTAATACACACAGCTTCATGCCCTACATTGTATGTATGCTGGCTTGTGTGTACTTTGTAGATAGTTTACTGGAAAATTTCATTCATGGACACGAGTTAGAAGAACATATATATGATCATAAGCAAGATGCTAGAAAAATAACGTTCTTAAAAAACCATTCCAAACTGATAAAAACCCCTGACTGACCAATGTCTCATTTATCATGATATATGATTACATTTCTAAAATAGATAAGACGTTATCTTCAGACAGTGAGCCAACTACTAACAAAACAGTGGTTTCAGGGAACTGGTTGATGTGTTGAACCAAGCGCAATCATAGCGTTCCCAAATTAATTGAATTTCAAAAGATAACTCCAATGGCAACCTCTTACTTTTCCATTCTCTTTTCAATCTTGCTTTCATTTCTTGCTCATCTCGTTCGTTTGTGTTTTTAATAAAAAAAACACAATATTTCATTCACACGTCTGCGTATTGAACAACTTTTCGTAAAACTCGTCGACATGCTTAATGTAGTGTCAACTCAATGCTAACCACACAGACTAATCGTTCATTTTATGTCGTGCATAAGTCGACATTAGCTTTTCTTCTAATCTCGCCGACAAAACCATCATTTTGTTCAGTAACCATAATGAAGCGAAACATGGCAGGAGGTAAAACACGATCTGCATACATGTTTTAGAAAGATGAAGTCATTACTATTTTATTCATTAAATGGATTAAACATGTATAAAAAAATAACTTGTAAACAAAAATAACCAAGGCGTTATTTGAAAATTATTACGCCCGAAACACCCTTATTAGTTACAAGCGTCAACCGTGAGTAGTGTGAATTAATTCTCCTTTAACAATTTTTTGACAGGCGACTTTTTCAAAATAGCTGCATGGTTTTGCCGATGAAATTTAAGTTAGTTGTAGATAATGGGCGTTCCACTTCAAAATACTTAACTCACTTATTCACATTGAGCATTCGCATAGATGTTCTGGATGTTTATAACTAAGGAAGTTATTTTTGCCATGACATTATATAATATTTTTCGAACTTGGTTGTCTGATTACGTATATTTCTGTGAAAAGTCATCGATATTGGATATGTTTCATCAAATCTGGGCTCATAAAACAGAGCAATCAAAGCAATACATAAGTCAAGAAGGTTTTGCTCAATTCTATGTAGTTTGTCATGGCAACTAATTTGTTTTTTGGTATAGCTTTACGTGGCTGGCCACACTCAGTTGCTATTGCATCTGTTTTCCAGGTGGGGCCAAGGCTTAGATTGAAGGCTCCGAAGTATTTGACACTCTCATGAGTGACACAAACCCAATCAAGGGTCTGTGCTCTCTTGAATGACCTCCTACAACAGCCGATGTATCATCTAGCCAATTTCCCTCACATGGCATGGGTCGATCCGGCGCTGTGGTACATTGACTCACGCATAGTGAATCGCAGTCCAGGGGAATTGAACCTCGACCTCTCGCATGAATTCCGAGAGTGATAAACACTATACTACGACGCCATTAATTGGGAAGGTGTATAATGGATATGGTTCTTTTCCCCCCTACAAAACCACATGCATAATGATATCTTAATAAAATCAAAGTATAACAGCCTGCACTCAAACCGAAGTATACTTACAAAGAAAGCTTTAAAGAATGACTGGAGATCGATAATGCATTCACAGGTTCCTACACCATTTCTGATATGTTTTAATAAGTTTGAGAAATCAACCAGTGAACACCTTCGAAATCTTAAAAGAGTAGTTTAATATAGTATAATATATGTAATTTGGCAAATACATTGATTTGACAGAATCTCTGACGTCATCAGTTCTGACACCAATATCTTCGCCAGAGAAATGAAGCAACATTTGCAAGTCTCTAAGAGCGATAAGTTTGTGGTTTAAACCTTGTTGTTTGGTTGAGTGAAGTGAAAGGCTCAGCTTAAACGATTCTATGGAACGAAGAACTAAAAACCCTGTAAATCATAAAACAGGGCCGTTTTTTCTGGGGTTGGAGGGGCTGAATATCCTCCAATATTTTTTGGTTGAAAAAAAATTGTTTTTAAAACACTAAAAAGCTAGAATTTGCAATGATTTTAAGAAAAATTGAAGTGAAGTGTTAGAGAAAACTTTCATAAAGGGGCTCCGACCGCTAAAACCCCTGCTGGTGCGCCCCCTGACTCCCTGTCTCCGTGCTCAAAATATTAATATGATAGACTTTTATTAGCCCCCTCATTATTTTTGAAGAAATTACGGCCCTGTTAAAAGCAATTATATGAGCTCCATATTTGCGTCGATAGCTTGTGGTTGCAACACAAATGTGTTCACTTTTACACAAATTTGAGAAACTCTACAGAAAAATCACGACAATTATGATGAAGATCATTCAAAACCACATCGATTTTCGCAAATTAAACTAATAATGTTTGTGACAGCATGTAAGAAAACTGCATCTAAAAATAGGAGGGATTCTTTTCTTTCACCGAAGATGACGAATGAAAAAAATGTTTGTTTTCTCCCAAAAACTTTATTAACAAAAAACAGGAACGTGCGTTTTATTTTAATTTCTTGACAAGATTTTTTTAGCGAATGACGCAAGAAAACTTATAATATGTTAAATAGCCATAATAAGAAAAAGGTTGTCCAACATTTTTCATGCAATTAAAAAATAAACATCACTGTCTTGACGATGAATGTTTTGCTGTAGTTATTCACTGACATGAGAACCTTATGATTTAAATTGCTAATAATAAACAGTAAAGTCCAGACAATGAACTTACGAAAGAATTTACCACCTTTGTTCTTTATTTCTTCACGTCCATACACAAGCGAAAAATATAAACAAAGATGAAGGATGGATGTTATATAGCATAGTGTCTATTGACCATGTTTGGTTTAGAATGAGGTTACTAATGAAATGTTGGGTTTTGATTCAATCAGAATGTAGTAAGGAAAAAAACATTTTAATTCAATTTAGCTGGCATATACACGAAATGACGTTTTCATACCTGACTCAACTGAATTTCCTTTGTAAAGAATGATTGCCATTGTGGCTTTAGTAATGAGTTTAAAATTCCGCATGTTATTTTTTTCTACCATGTTTTGGAAACATGTACTTTAGCAAACATATTAAAGCCAGATTATTGAGGCAACTGAAATAATAATATCGATAACATTATCACAAACATTAACTTTTTGGATCCAATTAAGGAAATAGAATTTTTATTTACGTAACAATCTTTTCGACATTGAAAAACCTTGACAATATTTCGAAAGCTATAAACATTTTTTGGTGACAGCTAAATAAAAGATGATAATCGGTTCGGTTTAGGGGTGTCGCAAATGCATGATGCATTCATACTTTTACATGGCCCATTATTTTCCCAACATCAATCTAATATCAATGAAATATGAAAATAACTTTTACTAGCATTGTATAGTATGTTTTGGATGACCTAATGTGACAACATAATGTCGACAACTACTTGACAACCACACCAACCTCATCTCTAGGTCATTCTGCCCTTCATTCTGTCAAATCCCATGGAACGATATAAAAGCTTCATAATAATAAGAAATCATACATAGTTTACGATTTAAATAAATTTCGAAATTTATCAAAATCGTAAACTATATAAACCCTTATTACACTTTCACATGGAATTTGATTGGTTGCCTTGCACTAAGGTTTGTTCACGTGACAGATTTCAAATTGAATGCATTGTTTTCCAAAGTTCACTAATAATTCTACTGGAGTTCTACAAGTCATTGAAAGAGAAAATTCTCTTCGAAGGAAACTTCATAAAAAACAGCAGTTTGATACAAAAAATAAGGCTGATGAATAGCAAAAGTATTAGAAATATTACAAAATAAATGTCAAATGCTTGTTTATTTCATAAAATTCTGTTTACTTAACTTACCTGATAATCCTGCTTGGAGAGATGATAGAAAGCCATTTCATTAAAATGGATCGATATAATGGTCGTAACGGATAACAAACGATCATAGAACAAAGAAGGACCGAATGAAATCAAGATTAGAGATCGATGAAAGAATGCGGAGCAAAAGTGATTTATCTTTAATGACCATTTTATTGAGAAGAGAATGTTCCTTACCTAATTACTTATTAGGAACTTTTTACCTCCAACGCATTCTTGCTTTGAAATATTTTTAAAGGCAATTTATGCTTGTTAGCTAACTTGGTAAGGTAGTTCTGAATAAACTACAAGATAACTACAGAATGGACTACCAGCGGGACGTATCTTTTTTTTAACTTAACAATTGCCCACATAAAATGACCACACCTTCTACAATGAAATCACATACAATCTCTTATGATAATTTGTGGTTTGTTAGCATTTTTTGCATATTAACCACAATCATTTGCAACTTATCTGAAAGAAAAGCAAAAGATCTAAAAACGTTTTCACAAATGTTTGCTCCAAGACAAATTGTCTTCGAAAAGCTTTTTTGTTAGATCCTCAAATATTGAGCTAATTTTGATCACAATTAAAAGGAAAACTTTTGAAACTTATGTGTAAAAAGCAAAGAAGATATAAATGCAGAACGTGTGCGAGGACACCTTAACAAACTATACTTCCATAGCAGTGTCTTTCACAGTTTATACCTAGATTCATACACTTAGTTAAAAGTGAACAATTTCATATGTCTTTTGTGCTTACGCCTTGATGGAAGTGCTAAGATAGAGTCAAAGAATTAACTTTCAATACCATGACAACAATGAAGGTTTCATGAGTACATAGTTTATTGGAAACCATGGTGATGATACTTATATCGATATTAATATCACTACACGTTATTTGAAGTCAACCGTTTTTTTTTTTTTTTGTTTTTGTTTTTAAATTTGTAGATTATAAGTTGTCTTCATTTTTATTCAAGAACTCTGAAAAGGTTATTTAGTAATTTTTCCTTTTTCACGTTTGACACGATTGTGTACTAGGTGTTAATGATCGTGCCCTCGATGTTAATGCAATTCTCATGAATTAGCACTACTTTGGGGTCTTATTTGAGTAATTGAACATGAAAAAATTAGCTAATCATGTGTATTTTTGTTGAGATTTTGTCACGCGAAAATTTTATACCATTTACATAACATGAGAAATTAACAAAGGTTAATCTTTAAGTTTTTTTGAGATCCGATTATCCGATCTCATTCGTAAATTTTCAACATTTTCTGGCGTATGCTGTCGTGGTGACAAATAGTTCTAAACGATTGTCGTTAATTGTCGATGTAAACACAAGATGGCGGAGGATTTAAATTTTCTTGACATGATTTGTTCAAAATAGATCGTTTTAATTATAATTTTGAATAGTGTTTAATTTGCTTTTTCGGTCTCTTCTGTAGAGTTTAAGCTAACCTATATTACACTTAACGATGTCGCCATTACTTTGAGGGATTTAATACCAAAGACTTGGATAAGACAAATATACTGCAAAAGGTTATGTCAGACTCTTAAGAAGTTTCCACTTTCGCTATATATCATGTTCGGGTTGGGTGGTAACTAAAATCTAACTTTTCATACAGTTCAACTAACAATTTCGTCAAAACTTCATGATGAAAACCTAATAAAATTTGTTTGGATCGGCGAGAAAAATTACGTCATGTCTCATTCTTCCAAGCGTTTTTATCAGCCCTTCCTTTGAAACGTTTGATGAACTGAACTTATTCTAACAACACAGGCTAAATAGAAAAATCCCATATTTACATGTGCTTTTAAGCCACTTATACGTCATCGTGGAATTTATCTATAAATTTACCAAGTTAAACTGAAGGACGACACCCTGACCTGATAAAACATTTTATACATCTTGAGAAGACACGAAAACGAGGTTGAAGCGCTTTTGAAAAAAGTTGATTTGTAAATATGACATACGAAAATGGCATTGATGTGTTCTTTAGTAAGAAACAACAATACAAAAATATCAACACTATTTTTAGTTGTTTGTCAATAAATGTGTAAATAAATAAATAAATAAAGATGTAAATAAATGAATTAATGAAAATAAATTCTTTTAGACAAGAGGTTTAGTAGATTTCGCCGTTCCCATAATTCAGTTGTGTCCCAAACACATACTACAACTACCATAATTCAATGCGAAATCATTAAAATTTTCATAACGAAATAATAGAATTTCAAAACAAAACAGAAATTCTCATACAGTGTGCCCCAGAAAAAAGAGGTTCGAGATTTCAAACGACTATTTCTTCTCAAATATTTGTCGGATATTTGCGAATTTTATATCATCTGACAGAGCTTTTTCTCCTCTTTTCAAAAATATAAGTTTCATCTTAAAGAAATAAAGAGTTTAAAAGATATTAAAGATATATTTTTTCGATACGCTCGTTAATTCAATAACGATCAATTAAAAGAAGTGCTAGTGAGCAGTTACTCTTTTGTTAACTCTAAAAGTTGTCGTGGTGTTAAAGATATCATGAGATTCTTTTAAACACACGAAATTAAAATTTAACGTGTAAATTCACCTTTCTTTTGAAAAAACTGATTGTCAGTTAAACAATTCTGAGTGCTTAAAAATGCTATAAAAAGGCTTTTTACTTGAGTTATTCTCAATTGGAACTACTTCTTTTGTAATTTCTTTTAATTGATCGTTATCGTTTTAATGACAAATTTTCATGATAAAAATTCAGCATAGCTACTCTTCTGTATTCCAAACCTAAACAAATATCATATTTCTGAAAAGAGGAGAAAAAGCTCTTTCAAATGATATAAAATTCGCAAATATCCGACAAATATTTGAGAAGAAATAGTCGTTTGAAATCTCGAACCACTTTTTTCTGGGGCACACTGTAGTTCTGTAGAATAGTGCTTAAAGTGATCCCAGAGCAAGTAATTATAGCAATGGATTGTGGTCATTACTGAATTATGGGAACGGTCAATTTAAATGCTTCCTCACAATGTCAATTAATACTTTTTAGTAAGTCTAAACGTTGCCTTGTTAAACAAAGAGGACTTGTTGACTTATGGAAAGCTGAAATGTTTGAAGATTTTGCCATTATTATATTGAAACATGCCTTTTTCGTAGTGATCGACAACTGGACCAGTTTCATCTTTACGCTGTGATCTTCGCCTTCCATCTTTTTTCATTGTAAGCCAGCTCTCAAATTTTGGTTTGCTTGGTTCATGAGCTTGACTGGAGTCAAGCCTATTCGTTACTATACCATTAGTATACATCTTTTCTTGCGACATCTCCAAACTGTTTTTTCTTGCGAGATCAAAGATATTAGTAAAATCTTTTGATCTAGTTTTACTTTTATGACGGACTTGTACAACTCAGATTCATTTTTCACTCTTTCAGTTGTTGATATTTGCAGTCTGACGTCAGACGTATTCTGCAAATTACCAGTGAAATCTCTATTTCTCATCAGATATGATGGTGCCATGCACCCAATGCAAACATCTCCCTGTAACCTCTATCATTTTGAAGGTTTCGTCCAAATTTATTTGAACTTCATAACTGGAACTAGGAGTCATGGAGATTTTCCAATAATGCGGACGACGATCTCTAACACTCCCTTCTTTGAATTAAAACGATGAAAGTACTTTACGATATATCTATCCTTTTTCACATTCTTCTTTACCGTAAATGATCGATTAAGCCCTCGGGGGCTTATTTGTCAAAATGGGTTTTGGGGGAGGGGATTATTCGGGAGGGGGGGGGAGGTTAAATGGGAGGGGGGCTTATAAAATTATGCAAAAATCTAGTGTGCTAAAAATAAAAACAACGATTAGAGCATTGTCAGTATCGTATAAGATGAATTTTAAAATTGAGTTCCAGACAGCTATTCGTGGACATCATATTTATAAAGACGCTTGATCAAAAAATGCTATTGGCGTTTTTAAATCAACCGATGAAGTAACACTACTGGTTGGACATCTACCAATAGAAATTTCTTGTTTACTTACAAACTTTCTAAACGCAGCGCCTGAAAACAAACTTGAAGCATTTGTGGTTGGAAAGAGAAAAAGGGAGGTCGGACTTGTTGTTCCAGCGAAGTATGTTGCTTTAACAGGGAGCAAGATTTTCGGAAATATATTGTTCGACAAATTGAAAGAAAAAAAAGAAAAACACCCTAACTTTGAATTGCATATTATAACCACGAGTGTTATTAATACCTCAACCTCCGAAATAAATACCATTTAATCAATTGTTTATAGTAGTATTTTCATGTGGGTTGCGCGAATTTACCAACGCTTGTTGGTTCTAAGGTAATCATAAAAATGAAAGATACATACTGAAAATCAATGTTCAATAATTTTATAATCATATCCCTCTACAGGTATTAAAGGCAAATTCAAATTTTATTTAAAAATAAAAAAAATGAAGAAGGGTGGATGAAACTAACGATAGGATACGATTATAATTTTATTAAAAGAACTCGTGCACGTTGCATTATCGATAAAGACACGACTGGTCTATAGTTTATAAATGTGAAAATGATCGAGATAAAGTATGCTAACAGTTTCCAGGTTTCATTTAATTGATAAATCAAAACTTTACTTGTTGTTAGTTATGGTGTATGAAAGTTTTGATTCATCGGGAATACTTTGAGGTAACATTCAAACATGACCCTTGATGCCTGGAGAAAGCATTTGGCAATTTACCAAGCATATTTGCTATCTATTCTGTCATTAGATTAGAGAAACAAAATTCAAGTATTCTCTCTTCTGACTTTTCACTAGACAGGAAAAATTTAAGTATAATCAATAAATCAAATCAAGTAAACAAAATACATAAATAAACAAATAAATAAATAAATAAATAAATAAATTTAATACTTATAAAAAGGAACACGAGACAATAAAAAATATACCTATCAATATGCAAACAATTAAGTTTGTGCTGTAAACCTTATTTATTTCGTTTGGGTCAGTGTGTGCGAGGGTAAAAGTATGCCTCGTTATTTCAGATGATTTTAAGAAGCTCTTCACTGATAAGTTTAGCTGATTGGAATTCGGGCAAAGTTTCATTTCTATCAAACCAGGATCTTAAAATTTTATATAAAAATTTTTAGTATTTGATTTCTAAGAACAAAAAAAATCAACAATCATCGTCTGAACTGAAAAAGGCAGGTTTATTCTTTCCACGTGAAGATGAATCCATTCCTTTAGTTCTTCCCTTTTTTTTGGCCTTCGATTGAATATTCTTCATTTTTGATTTGTCCATGCTTTCCTTGATTGTATTTGATTGATTGAATGTCTGACCAAAGCTTCTGCTGCGTCTGGAACGAAGATTATATTTACTTCCCTGAAACCAAAACACAATAACAGTTTATCTGAAACTCATAACTCTTATTATCAAACAACCATCTCTAGATATGTTCATTAGTGTAGGTGCTTCTGTAGGTGCTTGAATTAACCAGTAAGATCGCTCCAAAACTTCAAATTAACCAGGAAGATCGCTCCAAAACTTCAAATTAACCAGTAAGATCGCTCCAAAACTTCAAATTGTTTAAAATTTTATGAGCTTTTTGAATATACTTACATTTAAGGATGTTTCGTCTACCATTTTGGAAATATCATTGTTTCGTTGTCGACCCTTTCGAACTTGCCTATCACCAGGCCACCCATTGATTTCACCATCACTTTTGTATCTGGTATTTACAAATGATATATTATCATCGTTTAATAGAAAAATATCAGCCGGATCCAATTTTTGTGGAGTACTGGTAACTAGCGCTTGAATTGATAACCTATTGAATAAAAGAAAAGAGTTCTACAAAAACAATGAAAAGAGTTTGGCCAAGTTAGCCAACTTTTCTATTTCTTAATTTTTACTTGTCAGCAACTTCCTGATAAATCATGTTAATCAGAGAAAGACTACATCTTACTCGAGTTGTTTTGTTGCTTTTTCAATTTCTTCATGCTTGTTCACTAGTGTTTCATCAAGCTTTCCATCAATTCTAGTTTTATGAAGACCATCTAGCTCTTGAAATTCCTTCAGTTTGCGAAGTTCGAGAATTTGTGCTTGAATTTCTTGTAAGAGAGCATTATTCATCTTATTTAGGTCTTTATAACGCATCATAAATATGCCTAATATAATGGTCGCAATAAGAAGGAAGATTTTTCTTAAAACCCAAATTCGATCATGCAAATCCTCCTAGAAAATAACAACACGATAATCATTTAAAATAATCATTTAGAAGAAGAAATAAGACATATCATACTATACAAGAGATGTTCAGTGTTGATAAGTTTCCGCAGTGCAACAACTGGAACCCCTTTGTATGAACAAATTGCAGAATTGAAATGAAATAGATCTCTTTCTGCCATGGTGTGAGCAGCCATAAGAAAGTATTCTACACATTTCCTTACACATACTACACTAAATCAATTCGAAACAAAATGCTTTCATTCTGATTAATCATACTCAGTTAAGAGAGTCACTCACTGCAGTTAAATCAGAATTCTTGGCAACTCTCCAATTTACGAGTAACCTTTCTGATAGGATTAACATGGAAAGAGCAAAAAATAAGGACAATCTTGCTGATGCTGTTCTCGGTGTACTAGTAAATAAGTAACAGACTATTGTAGAAACAAAATAAAATGCAATCGATTGCAAGCCTATAAATTCTCCAAGTAGTAATTTTTGAAGGTTTGCTAATCGTTCAACACTTTGAAAGATATTATCAAATGTTTCTGAAAACATTGTCTTTTGTTGATTAGCATGATCTCGTACTTCTTTGAAAACATCTTTTGCAGATTCAGCAGACGTAATCAAAGCCTCTTTCAGTAACTTTTCATTTGTTAACATATCTTTTTGATTTTTTAAACTTTGCTCTTGAGCTAACAAAACTTCTTGTTGTTGAATAGCTGATTTGGATAACACTTCAAGAGATTCCAGTGATGTTTTCGAGAGCTTTGAGATAGTAGCTTCAGTATTTTCTCTCCATATGTCACTTTGCAAATAAAAACAAATGTCTGAGATATGTGTAAAAAATTCTGTATAAGTTTGAAATGCAATGATATTAGAGGCCATATCTCGAGTGCATTGCTTGAAATTCATCTTGCTACAATGATATGTTTGCAATCCAGATTCTTCTAAATGACAATTGGCAAACTGCAATGCAAGATATCTTTGTTCACTATCTTTTATACCACGACAATTTGAATCCAAGTTTATAAGTGCTGTTTTCCAACAGGAAGTATACTTTGATTTTGCAACATCAAGAAGATTTTGGTATTCCTTTCTTCCTCTATCCATTCTTTCATCATTGTTTCCAGGTAGTTCAAACTGGCGGCAAAGGCTTTCACAAACAATCCAACATAGCAAGAGATGTAAACAAATGTACAATGACATAATCTAAATATGTTAAATAAAAAAAACATTTACTTTCTTCTAGAGCTCAATTAATTCCAAAAAAATTGGAAATAATTTTCAAAGAAAAACTAAGAAAACAGCTGATATCTATTTATCTATTGCTATCTTTTAACTCAAAAGAGGAAATCAGAAGCCATATGCTTTATGGCATATTTTGTCATTCTATATGGATACAAATCAAGATGCTCACACTTACAATACTTAAAAAGTTCACTAAATTTATGCTCAGATTTATATGAAATGCCTAAATAACACACATAATCAAGAAATTGAAATATAAAAATTAAAAAGAAATGAAAACCTGGCTTAATTTTTTAAAACTTAACATACATCCAATATCGTTGTGATTTGGAAAGAAAATATAAGTCGAAAACAAGATTCAGAAAATATAATATAACGGCATCAGAAGCCACAAAACCAATCCTAGAAGATCCTAATGTCCTTGAATATCTAGAATCTATGTATCAAAAATTTGTTAACACGCTTATCAAGAGGGTTTCTAATAATTTTGCATTTCAATGCAAAATATTTTGTCTCGAAACTCCTATAATCTGAAAACCATCCTAGAACTCTAACATTATATTCATGTGTGATAAATACAATATCATTAAAGATAACACAAAGAATGAATATAACAGAAGTTTTCAGAAAGAGCACAACCAATAATGTACTCTGTCACGAAACACCATAAGGACAAACAAAGAAGAAAGTTAATCAATGTTTATGCTTTTGTTACCCTATTTACATCCAATTTAAGGGTAATTATTTTCATGTGTACTTACTTTAGTAAGCTAAGGACATATTTCATAAGTACTTACTTTCATGTATGAGAAAGTTTTAAAAATGGCTATAAAGTAACAAATTTCATTTCATTTAACCATTTTATTTTTAGTATTTTAGTATTCTTGCAGAAAGATATTTCTTGCAATTGAAGACTCGAAAACCAGCAGAATACATGTGTATATGTATGATTTGAATATAGCATACATGTATATTTTGAAATTGATAGCACCCTTTGCTGAAATATAAACAAAATATTATATATTTCTCTCTCCTGAAAACTGATACTATGGGTACAACAGTTTACATAGGATTCACAAGAAGGATAATGAAGGATAAATTTGTGGAAATTATTTTACCAATTTTAGGCCAAAATTGCAATAATGAATTCTGCCACAATAAATTCTTCAAATTTTGTAAAATCCACCAAAAATCTTGAACATGAAATGAAAATGAAAATTTAAAGAAATACAGCTCACCGCCTAAAAAATCAAACTAATAGCACAAATACGCTAAATTAGAAAATGAAACGAAAATACATTATGTATTATTAAGGCTGAAATACACTATCATTTTCCAATGATACATTCCAATGACATTGAAATTAAAAAATTTGGCGCGAATACACTATCATTAAAAATTACAAACAGTAGGAAGAAACGTTGTTCATATTGTGTCAAAAAAGAGAGTTGAACTTAGGAAATGAAAAAAAAAGAAGTGCATGGGTGAAGCCATGGCCAAATTGATGAAATGAACTTGACATCTCATTCATTTCACTTTCTCATTCCTATTGTTTTGCTCAATGTAGCTTCACAAACTATAAACTTTATGTTTCGAATCTACAAGGAAATACAAGATATATTCTACTTATCATAACAATATATTTCTTCAACGTATCATAAGACAGAAGTTCACAAATATATAGAATCGTCCTTACAACAAGAAGTGTGTGAGCATTAACCAGTTCAATATGATTGTAACAGTTTATTAAATTCTATTGTTTATCATCTAAATATAATATCAACGACCTTTCTTAATTTTTTGGCTAATTTCATCTTGAGCTTTCTTATAAAGCATATTCTTATAAAAAAATATGTATATAGTTTTGTTCAAAATGTTGTTTTCGTTTATGTTTACATCTTAATCACATCGTGTGCAACCAAAATGTGTGTGTGGAAACAATAGATTCAATTCAACACAATAGAAAAAAAATGACATTGAAAAATTAAAAGTTGAACATGTTCAAATTAAAGGGGAACTAAACTTAAAAATCACAGGTTCATTTTTTTGCACTATTTGAAACAGCTTTAGTAATGGCGAAAGTCAGTTTTCAAACTTTCAAAACATCATTTTTCATTCTTGAGATATTACCGTTTAAAGGTTTTTCCAAAACATGATCTCCATGGCAACATGACATCACAATGTTCAAGATGTTGCTGACATGCAAACATATATGTGAATAATCAGAGTCTAATCTAGGCCAAAAGAGCATCTGTTGATCGGACGCTGCCCTCTACGTTTTTAGTTTTTTTAAAAACTTCAAAAATTACTCTTGCATAGGGGGAGGGTCACAGGTTTAACCCATGTAATAATAGTCAGGTTTCCCTTTTCCTACAGAAAGTTCCCTTTGGATGTTCATAATGTGCCCTTTTCCCTTCAGCCAGACGCCGCCCTGCCATTCTAGATTAGACCCTGATAATTCGAAATGTTTTAGTGATTTATTGCTAGCATCTTCTATGTTGAGTGGTAAATAACTGTAGTTGTGAAAATAGCAAAGAAATTTATTGCCATTGCTATCCTGCTTGGTTCCAGGTCTCTATTATTTTTTGCTGACAAATCTATATAATATATATATATATCCAACAGCATCCAACACTGTTACTACGGCAAATTTGACTTTAACTAACATCCAGTGAAAACTGTTCCATTTTCTAAAATTTCATTCCCTTACCTGTGTAGATCTCCATTTATAGCTTGTCAGTTAAAAACAGAAAAGAACTGGAAACAAGCTAGGGTAACCATGGCTACAATACAAATACACATACACAATTCTAGCAGTGTATCACTAATGTTTCTTGAGTTATCTACATACTTGTATGTCAGCAATTTCTTTTTGAACATTGTGATGTCACATTGCCACCACGTATATCAAGTTTTGACCATTCCACTTTTAACTTTTCAATATGACATTGGAAATGAGAGTATACACTCTTTTTTCTGAAACATTGTCACTTTTCAATTGGAAAATTATTATTGGAAAATGATAGTGTATTACAGGTTCCCTTATGTGACTTTCAAATATGTTTACATGATGAAAGTTTAATTTTGAGACAGATATTTCCCTCTCAATTTTATGTTATTTATATTGTACTATGTATTAATATTCTCCTTCTGTAAAATTGGTCTTATCTTGAATAAAACACTGATTACTCATCATTGTTGAAAATCTGCCTCTCTATTAAAAGGGCCGCCTGCTGAGAACGAACACCATAAAAGAGGGTCATCGTTTCGTTCGCGCATGTAGACAACAAGCTAACACACGTGCTCGATAGTGTTTTGTGGTTACACAATATTACTTTTAAATCAAATTTTTCAAAGTATAAGCTATTCCGAATACGTTCGTGCCATTTTACGTGAAGTTGTTTTGTTCTGTACCTAAATTCCAAATTCCTGCAACGAAACTTCTCATCTCATTCTCAGCATTTGAAACTTTAAAACTCCCACCTTGGTCACTACTGTAACACAGGTAGACATACTTAAACATTACTTTTGAAATTTTCGTATCATTACCTTATTACATATTTACCTCTAATCTTGTGGGCGCTGCACTTCATCGTATCTTGCCTCCGACGATGATGATGCGATGATTCTGATCTGATCCTTGTTGATGTGATGCAGAATGTGACTGTCCAGGTCCAGGGGATTTTGATAACAAATGATTAAACGTTTTTCAAAAACGTTTAAACGTTTTATCATTGAAAATGTTTTATCTTTGAAGATGTTTTATAGCGTTTTAAAAACATTGCGTCATTAGTATAAAAAGCTAAGAAAGTTAAGGGGCCGGCGACAAATAACTTTTGTCACGCTTAGCGGAAAAAATCCGTCAAGGTCTTACCCTCCCCCTCCCCCTTCTTAGTGGATTTTTTTGTGTTGACAGCACCCATCCTAAGAAAGTAACCGATTACTTACGTATGAAGGTTGCTTGATGTTCTTGCGATCCCAAACCGTGAGTTGTTGGTAAGTGAGAGACGGCACTCGGATCTCGAAGCTCAAACTTTGAAGGAAGAGTTATCCTG
This sequence comes from Turritopsis dohrnii, assembly GCA_027922465.2. Taxonomy (NCBI): domain Eukaryota; kingdom Metazoa; phylum Cnidaria; class Hydrozoa; order Anthoathecata; family Oceaniidae; genus Turritopsis; species Turritopsis dohrnii. Next base: position 79,570 of record BQMF02000624.1, on the reverse strand, counting down.
GAGGATTATTTTTTGCGTATGTTATTGTAAATGTAACGCATATCTAAAGTTGGTAAGTGAAAGGTGTGAGGGAATGAGTTGTAAGGGTGGGCACTTACCAACAACTCACGGTTTGGGATCGCAAGAACATCAAGCAACCTTCATACGTAAGTAATCGGTTACTTTCTTATTCTTGCTCACCCAACCGTGAGTTGGGTAAATGAGATTTTAAAGCCCGTCCAGGATAACAATATTTGAGTACCAAGAACTACCAAATATTCCAGGTATCGGACTATAGTGCAATTAATTGTAATGCGATAAATAGAAGCCTGCATGGGAAAACATAAGTAGTAAATATAAACACTTCATATATATATGTAATCAAGCAACATGTTTACAAGAAAACCTAACATATAAGTTATTTCACAACACTTGAAAATAAAAGGTTAAAGTCCACATCAGAAGCAGTTGTAATGATATTTTTCTTGTAATATTGATAGAAGGTGTTGCAATTTTTCCAACACGCTTTCTTCATTATCCCTTCTAAATCAATTCCAACCTCCAGAGCTTTGCTGGTACTTGCTGACCTACAACTATGAGGAGAAAATTTATTAAGGCCACATGAAATAAATAAATCTTTTATCCACCTTCTAATCATATCAATGGAAGCTGCTTTGTAAGGCTTTCCATGAGTAACAATTAATTTGTGGACATCAGATGTTACATGTGAATTTCTTCTGTGAAGATATTCTTTCAAGCATTCAATAATACATAAATTGCTATCAACGTTGTATGCCTTGTAGGTAAACGAATCTAGCTTACTACCTTTTCTAGAGTGTTTTAAAACAGTATTTGGAGTAAAAGTAACATCGTTCTCAGTCATACGCATATATTCAATAGAATATGAATGTATGGTGTTAACCCTTTGACCTCCAAGAATTAACAAAAGTTAACATAGTTTTTGTGACAAAACTTTATCTGGTAAAGATGAGTTATCACCAATACTTTGGAAGTATTCAAAAATAATGTTAACATCCCATACTAAATTGTGTTTAGGGATGGGAGGTTTCAGATTAAACAATCCATCAAAATATTTGTTTACAATAGGATGTTCCGATAAAAATTTATATGGAGGAAAATGAATGTAATTAGAAATAGCCACTTTAGCTGCATTTATGACTGAAAACGATATTCCTTGCTCAAAAAGGAATGAAAAATAATTAAGAATGTTTTGAAGGGAAGCATCTATAGGCTCCTTCTTTAAAACTGATGCACAGTAATTGCAGAAATTTTCCCAGTGGGATGAGTATTTCTTCTTGGTTGAGTCTCGTAGACATGAACCAAGGATGTGCACAGTGGAGTTACTAAAGCTGTCACACCTCATATCAGCAGTGCCAATAAATGGAGTTGAGAGTGCAAAGGATGTTGCTTGCAACTTTCCTGTGGCAGGATTAAATTGTTGCCTGGGGCAAATTTGATCTGATCCTTGGCTAGCTCTAACGCCCGTGGATACCAATGCTGACTGGGCCAATTTGGTATTATCAATATGCCACGGCATTGGTCTTGTTTGATCTTTGTGATCACTTTGCTGATAACGCTAAAAGGAGGAAAGATATAAAATGAATCAACTTCCCATTTAAAAGAAAAGGCATCAACATTTTCTGCCAAGGGGTCTGGATGCCAGCTCACATATCTGTCAATGTGCTTATTGATACGACTAGCAAAAAGATCGACATCAGGTTTATACTATTGGTTCACAATCACCTGAAAAAGCTTAGGATGTAGTTGCCATTCAGTTCCTTCATTAAATTTCCTAGAGTATTTATCAGCAATATTATTTTGCTTTCCAGGAATGAAAGCTGCAGAAATCCAAAGATTCTGAACTTTACACCATAACCATATATCTTTAGAAAGTATATTACATTCCAAAGACTGCATACCACCCATATTATTAATATAAGCTACGGCAGTAGTGTTATCACACCTAACTTGAATATGTTTAAATTGTGCATTTTTAGAAAAAGTCATGATCCCAATAAATATAGCTTTCAGTTCAAGCCAATTGATATGTTTTTCCTTTTCTAATTCTGACCACTGACCCCCTGAAGACTTGTGCCCATCAGTGATGCCCCAACCAAGTTTGCTAGCATCTGTAAAAATGACCAAGTCAATTGGAAGAGATCTAATATAATGAAAAGAAGAATGAATGTTGTCCTTCCACCAGATGAGCTCATTGATAGCATTATCTGAAAGCGTCATATGACTGTCAAAATTACCCTTATTAAATTTTAAAGCCTTAATTTTGTCTCTCTCTAAATGTCTATAGAATAATTTGCCAAAGGGAACTGCTGGCAAACTAGAGACAATATTACCAATAACACTAGCTACAGATCTAATACTATGTTTTTCAGATTTAGAAATAAGTTTCCTACATAAATTGGATATCTTTTCCTTTTTCTGCAAGGTGAGAGTGATAGTCATAGAGACTGAATTAAACTCAAACCCCAAAAAGGTAATACAAGTCTTAGGTATAAAATCAGATTTCTCAGCATGTATGGTAAATCCCAGAGAATGAAGTGTATTGACTGTGTCAACAACATTCTCATGGCAACTCTGAAAAGTTTTCCCCTGTAGGTAAGAATCGTCAACATAAACAACAGAAATGTGACCCTTCTGTCTTAGCCGAGAAAAAGGAACCTTATTCACTTTTGTGAATATCCTCATAGCTGGGCCATATCCATTCGGCATACAAACGAATTGATAAAACAATTTCCTGTGGATAAACTTCAAGTATTTGATATGGTCTGGAGCAATAGGTATAGAGAAAAAAGCATCTTTAAGATCTACTGAAGTCATATAACAGTTTGGTTCAATAGCATCTAAAACATTTTGTATAGACTCCATTTTAAAATGTTTGTAAACAATATTAGTATTCAATTGCTTTAAATTGAGAATCATACGTTTAGAACCATCTTTTTTAGGTCTAGTGAAAAGATTTGATACAAATTGAACAGATTCATTTTGAGTACATTGAACAACTTCTTTTTCTAATAGTTTATCAATTTCCATATCTAAACATGTAAGTTCATCCTCAGACATGGAACACATATGTACTTTATGTTGTTGTGGAGGGTTAATAAAATCTAGTCTTAACCCTTCCCTAACTATATTTAGAATATATGAATCAGTTGTGTAAGTTTTCCAAACATCATAGAAATATTTGATATTACCAGCTTTGTAAGCTTTCATATCAGCTGCTAGGATATCTAAGTAAAAGGAATCAAAATTTTGTACCTCTATTGGCTTTTCCTTGATTTCATGTGACTTGATTGTTTGCCTCTTGCAGCTGTTGTGTAGTACCCCGATCTGCGTCCCCTCGGGAATTTTGAAGGACGTTGGCAGTTTTTTGAATTATTAAAAGTTCTCATAGAAGATTTTACTTCAGAAATACGTTTGGAAATATTTTCTCCAAACAAAAGATCCCCTTTAGTACTCTCTGGATCGAAAACTAGGGGTTTTAACTCACGAGAAGTATATGACAGGAACTCCCTCCTGAGGCTATCAGTATACGAATTGATGCCCGCCATGATGCTAGTGGCCTCCATGCACTTTTTAACATGTCCTTCCAATAAAGACTTAACCTCTTTACGATCCAAAGATTTATTGTTATTATTATCCATGAACGTCATAATATCATTGACTGATTCAATCATACATGAGGAGCTTTTAGTAAGGGCCATTTGTACTTTTTGAAATTTTAAATCTGTAGATTTTGATTTGGAAGAAGTAGCATTGTTCCAAATTTCGGGATTACATTTTTTAACTCTCATATCAATGTTAGCTGGAATGCCATGCCTTTTCAGCTTATCAAGATATTTTTCCTTAGGTAAGGGCTTGTTCCAAATGTCGTTTACACACTTAGCTAAATTATCCTTAATGGCAGGCCCTGCCTCTTGATCTATATTCACTTCATCTTGAAGTGAGGCAATCAGGTTGTTAAAATTATCCTCTTCTGCATCCCTATCAGAACCAGCAGAAGTACCTAACAAATTATCTATTTGGTCCTCAATATCATCGTCTTCTTCCCCAAGACTTAACAAAGGGTATTCATCACTTTCTTCCTCCACTCGTATCCTTTTCTTACTTTTATTAGAATTCACCTCACTCATCCTTTTAGATGATGATGATGAAGGCATTGATGAAGAAAGAGTTGCTTGCTGTGCAAGAAAGGTATGACTCTGTGAGTCTATATTATGACCCTGTGGGTTATGTATTAAAGAAGGCTGTGCCTGAGAATTTGCTTGCAAGATATTTATTGCAGCTGTATTTCCTTGAATGTCTTGCTGTACCTGTTGGAGTGTGTGCAATACTTGAGTTAAAACTTCTGTGGTTTGCTCAGAAGACAACTGACTTATTAATGTTCCCTGTTCCATAACGTCTAACATAAAGAATAGGAAGAAAATACTTATCTCGATTATGTCCTTCTTGTTCGTCTTGTCGCTTCGAAAGCCAAGGCTGAATTGAGCTTCGAGATCCGAGTGCCGTCTCTCATTTACCCAACTCACGGTTGGGTGAGCAAGAACAACACGCGATGGCGATGTTGAATGGGTCTGCTGTGATGGCTGCCACATTTGGTACTGTAAAGCGGGGTGACTTCGATCAATTTTGCCACTATTTTAAAAGTAACTTCCGAAATACTAAACCATTACTTCTGAAACTTTGGAATCATTACATTACATATTTCTTCTATTTCAGTGCAAAATTTTACATTAACTAAACTTGTAATTCCAGAGAAATAACCTGATCTTTCCAAGAAAACGACAATATCGATTATGGGGTGACTTCGATCAGCTTATGAGAAGCGCCAAATTACTTATAATTATATTTGACAATGTTTTTAAAGCGCCATTATTACAATATTAACAGACCACCATTTGTCATCCGCGGTAAGTGTTCGACCGCAAAAGATCAGCAAATGTTAGTAAAACAAAAGATATTTACGACGTTCACATATGTGTGACCCTCGTTATTACGAAACGAAATTAACATTGAAATTTCATTGCATCTCAAACAAAATGTTTGAGATCTATCATCAATGGGAAAGAGCACGCTTATTAAAATTTCTTCGGTAAGTCATTAAATCTCCCATGAGATACGACAACTTTTCACGAAGTTCTTGCGAACATGTAACTTATAGCGATATAAAACATTCGGTTTTTTCGTGTTTTTATAAACACGATATTATCGATAAAGGAATAAGGAAAAGAAAAACAGAATATAGCGGTGAAGAACAGAATTTCTTTCAGACATATTATGATTTTCTTTACATTCAGCCTCTATACTTCACATATGTACCAAAAATGTCCAGGCTTAACTCTTGAATACGACGTAGAGCGGTGACCAATGTGAGCGGTGAAAATTTTGATGTTTTTCGTCGTTAATTTCGGAAGAAATTGAATGTTTCGCTTGAAGACGATTCTGATGATATTTTACAATAAGAATCTAAATGAAAATCTTAAAAAATGTGAAAAACGCACTTTAATTTCAGAGTTTAAACAGTTTATTTTTACTGATCGAAGTCACCCCGCTGATCGAAGTCACCCCGCTTTACGGTATCACTCGCCTTGTGCTTTGAAGAGATGGCCTAAAAACAAGCCACAGCGAAGGCAACGATGGTTTTGCTGTTTAGCTTTTTTGTTTACAACTAGTCTTTGTTTGTGCTTAGATTCTTTCGATAGTGACTTTTTTGATTCGTGCACCCTTTATATTTTGACAATGCTGATTTTTGACTTTGATTTTTTGATTTCTCATAAGAGGATGCATATGATCAGATGTTTTTACGGTTTTAAAGGGGAATTGAGGTTTAGAAAATTTTTTTTTTTAAATTTCACTAAACATTCAAGAATAGCGTTTATATTCATAAGAAAAAAGAATTTTCAAAAAATCTTTATTATTTCACAAAATATAAGCATTTAAAAATTTTCATTTTTGAGTTCAAAGTCCGTTTTCTGACGTCATTGGTGTCATATCAATATACGAGCGCACATGTTAGTTACTATAATATATCCTCATCGCTGGCAACATGCCTACGTGTCTTGCTTTTGGATGTTCAAATAACAGTGGAAAAGTCAAAAATAAGAGTTACTTCAGGTTTCCTGAACCAAAGAAATGCAGATCACAATGTATTCTTTGGTTACATAATATGGGGAATGCAAAATGGAATATCAACAACTTTGTTCCAAGTAATCGTCGACTTTGCAGTGATCATTTCTATGATGAATGCTTTGAGCGAGATTTGAAGTATGAGTTAATGCCACATTATGGACATAGTTCAAAAAAGTTAAAACCAGGTGTTGTACCGACGATATTTTCGCACAAGACATACGACCAAATAAATATCGATGGAACTACAATATCAAACAAACAATCAGCATCTCGTAAGCGAAGTTTGGATTTGCAACATGCACATGTAAGTTGTAAATAAATTCACAAAACATATTTAACATATTATTTAATACATATTTTAGCTAGATTTAACTTGTGATATTTGCCATTCTCTTTCCTTATGTTTTTGCGTTGCTAGTTTTTTTTCAACATAACTTTGTGAATAGATTCCAAAACATAACCGGGGGTAAAGAAATGTTTTTTTGCATGCATCTGTAAAGAACATTTTTCGTCTTTACCCCCGTTCACTAAAAGAAAAATCATTTGGCCATGCTCAAAGGGATACACAAAAAAGGAAAAAATATTAAGGGATGGTCTACACTATCCAGAAAGTGCTTTGATGTTTTATGTAAATGTTTATACTTGAATTAAAAATGCATTTAAATTATTTAATTATTTATTTATTTAGTTTATTTTTAAATGTTTATTTTAATTTTAGCTTTAACCTTGGAGGAAAATCTTTATGTAAAGTTTTTTCTTTTGAATGTGTATATAGAGCCTTACAACATTTCATTTGTTGACTCAACATTTTCATTGTGAAGCGCATTGTATTTTGAGTATATTTTTGTTGTTGAGATTTTTGATGTACTTTATGTAAAAGAAATATAATGTGAAAATAACCATTCCTTCAAAAACGTAAAATGTTTTTGACAAAAAAATAAATTTATACTTACTTATGGTTCATTTCTTTAAAGTCCTTGATAACGTCTATATCTTATGAATGAAAGCTCAAGAACAGCAGCAGTAAGAAGCCACCGAAAATTTGTAAGCAATAAAATTGGATTTGTCAACATTCTTTTGTTTTTTTTCTCTGCATTTAATCAAGTAAGAATTAGTGTTTCAAAGTCTGGGTGGGCTGTGATACAATTTAAGTTTTCCAATTTTTCACTCAAAATATTACATTCTTTGCAACATTTACATTCTTTCAATGTCATTGTCAGACCTATAACGCAACATCTACAGCAGCACCAGTGAAGGTTTTCTAAACGGCTAGAATCCAAATCGTCGTCAGAACTCGAATTTTCATTAATAATTTCTTTATCTATTTTCTTAATTTCTTCCTCTGTATATTCTGGCTCACACTCATAGCATCCACCAACATCACTATAACTTTCGTTAGAATCATCAGAAGCAGAAGAAATATTAGAAAGTTCAGAAGAATGTGATGAAACGCTTTCCGACATGTTCTTGCTTCGCGTCGCTTTAACTAAACTGTAAACACCTATGACACCAGTGACGTCATAGCAGTAAAATCTTTAAAATGCTCTTATTCGCTAATTAAGCAAAAATTATTCACAAAATATATATTTTTGTGATCCTCTCATCACACACAATATTTTAGGCGAAAAAAAACAATATCAAAAATTTGACCTCAATTCCCCTTTAAAGATATTTTTGTGATATATTGATGATTTTTGTGCATGTATTCTGGAATTAACAGATTTTCATCACACTTAAAAAATATTAGCGGAAAAGCTTTGACCCCCCCACCCCCTTCGCGGAAAAATCCGTGAAGCATGACGAAAGTTATTTGTCGCCGGCCCCTAAAAAAGAACCTAAAAACCTTAATTCTTAAAATTCTTAGAAGATCAGATATACTGAACACAATAATCATTTTCACTCATAGTCGATGAGCAGTTACTTCGGCAGCTATTTACCTAGAAAGACAAAACTTAAACTTCAACCTTTAGTTGAAATTTTTTAAAGGTTTGACCTCAGGTCATACGGCTGCTGCCGTTGATTGGGCGAATTAAATCATGTGACAGCCAATTGCTCCAGAACCTGAAAACACTATCAAAATGAAGTCCATTAAGATAGGTGTATTAGTCTTACTTAGAAGACTAATAGGGCGATAGCATAAAGGGTCTGATCTCTCACCAGAGTTTTTGAAAACAGGCACAACAGAAGCAGAAATCTTCCAACAAGAAGGAAAACAAGATTCATCGATGCACTTCCTGAATAGCCTACAGAGTATGGGAGAGAGTTCAAGGGAGCATTTTTGTAGAACGATTACAGGGATTTCCTCGGGACCAGTAGCCTTGGAAGATTCGAGAGAACTAACAACATCCGCAACTATCTTGGAAGTTATGTTCAGAGAAGACAAATCCACATCAGTAATATCAGGCAAAACATAACCAGTGTCATCAAGAGTGGAGTTCCTGCTGAACTGTTTAGCAAAGTTTAGCCAATAGATACGCCAGAAATCACGAGACCCAATAGATCCAGATATAAGCCGATCATGGACCTAATTTCGATAGGTGTGTTTAACCTCCTCAATGACTTTTTTACAGTCGTTGCGTGCTCTGGTGAAAAGACACCTGTTGTCCTCACTACTACAACATTCATAAAGATGGAAAAAATGATTACGATGGGCAATCAAGGCCAGATGGTGAGGTAGTGTGAGAGAATGGTAAACAATCAGAATGGTGGATGTTGAAATCACCAAACACAAAGATATCACCAGAAGGGTGAGTTATGAGAGCTTTATCAATATTTTCTGAGATAGAATTGATGACGCTGCACGACTGAGAAGATGAGGAGTGATACACAAAGAAAAGATAACTAGTTGAATGCAAAAGAGAAAGACGTAGACAGATGAAAGATTTGTCAGGAGATTCGAGATTCAATTGACGACTGACAGGAAGACAATCAAGAATCCAAAGTTGTGTTGGCTGAAGAACTTGTGCTAGAGGATCATTTCAATATAGGTTTGCTGTTAGCTATGAACCTATTGTCGTTACAAAAGCAATGTTGTGGCCTCTAAGAATGCAAACCGTTACAGCTGCAGGGCGCCGTCCAAGCGCAACTTGGCACTACAACTGCAACGCCATTTTTTCGACTGTTGATAGAGCAGCCTCTCTAAGTAGGTAGCAAAGAGTTCGGGCTCATGTTGTACCAGTCGGCAAAGTAGCAATCAAGTAAAACTACTATCCTAACACCCTCAACATAGATAACTGAGAAGCAGTATTGAAAATAGACTCAGGCATTTGTCAGACAGTCAAGCGCATCAAGGAGACCAGTGTTCATCATCCTAGAGTAGAAATGCCACTGCAAGCAGCACATCTACACTAATAGACGGAGTAGGGGTACTAGACCGGGTGGTATCTCTACCTACCCCTAAAATCCCTGTATGAGATCAGTGAAAATTAGTAGAACAAAGATATAGAGTGCCTGCTGCTCCCCTTACCACTAACTTTAATTACAATGTTGCACAGAAATCAACAAGAACAAACAATGAGAATAAGATTGATAAAAAATACTGTAGTTGTAAACATCATCGGGGTGATAAGAAAACCACAGGCTTATAAAAATATGTGACCTTACTGTTTACAAATCTAAGGCAGTCGTATTTTTATCAGCATTATTATTGCAGCACAGTCATCACTAAATTTTTCTAAGTAATGATTATGATCACCCATTATTATAACATTTTTCAGATCAAAGCAGACTTTTATAAGTGATTCATCCACGTGAGAACAAAATAAAAATAATGACAATGGGTCCTTTGGATAAAACGTTTTCCTAAGGAAATTTCACTCACACTTCTTGAATGATGAATCTATGGGTGATATTATCAATGCAGGATTTGGCGCTAATTGTATTTCTGTGCAAAAACTTTAACAAAATTGAATAATCAAGCTGAAATCAATGCTAACAAGAACAATTTTTGTTGCTATAGTGGAGAAAGGACACCTGTATTATACAAGAAAATAAGATAACTGTTTGTGTGGGTAAAATCTCAGATGCTGGTAGCATTCAAGACACCACACAAGACATCACAATGATTGCTGCTTGGTATTAGATTTATACTTTCAAATAACAAGCAGTTTTGTTATATTTGTTATCTTTAAATAAAGGATTATCAAACTCAAAGTTAGCAGCGAGCAGCTCATAGCAGTGAGGGGAGCAAGCAGCTCATAGCAGTGAGGGGAGCAGGCAGCTTATTGCGTATTTTTTGTTGAACCTTTCTCTGCCTGAATTGTTCTTATTTTGTTCTTCACTTTAAGAGCTGTTTCACATTTCAGACTTATTTTGTTCTTGTCCAAAATATTGTATAGCTTGCAATTGGATTAAATTGGTAAAGAAAATTTTTTGAATTTCAACTGAATGATCGTTCTTGTGTGACGAAAAAAATATACCCCAAAGGTAAAAAACTGAAGTAACCTAGAAACTAAGCTGTCAACTTTTTTTCAACTTTTTTCTTTATTACGTTTCATGAAAGTGAAATCCAATATTTTTTTAAATATCCTTTCATTTTGCATGCCTAAACAAAATTGGTTGTAACACTTAGTTTGTCAGCAAACTAAAAATAGTTAAAAATTTGTTAAAAGCCATTAGAAGTTGTGGAAAAGTAAAATTGATAAGACAATGAAGAGGTGCAGCCTTGGTTGGAATCTTAGAATTCAAAAGCGGACATTCTTGCACACTGGGAAAAAAATACACTTTTGTAATTGTTGGAACTATTAGGAATCCACGTTCTTTACAAGAAATTAGTAAAAGTGATAATGTATTTTTCCCATAATAAATTACCAAATGGTCAAAAAACTAACTAGAGTGCAAACAATTGTATGTAATTAATACGATTTACTTCAACAGGTAGGAAGAACAATAAAAAGATAAAATCCTATCACTTACATTTGTTTGAATATTTGTATATTAAAAAGAGCACAAATTAAAATATAAAGAATATCTGTGTATTGAAAGAAAACAAGATTCGCAAAAATGCGACTATATATTTCCCCAAAGTTGCGAAACCTTTGCCAATTATTGTGTGTACATTGATAACCGTAAGAAAAGTGGTATAACTACCATCAACCTGATACGCAGATAAAAATGCTGTCCATACTGATCAGGGTAGAATTCAATTTAATACCACAAAAGAACTTATTTCGAACTTGTTATGAAATGAAGATATTCATGGTCATATGATATGGTTTCTCTTATAATTTTTGCTGAGGAGTTAAAAAAGTTATGAGTTATGAGAAGTTATTATGGAAAAAGCTAAAAATTGGACCTAAATGCAACTAATATTTCTCCTTAAACAACTGAATATCAACAACTGCATCAATGTGTATAAGGTAAATTCATCTAATAAACGTATGATTTTCATTGTTGCAGAAGCTTGACATCCTTTACACAGTAACATCACGACAAACAATGTAATTAAACAGAACACAGCTTTTATAAAACTATTTTACATTAGACAATGAAATTTGTTCACAGGTTTACAAAAAAAGAAAAGAAAATTGTCAAACCTAATTTTAATACTACAGTCTAAGTATTAAAAATACTTTGGGGTAGACAGCAAATAACCATTAAAAACAATCAAAATTTGTACTGTGTAGCATTTCAAATTAGGGCAAGAGTTATTCTCCAAAAAGAGATGGTCTTAAAGTGACAATTTATAAAATTAAATTCAAGTATTCAGAATAAACATCTCAGTCACAAAAATATGTGCACACTCATTATTTATTATGTGATAAAAATGAACTTTGTAAATCCCAAATGAAAAAAACAAACAGATTTTGGTAGTGAAAATACACATCCATAACCAAATCACTATGAAGCTGAAAATATTTGTGTTCTGGTTTGATTTAATTTACAGATTGTTATGTTGGATTGTGTTTTGATTTGTTGTTTGTGTAAGGAAAGTTGACAGTTATAAATATATTTTTTACAAAATAAAATATCATAATACAGTATCAAAACAGTATACGTAATCATGGTATTAATCTATAGTATCCAGCCTATTCAGGCCAGGGAAGCACATTCAACCAGATTCTTTCAAGTTATTATCTGTCTCAATCCTGTGTATAAAAATATTTTACGTTATTGGTTTTCTGAACATTTTATTGCATATACAACATCACGTTTTTACTTGCTGTTTTTGTAATGTACTCTTTGAATCAACATAATTGGTTGAACTGCTTGTTCTCCATGTATAAAAGGTTTCCTTTATGGCTGTACATCATTTGCGTGTTGTGTCAGTAGTTCAGTCTCAGTTAGGCTATTATACATTCGGTATACATTATTATGCTATTATATCAGGATGTAAAATAAAAATAAATCTTCAGCCTGTATTGATAATGAATTTTCGCCTTTGCACTGAAATCACAGCTTCAATGTTTTGCTGTTCCAAGCATTTAACTACCAATCATCATAACATAACATTGATTGTTATCAACAAAAACAAAACAATTTTTTTCTGTATTTTACACGTTCCTTCAAAAGTTTTTACAAAACCTTTCATAACAACACTGAACTAAAACGATTTATTTCCATCATTTAACCTTCATCTTTTGAATCATTTTAAAAGCTGGCAGGAAAAAGCAAAGTCTTCTACTGCCCATCTGCACTGAGGGAAATATATATAACAAATAGAACATTAGTGATCAGTATCAGATTTTAGTACACATAGAAAGTCATTCCAAAATTATTGCCAAATATAATAATTTCGTATTTTATAATAACTGTTCCTTAGTGGAAACGGTTTTATTTTGTTATAGACATCTAATTTCTAATTTTCTACTGTTCTCTAAGTATTTTCTCTGCAATTTGATTATAGTGATTTTCGAAATGGAAGTAACAGATGAATTTAATGTAGACTGGATCAAGTCTGTTATTGAAAACTCTCTTCTGGATTATACTGTTATTGTTATGGAATCATGTTCAGATCGATCTGGTTGGTTAAGTTCAAGATTTAAAGTCAAAGCCATAAAAAAGCCAGAAGTAAATGATCAACCAGCAGAACTAAACTTGTTCCTGAAATTATTACCACCGGAAGGAGTGCCACATAGAGAATTTGTTGCTTCGAATGGGTTGGATAACACTGAAATTTACTTCTATAAGTCCTTTTTTAAGGATTTGAAAGTGTTTTTGTCAAAATGGCATTTTGAATACAAAGTAGAAGTGCTTTGTCCAAAGTTTTATTCTGGTGACTGTATAACGAAGAATGAGCAGAGGTTTTCTTATTTGCTGATGGAAGACCTTTCAAATAAGTATTCTATGTTCAATTTTAATGATGGTCTGTCATTTCAGCAAATGCAAAATGCAATTAGCTGTTTAGCACAATTTCATGCAACATGTTATTGTTATGGTAAAATGGAAAACATAAAGTTCGAGGAGAAATATCACTTTCTTGGGTCTTCTCAGTTATCTGAAAGTAGTTCAATTCTTGTTGAGAGTGCAAGACATTTTTTGACAGACGCGAGGAAGGATGCTGATTTAGCTGATTTAGTTCTATACCTTGAAAAATGGGAAGATTTTAAGGGTATGTATGGCAAGTATTCATCATTGATGTCATATTTTGGAGAAAGCTTTGTTATTCATGGAGATGTATGGTCAAATAACATTTTGTTTAATTCAACGAATGATTGTAAATTCTTAGATTGGCAATTTTTTGCTGTCGGAAATATTTTTTTTGATTTTGGAACACTTGTTTTTCTCCACATGTCACCAGAGGAAACGGAAAAGAATCTTTTGAGTTTTATTGAAATTTTTACTGCAGGCTTCTATTCCGTATGTGAAAATTTGCATTGTAAGGTGCCATACACAAAGGAGGAATTCTCTGATTTTGCACTAAAACATGGTTTAGCCTTAACCATGTATTGGTGTGTGTTTTCTTATGATATGGTAGATTCATACCCATGCTTCTACGATAGAATAAAATGGGTTTTTCGAAAAACTGTCAATTTTTATCCTCACGTATTTTAGTTTGAGTTTTGGTTCATGATTCTCTGAAATAAACATACAAAAATTAATTCTTTACTTTAGTGTTGACATTTTATCCTCATTTATAAATTGTTGCCACTCTCAACCTACATCACAATAGATCAAAAATACATGTTTGACTTTAACATTTGTATATACTATGTGAAAAGAAACTATTTCGAAATAAATTAATTGGAGATTGTTATGTTTGGTTAAATAGCAAGTTTTCGATTTTGTTCAAATTTTTGCAGTTTTATGGAGAATGATATTTTTTTATACTATGTTTTTATCAGGATGTTAAATTGTTGAAATCTGTTTGAAGAAGCTGAAGATCCTGATTGGATATTTCAGGGGGGATGGGGAATTTATTAGTGTTCTACATTCTTTGAGCTCCATCTTCCCAGCAAGTGGCTCATCTCCTTTAAAACTTTCCACAGTGGTAGATGAAAGCCTGTTAACGAAAAGAGTGCCCACGATGTGAGAGAAAATTCCTGATTGGCTCAAAATTTGTGATTTTTTTTAACCATAAATTATCCAATAGCGCAGAAGTATGGAAAAAAACAAAACACTGTTTTTCTCCTGAACAAAACCATTAATGGAGATTCACGGGCACACTTTGTTTCCACTGATTGTGAGGAATCAGCACAACCAAAAAATAATATTAAAAAACCTTTTTCTTTGGGAGTTGGAGCTCAAAGAAGCAAACAAAAGTCTGTATTTTTTATTGTTTTTACAGACTAACTTCTACCTTATTATTTATGTAAATATGTCATTTTATACACCGTTGGAAAGAAAATTTATTGCTCTTCACAAATTCACGAAATATGTTTACTTAAAATGTAATGGTAAAAAGAAATAATGGAAAAATTTATGCACTGCATATGTGAGTAAAATGTACGCTGAGCCTTTAAAAAAGATAGCTTTAAAATAGTGAAAAATAAATTGAGAAAATGATAACTCTTCTTGGTTGGAAAAAAAACTTTTTGTCTGTCTCTATTTACCCTGGAAAACACCCTTTATGTTTACATTTTTTAAGTTTTTTTAGCATACAAGAACTGTATTTTCTGTTTTTAAATCATTTTTCATTGTTGTTAGACTGTCTTGGTTGGGTTGTTTTTAGATGGTGGCATGGTTAATCACTATTCAATTTGTATATGAAATCCTTTTTTAACCTTTCCATGTTTGTCATGTTCTTCCTTTCGATATCAGATTTATGATATTTACGGTGTGAATTTAAATATCTCTCAATATCTTTATATATTTTTATATTTTTTATAGGGGCTACAATATGTTTTACTAAATAAATCTAAAGAAATCAAAAGAAACATACCGTATTTACACATATTTATCACAATATTCTATCATGCCACGGTTTTTCTTATCTAGAAATATTGGTTGGATTCTTGTGTTCTTAATATTTCTGTTACTTTATAAAGTCTTTGAGAGAAATAAATCAATCAGACAGTTTGTGCAGATTAAACCAAGCTATGTAGTAGCAGTTAAAGGAAATGACATACCCTTATATGCACAAGTACGTGGTATGGTTTCAGGTAATGAACAAACTATATTACTGAGTAATCATTCAATTGAACACTCACAGATATTTCGCTGGAAACAATCAAGAACAGATACTACAGAAATGCAGCATGCTTCCTTGCATGTCTGGTATGAAATTTGCAGCAAAGACATGAATAATTTATTTAGTTACCCCTTGTTTCCTCATTTACCAGTATCTAGAGGAATTTTAACAGTCTTAGAGATTCAGAATATAGCAATTAACTCTGGATTGAGAATATTTGGGTTTGTCTCACCCAGACATTCCAGTACTTATCAATTTCAACTTTCAGCTGTATCAGTAAGTGTCCACGTATGGATCAGCAGTTCTGAGGAGCCAGAGGAGTCTGTGTTATTGTTTAAGTCACACAACAGCAATGAAAATAACAATTTTAACGCCATTTCTAATAAGCAGCCCTTACTTTCAAATAAGAGATATTTTTTTGACATTGTCTGTAAGAGCAGCGACATTTCCGGATCGTTCAGTCTGAAATGGAAAAGTACATCAAGTAGGTTTGAAAGTATAAACAAGGAGAATCTAATTGCATTTTATGATGATGGTAAATATGGAAAGCAAGAAGTGATACAGGAGAAAGTACTTCCTTCAAATAAGCATTTTCTTTTCCCATCCTCTGAATCTCCACATGCAGAATCGAATCAGATGAGACATAAAATGTACTTACTACCTTTTATTGATGAAGCTGATGTCAAGAATTTATTTCCTCTATGTAATTACCGCCCATCTTACATACCAACAATAACAAGAACATTTCAAGGTGTCTGGGAAACGCACTTCACCTCTGTATTTCCTGATGATCAAACTGATATACCTTACCAATTGGAAAGTGTACCATATGAACAGATCATATTTGGTAATCCTGTTCTGGGTGAAAATATTGCCATTAAAATTGCTCAGAAAGTATTCAAAGCGATTGAGTCTAAACATGGAAAGTGAGTGACATTTTGTCCTTTTTTGTGTTTTGAAATATACCTTCATTTATTTTCGTGTCCCTTATTTTTGCTCCCTCAAATTTTGGCACCTCAAATTTTAGCTTCCCTCAAAAATATATTTTCACGGATTTTTAAAAGTTATTTTGACAGTGATCGTTATCATTCTCTCTTGCTCATTTACTCCCAGACCTCAGACCCCAGGAGGGGCTACAAAGTCTGAACAAAGTTTTGTAGCAATTTCACTATTTTCACAACCCTTCAATCTTTAGTAAGGTCGTGCTGTGCGAAAATAAATGGAGTTTAGGTATTTTACAATGTTTTTGTGTTATTTCATAATTATTTATTTTAGCAAATATTCTCTAGTCAATATTCTAAATGTCGAAGAAAATGCCGATCCCGAAAATGGAAATCGTTACTTGGTAGAACTTCAGCTTTCTCAGACAGGCACAGAAACATATATCCGCTTTTCTGAGTATGTGTACTTGCCCAAGCATGATAATGTTCTTTGTACTCCACGGGATTTCAAATGGAATAAAAATGCTGAAGTAAACATCATACTTACTGTTGGCCATCAAGGCAGATGGGCCAAGCACTTTATCAACAATGTAGCACAAATTTACGAGGATACGAAAGACGAGAAGATGAATGTGATCATTGTTGATTTTGATAGCAATGATGTCGATCTTGTTCGTGCACTGCGAGAAAGTAACCTTCCTCGATATACGCTGTTGAAAAGGGAAGGTAAATTCCATAAAACTGAAGCCATCCAGGCAGCAGCAAATACAATAGTTAACCCCAATGCTATTGCATTACAACTTGATCTTCATCTTGTGATCCCATCAAATATCATTGACCATGTCAGGAAGGTATGATGTTTCTTTTTGTACTTGGATTTTTTTGATTGGTTAAATTTTTTCACTTCAGAAGTTTATAAAGCAAGATTTTTTAATAATTGTTCTAGCACACAATTCAGGGGAAAATGGCTTGCAGTCCATTGCTAGCTCGATTACAGTGTGGTGCCAATCCTCAGAAACCATATGGATTTTGGGAAATATCTGGTTACGGTATCTTTGGTATTTACAAGTCGGATTGGGATGTTGTTGGTGGAATGAGTGTTGATAAATATCAAGAGAAGTGGGGAGACGAAGATTGGGATCTACTGGACAATGTCTTTAAATCTGGTTATGAAGTTGAGCGAATCAAAATCAAAGATTTCTACCATGTGTTCCATTCAAAGAGGGGCATGTGGCATGACATGACATGATTCGAATATTTTATAATGCGTTTACGTTGTGCTCTTTGCATTTTTTAAAGATTTCATTTCATTGGAATAGTAGGAGATAATTTACCAGTAAATACTTAAAAATGTACATAATAATATAATTAGAATATAGTTAAAAGATATTAGGCAGCAACCTATCTAAAATGAGTGTTTTGAAAAATCATTTGTTGATTTTATATTATTACTATATCAGAGCAGACAAGCAACTACAAATCTTTTTTTTGTAGGTGTAACAAAAATAACAAAACATGTCTGCTGATTTGCCCAATCAAGATGAAAGTGACAGCGATGATTTTGAAAACAATCCTGAATCAGACATTAATGTATTGGTGGCTGTTCATGGCGATGAAGAAAATGCTGAACATTCATCATCTGATAGCATAGAAACTGATTATGGCAGTGATGGAATGATGAACGATGATGAAGAAAGAGAAATATTTGAAAATGAAGTCGTTGTTGAAGGTAAGCAACACCCATTTCTCATGTTACATATTTTACTTTTGTTATGCTCAACGTTAATTCTTCACTGTCAATTTAAATTAATAGGTAAAAATGTCTTTCCAAAAATGTCTAAATCTTCAATAGCATTTTCAACTCATTCCAACTTATTTCAAATCTACTGAAGGAGATTTGTTTATGTGCCCATCATGTATGTTTTGCAACTGCAACATAAAAAGTTGGTGCTTCTCTGTAAGTTCATCGTTTGAAATACACTTCAACAGGTATATAGTTTCAAAAGTTTCTAAAAACTATTTTGGTCAATGCTCATCGTGTCTTTTAGGAATTGAAATTATAAACGATGATGATGATGATGATGAGGACTACAAGGATGATGATGATGAGATTAAAGACAGAAATACTAATGTAAACTTTGATACGTCATTACCATGTTCACATTCAGTAAGTGTCATTTTTGTTTATTTTCTTTTTAATTATCTTTAGTATGTGAAAACACTAAGCCTCAAGGCAAATAACATATAAAGGTATCATTTATACACATGAGTCCATGAAAACCATATTGTATACAGAATGTCTAATTAAATTTTCTACTTTTGTAAATCATAGTCATTTTCTCTTCTCACAGTACCTAGGTGATAACATGGAAGATTTGCATGGACGCACTATACATGCGGACGGTGAAATTGTTCTTCTGCCACTTTTCTTTCAACCAGGTGTGGTCCTCGTCCCTGGACAGATTTTACCATTGAATATATTTCATCCACAGGTTGGCATGTTTCTGTTTTGTCTCTTATTCTAATTTACTTCCATGCATTGTTACAGTAAGTTCAATTGAATCCTTCCCAGTATTATTGCTGGTATCACCTCTTCACCTCGTCCAGTGCATGCAGTGATAATAGAATATTATTTCAGCTGACTTCAATGATGAGGAAAGTCATCGCAGCTGATAAAACATTTGGACTCATCTTTGCAAGGTATGATGTCATTCCAGTCATTCACGGTCTTTAGGATGTTTGATTTAACTCTTTCACAACCTTGTCGTTTTCGACTTCTCGAACTTTTGTGTTAGGGCATCTTCTCATCGTGAAGCAGCTGCTTCTGGGAGAGTTACTAGTGGTATAGCAGATGTTGGTGTGACTTGTGAAATATTTTCTGTCAAAGACGAAGAAGTGCATGGATTGCCTTATATAAGTATCAAAGCAGAGGGCAGGCAACGTTTCAAAATCTTGAGTAAATCAACACAACTGGATGGGTATGAATGATATTGTTTAAGCTTTTCTTTCAGGAGATATTTCATGAGATCAAGAAATTCTTGTGAAATTTATGAAAACAAGATTTCATTATAATACAATTCCTGATGGAGTTCCCTTTTCATTTACAGTGTGATTATGGGTAAAATACAAATCCTTTCAGATGCTAATATGCCATCTTATCCTCCTTCGGGACAATTCTTTTCGCAGCTACATCCGCCAAATGGAATACGTAGTCAAGTGATTGCCAATCGTTGTTATGTAGAAACTCACCCGTGGAAGCAAGCTGAATCGAGATATCTTGCTGGGTTTAATCCCAAAAAAGCTCAGGTACGGGCTGCTCACTATATGCTTCTAATGCTTCCCATCCCTGTGCTCTACCAATAGTGCCATTATTTTTGTAGATCCTTTATTGCAGCCTCTCTTCTGTACAAGGTTGGGTTTACAGACTATATAATCCGGTTTGTACAGTTGATTCGTATTCTGTGTATATTAAAGGAGAACAATTGTTTCTTTGTGTAATGTTTGTATGAATTTTAAAAATTGACGACAGTCAGTCTTTTGAATTGCAATTTCATTTTGAACGTTGTGATGTCACGTTGCCATGGTGATAATGCTTTGAAAAAAAAAAACAACTTTAAGTTGCCTTAAATATCTCGGAACTAATTTTCGAATTTTTTTTTTTTTAAAAAAAAACATCGACTATCATAAGTCTGTTTCATGTAGTTTAATGTTTAATCAATCAAAGTATTATTTGAGTTATTATTCTCCTTTCGGTATGCCCAGCCAACTTGTTACGTTCAAACAACACTATTCTAGTTTACATAGCCAACTTGTTGCGTCCAAACAACACTATTCTCTAATCCTGTCACATCATGTTTGATATAGTATTTCTTGATGGATTGTTTGATCAATGAAATACACAATTGGAACCAGAATCTTAATTTCGAGTTATTACCTACGAGTCCAGTTGGTGAGTATACCCTAAATTTCAACTTGATAACGTGTTCAGTTGGTGATTATACCCTAAACTTCGACTTCGACGTATTCTGGACGCCACCAACCTCTGCCTGATTTTCTTTGTTCTCGAGGTGTGAATCCAACGGATTGACGATTTATAGATCTTGATCTTGATTCAGGTTGTTTTTGTTTTTTTGATAAATGTCGTTTTTTCATTACCTACGTTGTATAGAAGTCAACCCTCAAGAAATAGCCAAGAAACGCCAGGGTGGAATTGGAAGGGCGTGTAAATGAATTATCTTTGTATTTTCACGTTTTAGAGTTTTCACACTGGATTACTTCTAACCTTCCGCTGACCAACGAAATGAAGATTGATTTGTTGCAGATAGATTGTGCAGTATTGAGACTAAGGAAGCAGATTGAAATCATAAAGAAGGTTCCTCTCATAATTTACCTGAGCTTCCTTTCTTTAAGTAAAATCTCAACTGAAGTGTTAAGCCGGTTCTCCATTCGACAAATCGAAACCAAAAGAATTTTAAAAGCAATATAAAATGTCGTGGTATTAAAATGTTACTCCACAGCCAACGAAGATTGCTATTACCTGTCAAGTCCCTTTTCTATAACCAATGGAAAGGCATCCTTAACGCGTACTGATAAAAGCCTACCAGAAACTATGTTTGTTTACACCTTATGGTTTCTCAGCTTCGGATCGATAGAGATCACAAAGATAATAGATTGTCCGATCGTTTGAGTCATACAACTACCACAATGCAATGAGAAACTCCCACAATGCAATGAGAAAAAATCAGGGTTAAAGTAAACCAAAAGTAAGTATTGACAACAGGCTGTCAACTGCATCATTTTTTTTTTCTTCTATGATTTTGTCATTTCTTTCATTTTTTTTCACCAAAATTGTCATTTTTTTTCATTCTTTTGTCAGAAAACTTGTATCAGTTTCCCTGTATAATAGTAAGGAATAAAACATAAGAATGTGTTCTGTCATTTGTGTGGAGCTTAACTTGAGTCAATAGTCTTGTTTGTGTAGTTAAAACTTAAAAGTTTTTTTAGTACTTGTTAACAGAATTAGTGTTGAAATAGAACAAGATGGTGAAATAGAGCAAGATGGTATCGGTCCATGGCTTGTGTAAAATGGTCAGTAGATGAGACTACTACAGGAAGGGATCCGAACTGAAATAAGATCTAAAAGCAAGTGTGCTTTTGACGAATTCGTGATGAGTTACAAAAGGATATGAGTTTCAGGAACATTTAGTTTATCTTTTCTTGAATGTTCTTGTTGTTTGTTCGGTTTGTTAAAAGATTTTGAGAAAGAATAAAATTGTACAGAAAGTGTTTAGTTGCTGGAATATATTTTCATTCTTTGGAACATTTTCAAATATACAATTTCGAATAGAAATATCAACATGACTCTGAAAATTTTTTTTCCCATTCCTTACTATCTGAATAATAATTACTTTATCAAGAAGTGTCCTACAGATGTTTCGGATTTACCAGGTTTCATTGTGTTTGGAATTATACTATTATGCTATTTCATCTTCGTGCTACCGTTCATTACTTTTGCTTTTCCACATAAAATCGTATTAATATATCACATTGTGAAGAAAAATATTTGAAATAGTCAAAGAAGTGTCATTTTTGGCCATTTTATTTTTTAAAATTGTTATTTTTTTCATTTTTTTTTCAAAATTGTTTTCTTTTTTTCCCCATTTTTTATGACATACATGACTTTGACAGCCTGCATTGTGGTAGTTGTATGATTTATTATGGAGATAACTGTATTGTATTTCTTATCTTAGTACAATCGGTGAAACCCTAGTTATTCGATATGTTCCGATAGGTTACGGGAAAGTGTCCGCCTCTTATGACCAGCTGGTCGTGACTTGAATCAGTGGAAAATCGGAAATCTGGATCGGTACTTGTAAATATCTATTCCTCTGTAAGGCTTCTATCAAATAACTGAACATTTCACATTTAGTGTGGGACGACATTAGCGTGTGGCTCCTGTGAAACTCATATAGCTGATAAGAATGATCTTTTCAGGTAAAAACATTATTTTCATGTCTTTTGTTTGAAAATCACAATAAAAAATGTTTGCCTGGTCGTTATCAGTTGTTTTCGAATACCATCAATCATTGCGAGAAACCACTTAAACCGCATTGAATTCAAATTTATGGCTTGTCAGATAACAAGAAAAGCTAGTTTGCTAAACTTGTGTTCGGTAAACTTGTGTTCGGTAAATTAACTACTACTACCGACAGCAAATTAAAAATTGTAAATCTTAAAAATCTTAGATTACCAAACTCAACCTCCATACTGATCTATATTCTTCCTAAACATTTTATTTATTTGTCAAATTGGTCTCGCTTCAGTGAGTTGGATATTTTTAATGGTTTTCTCATTTATCCCATAATGCATAATCATCTCTGGTTTTCCCACTGAGTAACCAGCTAATCTTATCCGTTAAAAGTTTTTTAAAATGTTCTGGAAGAACTAGGCATGATCTGTGACCTTACCCTCACTGACTCAAACAAATAAGGCTTGATTTAAACCTTGCTGATATGAACCAAAACTGTTTACTGTCAGCGTAGAAGTATTTGTTTGGCGCATTGAAGTTAAAATCTCCAGTTGGTTAGTTCAAATTTAAGTGGTACTTTTCACTTCGAAATTACTTGTGGTTTGAGACCCAAATAAGCGTCAAAACATCGTCCTTAAAAACCGCTACTAAACTATATGACGTGAGTGCGATGTATTTCACTTTTCTAGTCTATCCAGAAGAGGTCCTATGGCTGCGTACGTCAACCCTACCGGACATGTCCACGAAACTTTGACGTTTTATAAAGCAAAGAATGTAAGACTACACGGGACCGCACACACGGAATACAGCTGGTTCCCAGGGTACGCACGTCTTCACTAAATCCTTTATGATCTGTTTTTAGCGTTAGTGGTTGGCCAATATTTTACCTAATTGTCAAACATCAAATAATCACCTTTTCTAGAAATGATTTGGAAGGTTTCCATTATATCAAGTTCGTCACCAGTACATTAGTATCGTGTGTGGTGCTTGATGTTGAGCGTTTAGGATTGGTAAAAAAGTTGTTGAATTCTCCTTGTTGTTTAGGTATGCTTGGACGATTATTGAATGCAAGCAGTGTCGTGATCACATGGGCTGGAAGTTTACCGCTGCCAAGAAAGGACTAAGTCCAACGAAATTTTGGGGACTAACTAGAACTTCTCTACGTCCTGTATATAAGGATAGTACGCTTGAAGCAGACAGTGTGAAGGTGCACAAACAACGAGATGTCTCGTCAGCAAACTCGTCACCAGACCTCCCTGTTGTAAATACTGTACAATACGAATCGAATATATGATTTTTCTATGACTATTATGTGTGCATCAATGTACTCACAAACGTGATGTCAAAAACATGTTATCAACGATGTATCAATATAAGATAGCCTTATCGAGTAAAAATAACCATTTTCTAAACTATATATTCTACGTCGCAATCAAGGAGTCATCTATGAACAATAAACTTATGGAAATATTAGTTTCGTAACTTACACGCAAAATGTATTCAGATGACAATTTTGGATCGCACCCAATTTCATCTAATAATATTTAAAAGATAGATTAGATTAAAAGGTTAAAAGATAACCTTTTACATCTAAAAGTACTCTGCATCAACACACGGAAAACATAAAGCAGTTTTGTTTATTGAAATCTGCTAATTGCCGCCATATTTGTTGTTTTTCGTCGGAATGTGATCTCGGAATTCGACAATTTGTCAAACATGATCGCAAATGAGGATAGTGACAGAAATTTATTTCCCAAGCGATTGATAGAGAACAAAATCAAGGTGTTATTCACACAAGCATCGTTGAGATCGAATGTGTAGTATTTTATTCCAGTGGCGGATCTAGAGGGGCAGTCGCAATTTGTGTGGGAGAGTGTTAGCAATTTAACCATAAATAATAACGGTAATATAAATTGAATTCACAAATCATGTTAATGCGCTTCTCCACAAGTGCTTGACATACGCTGTATCCGTCAGTGCTTTCTGTCAAATATTTCTTATTTATTTATATAATGTTTTATAAATATTATAATATTTTTGATTGATAAGTCGTTCTTTTTTTGCTGATTAGTGTGGAGAGCTAATGAATTCTCATGATCTGTTCGTGCTGTACAATTAACCTTTCCCGAATTTCTGTTTAAACCGGAAGATCTGTAGTTTCTTTCATAGAAAACATATTTTTTGATGAATCGAGTTCAAGCTGGGCGGTGGGCGAACTTGCGCCCTGCAACAGTTGAGTCGTTCCATTCCATAATTTTCTCAATTATGTTTCTGAGATTTTGTAAAATCTCCATTATGTTTGTGCTATGAGCTGAACGACAAATGTTTAATGATTTAATTAAATTCAATTACTATGTTTGAATCCGTAAAGAAAGTTTCTTTTTGTAAAAATAATGAGGCTTACTATATTCATTATTTGAAGTATTTTCTTTTAATGAGATGCAATCAGGCGGAAAGCATTTGTAGCTGATGTTGACTACTGTGCTATCGAGTTTGTATGCTTATTTCAAAAAGCATCGATAGATTTGATTGACTGCAGTAATGTTTCAAATCTTGGTATTCGTCTACTTTTTAGCGATATCCACTGCTCTGGAACAAGAGCCAAGCCGTAGAGGTAAGTTATCTTCTTTGAAAGGATTTTGTTTCTATGAATGTAGAAATAATAGAAAAAAATGGTTACCGACATTTCTTTCTGGATACCTCATTGCCTGCTTAACAATTTTTTGTTACTTTTAGAATTTAAAGACGATTCTCGAGATGTTCGACGAAATTATGATGAGTATCGGCAAAATTACGACGGATACCGACGAGGTTACAACCCATACCAAAGAGATTATGCTCGTTTTGAAGAAAGACCGTACAGATACAAGTTGAGGAGTTCATTGAATTTTGATAATTACCGAAGGTATCCTGAAGACCGATACCGCGATCTTGGTTACAGGTTTGACGATGGATATGAAAGAGGTGCGCGGAGATACGATGAACGTTCTTTCCGTGAGCAGAGATTGCCTTCAAGGAATGAACGCATTCCAGAAGATGACAGGCTAAAGTCAGATTCGCCGATACCAAATAGAAGAGATCCTGTCGAAAAAGTGTCAGACGAAAAAACTGCTCAGAAAGAAGATCCAGTCCCGACTAGAAGAGATCCTCTCGTAAAGGTCGAAGAAGTAGCTGATCCAGTCCCAACCAGAAGAGATCCTCCAGAACTCCCTGAAGAAGTTGAAAAAGTGTCTGACGAAAAAATTGCTGAGAAAGAAGACCCATCCCCGCCTAGAGGAGATCTCCTCAAGGTCGAGAAAGTATCTGACGCAAAAGTATCTGACGCAAAAGTATCTGACGCAAAAGTATCTGACGCAAAAGTATCTGACGCAAAAGTATCTGACGCTAAAGTATCTGACGCTAAAGTATCTGACGCTAAAGTATCTGACGCTAAAGTATCTGACGCTAAAGTATCTGACGCTAAGGTATCTGACGCTAAGGTATCTGACGCAAAGGTATCTGACGCAAAAGTATCTGACGCAAAAGTATCTGACGCAAAAGTATCTGACGCAAAAGTATCTGACGCAAAAGTATCTGACGCTAAAGTATCTGACGCTAAAGTATCTGACGCTAAAGTATCTGACGCTAAAGTATCTGACGCAAAGGTATCTGACGCTAAAGTATCTGACGCAAAGGTATCTGATGAAAGAAAGGAGGACGGCTTGGCAAAGCTCCCTGAAGAAGTTGAAAAAGTTGGTCCTGAGAGTGACGTCAAAGTCGAGATGAAAGACGCAAAAGTATCTGACGAAAAAGTGATAGACGAAACAGCATCTAGAAGTGATGCTGCTAAAAAGTCTTCCGACTTGCAAGAGCGTTTCAGACAAAGAGTATACAAAGATGATAGACGTACCTATCGATTTCCTGAATATCAAAGAGATGAATACCGCGATCCATACAGGTTTCGCTCAGCTCACAGGGATTTCGAAGATGGGTATCGATATCCATCCTATCACTACCCTTCTTTCGATGACTACAGAAGATACGAGTCAGAAAGGTATCATCGATATGACGACGAACGCAGATTCCGTGACTTCTCTGGTATGAAGAACTCAGATAAACTCGACAATGACCTTGAAAGAATTTCCGGAAAACAAGATCAATCCCTTCGAAAGTTAGCTGACGAAAAAGTTGCTGAGAAAAAGGACGACGGTTTGGCAAAGCTCCCTGAAGAAGTTGAGAAAGTTGGTCCTGCGAGTGACGTCAAAGTCGAGATCAAAGACGCAAAAGTCTCCGACGCAAAAGTCTCCGACGCAAAAGTCTCCGACGCAAAAGTCTCCGACGCAAAAGTCTCCGACGCAAAAGTCTCCGACGCAAAAGTCTCCGACGCAAAAGTCTCCGACGCGAAAGTCTCCGACGCGAAAGTCTCCGACGCAAAGGTGTCCGACGCAAAGGTGTCCGACGCAAAGGTGTCCGATGCAAAGGTGTCCGATGCAAAGGTCTCTGATGCAAAGGTCTCTGATGCAAAGGTCTCTGATTCAAAGGTCTCCGACGCAAAAGTCTCCGACGCGAAAGTCTCCGACGCAAAGGTGTCCGACGCAAAGGTGTCCGACGCAAAGGTGTCCGACGCAAAGGTGTCCGACGCAAAGGTGTCCGACGCAAAGGTGTCCGATGCAAAGGTGTCCGATGCAAAGGTGTCCGATGCAAAGGTGTCCGATGCAAAGGTGTCCGATGCAAAGGTCTCTGATGCAAAGGTCTCTGACGCAAAGGTCTCTGACGCAAAGGTCTCTGACGCAAAGGTCTCTGACGCAAAGGTCTCTGACGCAAAGGTCTCTGACGCAAAAGTCTCTGACGCAAAAGTCTCCGATGAAAGAAAGGACGACGGTTTGGCAAAGCTCCCTGAAGAAGTTGAGAAAGTTGGTCCTGAGAGTGACGTCAAAGTCGCGATGAAAGACGCAAAAGTCTCTGACGAAAAAGTCTCTGACGAAAAAGTCTCTGACGAAAAAGTATCTGACGAAAAAGTTGCAAAAAGCGACAGCACTCAATCAAAAGAACTAGTGGCAGATCCATTGGTGAAAGTTATCGACGCAAGTTCTAGCATTGCTGACACCAGTGATTCCAAATACGAAAATTTGTTTCACGATACTAAAGATGATGCCGAACCTGAAATAGCAGTGAACGACGAAAAAAAAGACGAAACGACAGCAGTGAACGACGAAAAGAAAGACGAAGCGGAGAAGAGCGTAATGAAAGATCTTAAAGATGTGAAATCAGAAACGAAAGATCCGATAGTAAGAGTTGTCGAAATAAACGACGAAAAAGTTGCTGAAACGCAAGACCCAGTCCAAACCAAAATACCAGCTAAAAAAGATCCACTGGTCAAGATGAAAAAAATGGACGAGAAAGACGAAAAGTTGATAAAAGATGAAGATGGTTGGATAAACTTGGATAAACTTGACAGTGAACAATCTGGTGAAATAACACGTCAGCAAAATCGTCATTCGTCATCATTTTCCGACAGTCATGAAGAAGAATGGCGTGGAATGAAAAAAGATTATGAAGAGCGTCGCGAGCTACTTGATAAACAATACGACCTTCTCAATCGTCAGTTTGAGAAATTTTTAAGAAAAAGACATTCTACTTAAATCTTCAGCAAGTTCGTTGCGTTGTAGATAATTGTAGATGATTTATCTTGAAAAATTGGTTTAGTTAAATTTTTTTCAATACATTTAGTTTTCTTAAATTTTTCCTTTGTTCCTTCATTTTACTTGTTGCTTGTCTTTTGTTAAGCAAAACTTTACGTCACGTGACTTTGTTTGTTGTTTTTTAGTTACAAAGTAATGAATTTGGTTTTTTCTCTTCCCTTCTCTTCTCTTCTCTTAATATTTTACTTTGATGTTCTGTTGCGATGTACCTAGTTTGTTTTCGATGTATATTTTGTTGAACTTCACGAAGTATTAAAATGCGATTTTCTTGTGATTGTTTCTATCTATTGCCTACTTAAAATGTAACCGGGAAAATTGTTCTCTACACCCATGGTACTTGAGGCGAGATAGATGTTAATATCCGAGAGTAGATTGTCTTATCTGTGGAAATGTTGCCCTATAATCTGTTACCCAAAATAAATTTTTCTTCATCTACTCGAGGTAGGAACTAAAAATGCATTGATGCTCGATAGGATGAATGAATTTTTTTTCAACACTCGAATTTGTGACATCATCCCTACTAACTCGGGGATTTTACCTGGAAAGCTGTTACTGTCTACCCCGATGATGTCAAAGCAAGTACCAATAAGACAGCCTTATCCATCAAGACAATCTATCAACCTCGAAGAAGAAAGCCGCCATCCAGTAACAAAGGAAGTTAATACATTTGAAATATATACAACAGTTACCATTCGTAGACATAAGGCGAATTCTGCATCAGCTATATATCTTTCTTTCCGAATATACATGGTATCAATTCATTATTAATCAAACCATGAATCGAGTAGCTTTATTTGGAAAAAACGTTCTGGGCATAACTTGAATGTCCCATCTGCAAAAACCATTCAGTAGAACAGGCTAAAAGCTGAAGTGCGTCCTGAGAAGCAAAAATGAACATTCTGTTGATATCCCCAATACCACTATATCGTGTAGTTAAAAACTGCACTCCAGAAGCATTGACTTGATATTGTTATGGTAGTAGAGGAATGTCTTCTCGTCTTAAAGGATTTGGCAAAACGTAAACTACATCAAATACATTAATTACGTAGAAACCTGACACATCCAAGCAGTCAAATGATGAAACCATCCAAACCATAAAAAAGAATCCATCACAATCTGAGGAAAATGAAATTGATAAAAAGTTTTTGAAAGAGATTTCAAACATCAATCGAGAGATCGTTAAAATGGATTCAGAGATTCAGTATATTGACTTAGGTATAAGCTTGGAACTTAGTTTTTACATTTGTGTTATCTAGTTTTTATTTTATGTAGCTGTGGCGAAACAAGAAAGTTGGGTTTCCTATCATTTGCTACAAATAGTTTTGTTCGATCCTTTACTTGTTCCTGATCTTTTGTTAATAGTAGAACCGTTTTACGGTAGCAGCGAAAGCGATTACCGTATTAAAACACCCTTGAACTACTCTTCCTCCGGCCAAAATGGCACTTAGTTAGTCTATGCTCTACAGTCTGCGAAGGTCCCTTCTGAAACTGCGTAAGTTGCAACAAAAGAATGGAGGCTAATAATGAATTTTAAGAACTATCAAAACATTCCTGATATTATTTCAGTATTTTACCGCCGCATCTTTAAAAGCGGCGTTTATTAGAAAACAGGCTAAACAAGAATTAGTTTAAATAGTTCAATAGCTTTATTTGTTTTCTATCAACAAATTCTTCCACGTTTGCATGATGAACATTTGATGTGTAATTGATTGCTATAAAAGTTTTCATCACATAGAAGAGTATGTGTAGTGCTCTTCTTTGACATTTTTGTGAACAAATCTTTTGTGTAAGACGCAATCTTTTGTAACCTTTTTTGTAGGATAAGAAGACATTGTTGTTTAAGTTTGCTTTTATCTCATTTTTCATTTTGTAATAAACGCCGCCCTCTAACGAACGCCGCATGCAAAAACTGGGATTTGTAATAAACGAAGCGGCGTTTAATAGAGGAAATACGGTAATCATATTAAAAAGACAATGGAGAACTTCAGTTGCACCCAATTTGAAGCAGCGCATGAAATAAACTGATGATTTCATAATTTTGTCTTGGTAACGTTCTGTGCTTCCAAGCATAACCATGATAAGATTCGTCGGGAGAGCGGCTCATAGTTGAATTTTTGAAAAGCTTATAATTTTTTTTAACTTGGTATATGTGAGTATTTCTATTTTTGTCGATTTGGTTTCTTGTATTTGATATAAAATACGTATCCATGGTTACTGTTCACGCATTATGCATATTTCTTTCGTTTGTATCAGTTTCTGGTGTTTTTTTAGTTAAGCCCTATTTGGGTCTGTTACAAAAGTATTAGCATTTTGTCCATCCGACACGATAACTGTTTGTTTCAATATTTTTTTACTATCATCCTTGTAGAAATCATGTTTTGGAATTTTGTAAAGTCTATTCTAGTATATTTTCGAAAAACGTTTGCTCGATATTGTATCATAATCGTGCTATTTTTTATATAGCCCTAAGTATCGATTTGTCCGTCCGACATAAAACAAGTACTTTCGTAACAGATCCATTTACACTTTTTAAAAGTAAACGCCATCAGTGTAACTTAAGCCTAGGAGATATACAAAGGTTGAAAAAGTTTCATGGGGAATATCAGGCGAATAAGTTTAGATCTTTTTGTTTTCAAATGCTGCTACCGTTTTGTGTCATATGGCTCTTGTCATTTGTAAAGAGATTATCTACATTCAACTTTCCAAAGTGGGAAAATTTAGGAAAATTGTAAACTTTTCATAACTGATAAAGTTTCTTATGTTTATATATGTTGTATACATATTTTAATTTGGATTTAAAACATTGTTCTACCATGGTACAGCAACAGCCTGTGAGTTAAAATAGTCTTTGAATTGATTCCTAACATTTTTCGCCAGGATTGTTGGATTTCTTGATGGAATGCCATTAAATGAAGCCAGTCCCTTTAAGTCAGTTTCAATTGAACCATGCGAGACGTAGATATTGAAGTTCTCTTAAATTTAAAAAATTATGTAACCCAACACATGCTTTTGTGATGTTTTGTACATTTTCGATTTGAAGCAATTATTGGACGTCTAAAAATTCGAAATCTTGCTGGCAATATGCCAAACGTGTTTTCAATTGTTCTTCTTGCCCGAGAAAATCTGTAATTTAAATTTTTTTCAGATTCGATTACTTCCATTTGCTTTCTTTGAATATAGTCTGAATCATTCTGTTGAAGGCCAAAGCCTTCACCATCCACAAACACGTGAGGAAAGAGGCAAGGTTGTTAGTTCAGAAAAATCTAAATGACATGACCCAAGGGGGCTTAACCGTGACACACCGCTATCACTGTTTGATGCGCCAATATCAACTATGAATTCGTAAAGGGGCATTGCTAGCATTTTTTTTGTAGTTACAATGTATAGGCCCATTATTGCTAAGAGCCTGCATCACATGTTTGTCACAGATGGGTCCTTAGCAATAAGGGAAGTTCCACAGTTCTTAGAAGCAAGTACAGTTCTTAGAAGCAACGTTCCTCTAATCTTTTGATGATAGTGGATCCATGTAACCCTCTCAAATATTTCATTAGTAATCAATCACTAATTTCTGATATTTCATCGTCGTAATCGCCAGGCGTTTACGACGATTGTGACGATTACGAAAGTCTTCACAGTAGACGATTACGACGATTAAACCGAATATTATCGTCGTAATCGCCAGATTTTATAATGCGTGATACTCTCGTTAGACTTCTATAACTTGATACAACGGTGAACTTGAGCACCACCAGTAGCTAAATAACGCAGGCTCACAATAAGTCGTTCTGCTGGTGATGTTGTTAAACGCCGTAGAGAAGATTTCACGATAAAAGGACCAACCCGACTAAGCAACAGTTCAAATTGCTCTGACTGTAATCTTTGAAAAAATAAACGCTATCAAATAATTGAAGGTCTTTTACTAATCGCTAGAATTCTCCTTAGAGTTCTCTTTTTTTGAAAATTTCACGAAGCCACAGTTTTTTTCCTGTAATTCACATTGGAAATTTTAGGTTGATGTCGTCTATATAGAATATAGTCCGCTCAATTGTTTCACGATCGGCGAAAAACGACATCAGTGAATGGGAACTGAACTTTATAGGAATTGATGTGATGGAAAATTGAATTGAAAAAATATGCAATGCTTAAAATTGACATGAAAGATGCATATTATTTTCTATCAAAAATTAAAATTAAAATAAATTTTGTTTCTTCTAAACTGTTTGTTCATCGTTAATTCTTCTATCAAAAGGTAAGCTGGTTGACGTGCATGGTATTTCTTGCTCTTTAGATCTTTAGGATGGTGATCACGTTAATTTTTACACCAATGAGGATAAGTTACGAGCGTCGCAATAACTTGTGACATGTCTTACACACGGGTACTCTATTGCCAGAGTAGTGTCCTGGTAACTGTGATAATGTATCGACACACTTGGAGCAAAACACCTTGCCACAGTTCCAACAATTATACTAAAAAGATATAACAAAATCCTAGGTTGAGAAGTTCTTCTGAATCCTGACTTTAACACACAAAATGACAACAATACATTATTTCTACACCGTATTCTATATGCTTATCCTTCAACTTTGCAACCCAACTGATTTGAAAAAGTCAGTTTGAATCTGATCCAGATGCATAAAATGTGGGATGCAATAATCCGCAAATTCACATAAAAAATTGTTGTTGTATTTTAGATTAATTATAAACAGACTGGAAAAGCTTCTTCAAGTGATTCACTTAAACACCGTGCAACTTAGTAAAGTTGCTAAGCAATTCTTTGTAAAGAAAATAATGAAATTTTTTGTTTTTCTTCAATTATGGAGCCTAAAAACAAGCGATTTAAAAATGAAGATTCTCCACATAACGAAAAAATTAAAAACAAAAAAACAAAAAAAAAACAAACCCCTCGATGCGAGATCAACTGTGAGAGGAAGCTTACATGCACATCCACTCAAAGCTATCTAACATCATCAACCTTCTTTTATGACTTCTATACCAGTAACTTAAAGATTGGTCTTTTACAACAAAAATATCTCTTACACAGCCATGCATGTTTTATATTTAATCCTGGTTTACTGCGCATAATAGTAAAATTAAGTTTTTTGATTTGCGCAAATAACCAATGTTCACAAAAACGCACAAAATGCCAAAATTTCCATTTCACGCGTAGTAGTGGTAAGAATAGTGGACTGCAAACAAGAATAGATTACCTTTCTACTGAGTGAATCTATCGGTTTGCCGCATGAGCACTGGTTCACATCTCGGTATGAATCCCATTCAAGTGCGAAACTTGGAATATCTTTTGTAATATCTGGCACGGACTCAGACTTTTTTAAAACATTTTCTGATGTATCATTGTTGACAACATTAGATAATATTCTGTCAGAAGAAACATGGCCATCCGGACTTTCCGAACAGCTCGTTATCTCTTCCACATCTCCTCCATTAACGTTCTGTTCTCCAGGATTTTCTAGCGTCGAGTTAGGAGGTCCAGATTGCATTTGTAAAGCTTCAATCCTCTGGTAAAAAAAATACTATTTCTTAGAGAAAGAGTTAGGGGGAGAGATATTTCACGAAAAGCAACGAAGGTAGAAGCGCGGCGGCGGCGGCGTCGTCAATGAAGACGTAATTTATGGATATGGATAAACTGTTTCTAAACTGACGTAAGCCGAGAGCTTGTCAACAAAAAAAAGGACTTGTTATCAGAAGGCTTGGTAATGGGAATAATAACAAATCCAAAAACAAGGGCTCATTCACCTTTTCTAAATATCTAATATGGTCTTTTAGTGAGTCGTTGTGGTCGTTCAACGAACATACATAATCAGCTATTGATTCTCTCGCATGGACGTCGTTACAGTAGCGATTATATAAGCTGCGCCAAAACCTTAAAAATGAGAAGCTTGAGTTCATTGGTTCATTCAAGTTTGCGAGACACGATCCTTCATCTGCTTACGTCATCGCCAAAAACGTTTCTTCAGAATATGATATAGTTTACCTGAATTGTTGCGGAGCGGTTGATGGTTGTATAATCGTGTGTTTGCCATCTTTATAAAACGGATTCACATAATCGGGTATATTTTGCCACATGTAGCCCCACAAAGAATAAGTTTGAGTTGACAGACTAAAAAGATGAATACATCATCTTCAACACGGAAATTTCGTACAGAAAAGATGATTTTTGTTATCAAATACACGTTTATATAAGAGCAACTTTATCAGAAATGGAAGTTACTAAAAATATAGATACAAAGAAGTGGTGAACAGTAAGCATGAAGCAACGAGAAGCAAAATATCAATAACAATACCATATCAACAAGTTAACGTTAATGTAACGTAAAACAGATGAAGAAACATAAAAAGTGTGGAAAGGAAAAATCGCAAAATGAACACACTGTTTTCACAGGTTTCGCAGTGAGAAAAATAGTTGTAAACTGAAATGAAGACTTTGTTAGTTTCAAAGCATGCTTAGTTTCAAAGCATCTAAGTTCAAAATACAAACAAACAACAGGAGAGCGAGAACGAAACGAAGGCATAAATTAAGTAGCGAGAGGTTACTTCAACAATGAGTGGTTCTTAGGAAAAAAAAATGGTTTAATTTATCGATTGGTCACTTCCTTTTTTTCAGGAAAAAATTAATTACCGGACTGGAGCTTTACGCGAATAAAATATTTATAAAGAAGTAAAGATTTTTTGTAAGTCACAAAGTTTTACTTCATTGAAGTTCAAGAATGCAAATACGTTCGAAAGTCAGTCTATGTGTCGACGTAGAGAACAACGAAGTTCAAATTGACACAATAACATCTACATTTCCTACATGTTATCATATACAAACTTATAATCACTTAAAACACTGTTTGCATGGTGTAAACAGGACTAAACCACTGTTTGCATGGTGTAAACAGGTACTTAAACCATTAGAATTAATATCACATTAACCCCAACATCAAACAAACATTGAAATTTGGACAATTTTAAATGATATCAAACTTTTCAACTTTATAATTAAAACTGATTTGGAAGGGCGAAATCTATTGGATGAAATTTTCACACAATTCTCAAGCAGCAACCACCTTTACGTATGTCGATTTCATGTTTTCAAGCAAACTGCTGTGAACACGGCTAAACAACAGATCAAAAGTAATCTATTTACGTGATGAACATGGAGCTAAATTAACCTATCAGCTTTTCACCTTTTAATATTTCACTTGAGTTTCCTTTGTGAGTTTTTGTTTTTGTGGAAACGACCGAAAATCGTATAATAAAAGAAAGTATTTTGGTTCTAATGCTATTTTCAAAATATAGCATGGTGAAATCGAGGTTTTAAACAGCAACTTAGTTGAACAAAAGACTATATAGAATGAAGAAAGAAGAAGGAAGGGAAATGAAGAAAGAAAAAGATTCTGTTAAAATAAAATTCGTTCGTAAAAACATAGTAGACAGATGTTAAAATTTCACAACTACCTTATATATAATAGCGAGGAGTGTGCCACACTTTTATTTTAGAGAGTGATAAATTTTGTTGAATTTTACGGTCAAAATCTTCTTAATCGTGATCACATTCTTCGTTTTTTTTGCGATTATTACATAGTAGCGCGTGCCGTGATGTCAGTTTTTTCTTATCGTCGCAATTAGGTGATTCAAATTTTCATCACGGGGTTTGCACACCTTGATTATATTTTTTGTCACCTTTTTTCGACACGGGATTTGAGTAAATCATTTTCAAAGTTAGATGTGGTGAAAATTTTTACCCGGGTTACTAGTTAAGTTTAATATTAAAAAAAAAACACACAAAAAAAACATCGCAAAAAAGAAGATTTTCTGCTGAGAAATTCTCAGGCTGTTGCTACGAGACGGTGGTGAAAGTTCTGGTTTGTGTTTCGTAAAGTACCATTCACACTTTCATTTGTTCTTATTAGCATCTTGGTGTGAAGAAAAAACAGAAGTAGAAAGGAACAACATCTCCAAACGTTGGAAATTGATTACAGCTAACTAAATAAATGTTTACTGGATATATTCACATCAAATCAACCTGTTTTCTTTTTAGGCTAAACAACAACAACAACAACAACAACAACAACAACAAAACTATGTTGGATTCGTCATACATACTGTTCATATGTGTCGTCTTGACTTTCATATGTGTACTGGTTCTCTATATGTATACACGTCATCGAGTTGAAAAGAGATATATAAAAAGACTGGAAGGGGAGAACTTGCAATATCTGACGAAAGCAGAACTCGCGCAATGTTTGGACGATAGTCGTGAGGATATGAAAAAAAATCTTTACGTCAAAATTCATGAAGCCAACGTTTGATCCATCAACATCACAATAGAACATTATAAACGTTTAAAATCGCCGAATTTCCACTTTGATGTGATCGAGTACTTATTTGATTAGATTTGATGCGATGCACTTACAAGTACGTGATATAAGTGGTATAAGTGATATAAAGGGCGAAGAAAGTACCTTACAAAAACAGTAATGACACATTGGAAGTGTTTAAAGATAAAAAAAATTCAATAAATCTGTATGTGTGTATTTTCTGAAATTCCAGTACACTTTCTGTCACTCAAAACGCCGAAGGGACTGTGAAAGAAGTTTGAAAATTCACGTTCGAATTACGAGAGAGTTGGAACTACGAAGGTTAGGATGATAGAGATTTGACTGTTCCACTGCGAGCTTTTAGTAAGGTGGGATTACATTTGAGATTTTCTAGATCAGAGGCGGGTTTGAACAAAGAAATGATTCTCTTGTGTGGAAATTATGATCAGAAAACAAATAAAAATTATTTCCTGTTTACCTTTTCACTTTTCTTTCTTTTTCACAGTTGCCAATGAAAGTTCCAAACTGTTAAAAAAGTTAAAAAAAGGAATCAGTATACCGCCCTTACTTGAAACTTAAACTTAAAATTATTCCATTATTTAAAAAAGTGGTTAGTTTTAGAACAACAAAGGGGGTGGTGTAAGGAGCGCTATCAAGCACTCACGCTCAAGTACATGGACAAAATGTAAAAATGTACTTGGCATGAATACACATGGTCATGAATTTCTAGCAGGAAACGTTCATTAAATTGAAACGCATCAGGGAACTGATTCATCAGGTGCCATGTTGATTCCAGAAATTGTGTGAAAATTGGAGAAATTTCTTTCGGATCACCAGATAAAAGTCCGCATCTAGACAGTAATACAGATTCTTGAACAGTAGCTTGCTCTTCAATACTTCTCTTGCTATACAATTTTTTTTTATACAAAAACAATTTTATAAGAGCACGAGCCTCGGATTTGGCCAAAAAATCTGAACAACTGAGACGGAGACTCAAATCATTATTCTAAAAATTATGAACAGCTTGAGCCTGTGAATTTTTTCTCAAGCTGACGCAAATAGTTTAGAAGTACATTATTTGCACTTGTTAATTTCTCACCTAGAATAAATGTGTGAAAATATATTTATAACGGCGCGACGTGCGACCTGTTTTAAAAACTTTTTATTTTACTGAAAGTTCCATAAACAAGAATCTGAAGCTGCGTTCTTAAAGCCAAGAACAAAATAAGAACAATTCAGGTTGAAAAAGGCTAAAAAAAAATAAGAACAGACAGCCTCAGGTCAGATTTTACTGGTTCTTATAAAAAAAAGCGTGTAGTAGCCATAGGATATTTTTCTCCTTCCTCTCTCTTCTAACGAAATGTTGGATGTTGGATACCAAAAGAAAGCTGTGGGAAAGTCACAGGAAAATGGAAAAGGCAAATATAATTTAGGTTTCCGATGACGACTGAAACAAACAATTGACAGAAGCTCGGATATTGCACAACTTGCTGGATGAACTAGTCACCTAAGGACATAAAATAGATATTAGTCAACAGTCAACTGAATACTTGCTACTACCTACCTGTGTACAAACTTATGTCCAAATGAAAGCCATTCCTTCTCTATCAATACCTTAAAAATAAAATAACACAACATGCATCATGATCATCACTAGATAAGCACTTGACATTGTAGAGTCTTCACACAATCTGACATTTTTATTTATCTTGTGATTGGTCACAAACAAAGAAAAAAATAAAAAAATAATGCTCAACTTCTCTACAAACATGACTGAAACGATTTCAGAATGAAACTTCAGAATAACATTCTGCTTTTTATCACAGAATTCAAAAAATTATAATGTTTCTTTCTTTCGTAGAATTGATTAAGAAATAAGAATTTAATAGAGGGATAGAATAAGAGCTTTATCAGAATATATGTGCAAGTAAATACCTGAAAACCATGAATTGTCCTATAATATGGATCTAACATCATTTCAGATAATGAGCAGGTTTGGGCGGTTCGATCCCAGCCATCAGAACAATGAACCAACACAGTACGTTGTTCAAAATAAACAGCCTAAAAAAACAACGTTGATTTCATATCAGATAGATAATGCCAACATTCTTTTCCTATAAACCAGCAACAAAGAATAATGATATATAATACTTTAGCTATAAACAAAGATGTATCCATGACGCTTTTAATATGCTTCAACCAACCAGAGTCATCCAGTCCACGAAGATAGGATGACATAGAGATGTCTTTAGAATCAAAAACTAAAAAGAAATTCACAAGGAAACGATGAAGAGTTTTAAAGATCTTAATGAAAAACGGTAAGAGATAAACACACAGCAAAGTCAGAATTGTTACATAATTTGTATTTGTTGGAAAACATTTGTCAAAATCATGCTCAAAACAACAAAAGTGTAACCTTCTATCATTTTCTGCAAACTCTGTCTCATGACATGAATATTTTCAATGCCAATAAAATGAAAATCAACATTCTCATAGTGTGCAACATTTTCATATCCTTTGCCAGCAGCCCTGTTTGCCATTGCATTGATCTAGATGCATCAACAAGTTAGTTCAGATCATTTTTCACTGACATGAGATTCTGATAACTGAACTTAAGAAAGATGAGGTACATGCACAGACTTTCATCTCTGAAATATTACAAACAGTTGTTTGAGTCCATGTCATTAAATTAGGAACCATAGATTAAATGGACACTGGCCTCCAAGCAATTATAAAGCAGAAAGCAGTACCAAATGTGTCTCTGGTGGTTAGTCAACTAACTAGCTGCAAATCAACTAGTTGTGAGTGGAATCAGGGTTCCCACGCCTCCTCAAAAATCCTCAAAAATCCTCATTTTTGATTTTCCTTCCCAAATCTCCTCAAAAAAATCTTATTTTTGTCGATTTCTCCTCAAATCTCCTCAAAAAATTTTGTGACAATGTGTCTTTTTAATTGAAAACTGAAATATCTGTAGTTTATCGGACTATTTATCATCAGGTTCTCTGTTTACCATTGTTTTGTTTATGTGGATCAATAACAGTTTAGGACCTTACTTTTAATCATGTCATAATGTATATCACATTCTAATATATCTTGTGATGGACATCCTATTATTTTTTTGATTTGAGAGTTTTGCCCAATGGTCGATAATTGGCATAATTGAGTTTGTTTGGCCCTAAAATACTTTCTTCCCATTTTCTTGGTAATACAGTCGACTCTCTCTAATTCGATTTTCCAGGGGAATAAAACTTTTATCAAATTAGAGAGAGAATGGAATTGGGGAGTGTCTCTCTAATTCGAATTTTTAGTTGGAAAAGTAGAAAAAAAAAAAACGAATTACAGAGAGAAACCTTTGTAAACTCGCAAAAAAGGAATAAGACATACATTTTTAATATGAACAGTGCACTATGAATATTAGACTTTTTCCAAGGATCAGAACAGCTTTATTAACTTGTTCGTTCTTGTCTGCTTGAACTCTTTTGGTAGAAGCACTGCCTTTTTGAAAAGCCTCAACAGTTTTAGATATATTTTTTTCCCAAGTGGATACAGTGTTTTGTGGAATTTCAAACAACAATGAAACTTCTTTGTTGGTTTTTCTCTTGTCAAGTTCCAAAAAGGATTTGGAATTTTAAATCTAAACTCACTTCTTTGTGTACTCGTTTTTTTGGTATAGCCACCGTTTTCTTGAGTTCTAATGTCTTGTGTTTACAAAATTTGCTTTCAAAATTCAATTTCAAAACATTCAAATGAAAAAAAATTCAAAATTTGAAATATGGTTTGAAACTGTAGTAAGGGCGTTTTTACACTCAAGAAATCAAATTAGAGAGAGAATTTCTCCGGAGAGACCCAAAATCTAGATTGAATTAGAAAGTGTCGAATTATGGAGGTTCATTTATGAGAGTT
The DNA here is from genome assembly GCA_027922465.2 of Turritopsis dohrnii. Taxonomy (NCBI): domain Eukaryota; kingdom Metazoa; phylum Cnidaria; class Hydrozoa; order Anthoathecata; family Oceaniidae; genus Turritopsis; species Turritopsis dohrnii. Next base: position 38,983 of record BQMF02000624.1, on the reverse strand, counting down.
TCTGGAGGTTCGAATTAGAGAGAGTCGACTGTATTCTCACCTTCATTTGTTATGTAAAAGTTTTTCTTATGAAGAAAGTATGTTTCACGTTTCATTTTTATTTGCATTAATATTTCGAACATGCCAATTTAGACTGATTTTCATATTGTTTGTTTAAGGATGATCAGGTGTCTCCTGTCTCATTTAAGTTAATTAGACTGATGTTCACGTTTGATGGGTTGGCCTTCTGCTCATCATTTGCGAGTAAACTGCCACAATGAAAGCATTGTGTACCATGAATTTAAAGACATCAAATTGGGAAATCTCCTCAAGTCTCCTCAATTTTTGTTTCATTTCTCCTCAAAAAACGAAAAAATTCACCTCAAATCTCCTCAATTTTGAGATCAAAAAAGGAGTGGGAACCCTGGTGGAAGAACCAACCACTATGAAAGAATGTCCAAGGATACAAAGCTCAAGGTTACTTACTTACTTACTTACGAATCATTTGAAAAATATTTCCACTTATCTGTCCAGACAGCTGTAGTTGTTCATGACATGATAAGCTCTGACTTATTAAATTTAAGAATCATTGTTAATTCATCTTCTATAACAACATTTGATTGTGGAGATATAGATGTGTGGGGGAACTTTTGTAGTGCCCATGATAATTTTGCAACTTTTAAATTAAACTGAAAATCAAAAGATTACCTTTGGCCGAGTGTCCACAATATACATTCTGGTCGAGTCTGGTGTTGCGCCAATTATAGCCTGCAACATTTGTTCATCTTCACTACATCGATTGTTAAATCCAGCCATTGGTTGTGCACATCTACATATTGAAGTCTAAAGAAAAGTAAAACTTCCAATAATATATACTCTACCGGGTGCACCAAAAAAACTGCAGGTGTTTGAAAAGACATTTCTCAAAAACTACATAGTTTTGAGGCGCAACCTTTATTTTATTTCAAAGACAATAGCTTAACTTAAGTTTTGGTGCATCATGCAAGAAATTCAGTTCATTCGTTAGAGAGGTATGAAGGAAAAACTTTCATGTCAATTTACAAAAAACGTAAATTTTTAACATTGGAAAAAGCATTTCCATTGGCATTTATCCTTTTTTGTTGAAAATTGAAGTAAAACTTTCCAAGTAATAGACCTTTCCATAAATTTCCATTATTACTTTAATTGCCTTACTTCTAAGCTTAAAAACAATGTTTTGTAAATATTTCTCTTTGGGTGTCGTTGCTATTTTGTAAACAACCAAAATGTCATTGATTTTCACTTTGGAAACAATGTATTGGGTGTTGTCACTTTCAATTTATGAATAGGTCTATTACCTTACCTAGTACCTGACAACTTCAAATTTTTCAAAATACAGTTTATACCTGTGTGGTTTTACAATAATACGACAAAGCTGGAAGTCTTCCTTTACTTCGAAATTGGGAGCTGCCAGTAATAACCTCCTTTGTAACTGACGTTGGTACATACAAAACAGCAGGATATGTCTCACACAACTATAAATCATTAAAGGCAATGCAAATAAATTTCTAAGCATATTTTCTTTTAATTACCGTATTTCCTCTAACAAACACCGCCCTCTGATAAACACTAGTGGCGGATCCCACACAAATTTCGACATACCTCTAGATCCGCCACTGAACACCACCCTCTATTAAATGCCACACTTATAGCCATACATTTGTAACAAATGCTGCTTTCTAATAAATGCCACATCTTTAAAAGCGCTGTTTATTAGAAAACAGGCTAAACAAGAATTAGCTTAAATAGTTTAATAGTGTTATTTGTTTTCTATCAATAAATTCTTCCACGCTTGCATGAAAATTTATGTGTAGTTAATTACTATAAAATTCTCCCCTTCTCATAGTAGAGAATGGCGACAGTGATATTGACATTTTTGTGAAAAACATTCTTACACAATCTTTTGTAACGTTTGTAGGATAAGAAAACATTGTTGTTTAAGTTTGCTGTTATCTAATTTTTCATTTTGTAATAAATGCTGCCCTCTAATGAACGCCACCTTTAATTAAATGCCACAATCAAAAGTTCAATTTGTTAGAGGAAATACGGAATATACATAAGAAAATACAACTATTTCAGTACAATAAATGCTTTACTTGGTAATCAATATTTAGCTTTGTTTGGACCCATAATTCAGGTGGTACTTCCATACGACTGAATTCGACCTCAGGATCATAAAGCAACCAACCGGATGTTTGTGCTACTTCATCCTCTTTAGGATTGTAATGGAAAGCAAAAAGATCTTCAATGTTCACTAAAAGTATGAAGTAAAGTGCCATGCAAAATAACATAATAACTTGTCAATTCCTGGGGAATTGTTTTTATTTATTTAAATACCACAATCTCTGGCAAATAGTGATATCTGGTAATTAAATGTACCTGGTTTGCATAGTTGATTAACAGTTTCAAACACATCAACACAATCTCTCTCTCTTGTGATAATAAAAGTAACATTTCGAAATGTTTTTGTTTTTACTCGAATAGATGAGCCTCGCGCTGTGATTGGTAGACGCTCAACTTCCGCAATGTGACTGTATAAGATCTATGAATGGAGAAGAAAAATCTGAATTAACTCATTTTACTTCACAATATATCGTTGTTTGAATCTGGTAAAGAAAAGAGATGGAAATGTTGATGCTTGTTGTTGATAAAAAGTTTTTATGAAGGACCAAATAATGTATTAAATACTGAAACCAAAAGCAATGAGTCGAAACTATCACACTAATCAGATGAAATCAGGCATCCACAACTCCTAAAAGATTTTATACACATGGAAGCTGTGACAAAATCTTGAAAAACTTACCCAAGTTTCCTTTGCACCATTAGGATCAATAAAAATCATGTGAGTTGTAGTTAAATGTAAAGTTCCAATAACCCCTCGTGCACTTGTTGCCCAGTCAACCAGTTTGACATTATCTACCTATTGTCATAGTAAATGTTAAAATCAAGAATGCTATATCAACCCTTTTAATTCACGGCAACACGCGGCAAATGCCAACGTAATTGCCATCGTACTTTGAGAAAAGCCCACTTAACGTCGGCAAAAAGATGCCATCGCTAAAATTTTGATATTTTTAGAATTAACCATCCGTTAAACAAACGAAACAAAGGAAAAAAACGTGATGTTCTCTTTTCTTTTACGAACTCATTCTTTAAAATTTTTCTTTCAGGATTCAAATTTTCTTTTTCTTTCATCACGTTCATTTTTTGTTAATGATATCAGCCAACAAACAATTCATTTTATTAAAAAGACATCTGTAAAAAATATATATTTCACATTTAACATAGTCCATTTTTCTTCATTCATTTAAACGACTACAGCATAAAAAGAAAGAATTTTAATTCCCACCGGGCCTCAGCTTTTTTGTTTGCTGAGTTTGAGCGTGCCTTTCATTGTTTGCTACAGTTGTACCAGTGAAGACATAAAAATCATGGTTAATTTGTCGATAGCATGAATTTAAGTATTTTTGTGATAAGATCCTTCAAAAGTTACGAAAATAAAATGTTTGGTGTGTAGCGAATCTTACAGAGAAAATCCATGATTTTCGATAAAATGCCACGAGGATTATCGAAAAGCAAACAGGAGTCTGCCGATTGCTCTAAGTTCTAGATATGTATAGAAAAACAAGGGGAAAGGCATATTTAATAGAAACAATTTTGCCGATGTGAAAAACATAGTTGCCGATGTGTCCAACAAAATCATCATATCACGGCGGCAAAATTTTGCTGTTGGAAAAAAAATTCTAATTAAAAGGGTTGTATATTCATGTTGATGAAAAACTCAATTAAGGTTTTTACCTTTGGTGTTTTAATGTAATCTAATGGAGACATCACCAACTGGTTTACAAAACAGATACAGGCTTTTCTAAATGTTTTTTGTTAAAAGTCATTTATTTTCTTTATTTCTAAAAAAAGTTAACAAAATATATTATCACAAGTCACACAATATATATCATTAATATGTTAGAAGCTCTGTATACAACTCAAGCAAGAATCTTTGCCAGTGGGAGATAGGCTTCTTCCCAATGTATGAACCGTTACAATCATCTCAAATTTAACAAGTTGGATGGTATAATTGAGCTCCATCTATATCTATTACTCTTTGTTTCACATTTTACCTCTGCAAAATTCTGATACCATCTTACACCAAAGCCTGAGCACTCACTCAATGTAACTGAAGATGGCGTAAGCCGAAAAGCTTTTTACAATTTTAAAATTTTAATAATTTTGTTTTTACTTGGTTTGAGAAATGGCGAGCGTTTATAACACACACCCTGAGCACTCACATAGGTCAAATTTTTCCTTGCTGTGTTCTGCTCCAAATTTGCCAAATCTCTTATCTTAAGTTTAGTATATTTTTTCGATGTTGTTTGAACCTTTTTATGATTTTTATGATGTCTATTGTTTTGAATTTTAATTTGTAGGTCCACATCAGCTTTTAACTGTAAATTTAACTTATGTAAACAAATAAAGTATGAATGAATGAATGCATACATTCCATGAACGCTCACTGTTTTGAAGACTTCAGGTGCAATTAGAGCGATTCTGCTTACCCTATATCTAATGTGAAATAGCATTGGATCACTATATCAGCTGGTGGAGCAATCACCTAGAAAGTGGAGATAGTGGGTTCAAAATCCGAAAGGTTATGACCTCTTTTACTTCAGTCTGCAATCAAGTTAGGTTTTTGCAGAGTTGAATGAAACAAGCAGTTGGAAATTAGAAAAATTTGTTATGGTGCTGTAAAATGGCTCTCTCTATAACATAAATTGTTAAATTGTTATATTCGTAGTTATTTAAAAATGAATAAAAATCATTGTATTCCAAAATTAAGTCAAGCCAGTTCATTTATTTGCAACATAAAAAATATACATAATTGTGTACACAAACTAATCACAGGATTGATACCAAGTATCAATGTGGTAAAGTATTCTGAGGTGGTCACTGGTTGGAAAAAGTGTTCTTTGCTGTATTATACTAAAATATTGTAGAAATGTTAAATGCTGATAGTTAGACGCTCTCTATACAGTTCAAGATTATATCTGCTTATTTCGTTCTCATGAGGCCTGTTTAAGACAATGAAATAAGATTTCTTTCAAAATACAGAATAAATCTGAAAAACTGATATGCAAAATTCAAACTACATTTAAAACTGAAATAACTGGATTATCATAATAATTTTTACACGGTTGGATAGGAGATTTAGCATGTCTGCAGGCTTCGGTTCAACAGAGCATTTGTTTTAATTGTCAGTTAACACAATTTAATAATACAACATCATTAAACATGAATATATATATATATATATAAATGCTCTCTGAAGTAATTCAAATAATATATAACAAATAACTTGATAACTGTTATTTCTGTTTGACTTTCAAATCCCCTGACAGTAAAACAATGGAAGCATGCATTTTTTAATAGTCTTGACACTTTAAATAAGGTGTGTTAACACATCTTATTTAAGGTGTCAAACTGACCAAACTGAACCAAAGGAATTTACACTATATTCTTTTATCATTGAAAGGCTGGCTAAATTTCCTATCCAACAATGTAAAAATTATTATAATAACCCAGTTATTTCAGTTTTAAATTTAATTTGAATTTTGCATAACAATTTTCCAGAATTTATAACTTAAAATAAAATCTATTTTTGGTGAAGTGTTTCAGATTAATTTTTATTTTAAAACTCTTCTATGGTGAAAACATCAGTCGAATAGAATGAATTTTTTGTTTTTGGTTGAAGATGTTCATCAATACGTTAAATCAATACGTCCCAATGTCAATACAATATGAATAGTTTTTATTCTAACTTCAATAAATGTGTGTACAAAAAAGCTTATATAGCTTATATATTGTCTTTTTCATTTTATTTTAGCGATCCTCCAAACAGTATGTATATAGCACTGGTAAGTTAAAATACTAAATGTGGTAAGTTTAAAATAAATTTTCCAGCCCAAAAGAAAGATAGAAACGTATAACTTAAATGTTTTTAGAACTAGCCACCACAACTTTGACCACCATGTTCTGTGTTCTTTTTTTTTATGAAGTCGTCCCAAAAGGTCCGGTAAATTTATCGTGTGCGCGACGGGCAACGTGTGTGGACGACGACGTGAGGAAAACAAAAAGATTCACTGTTCATAGATTTGCTTTTGGAAGTCTATTTTACACTATACTATTGGGAAATGTTTTTAATTATACTAATAATCATTATCAGATTTGCACGTTCTACACACACGTGAAAAGTAATATTTTGAAGACGTACTGAAAACAAAGACATGCAGAATAGCGGTACTTCGGATAAATTTTCCTTGGTTCCTTCATGATTCTGTCTCTCTAAGTTCAAGAAACAAGCTTCATAAACATTATAAACAAACTTCTTAACGCAAGTGTACAATTTCTGCTGCTTTGTGGTTCATTGAAGATGAATAACTCGTACGTTGTCGTCTTCGTTGCCGTTGTACTTCCGTAAGGTCTCTAATAGCACTGCCTGGAGGAGACGCTCATATATTAGGGAAGGTAGTAGCTGACATCAACGATCTTAACAAATCTTACAAGAACTACATTGTGAAATTTGTATGCTTTAATTGCGTAAAGAGGCAGTTGTTAAATCACGATAAACAAGTCAGCCTTCATGCTTTTTTTTTATCTGCAGAAGCATTCAAAAAGTTCCCTGATGAAGAAGTCTCTTATAATTCTTTATTCAATTTTTTCATACAATTTGAAAACGGCTATTTTCATTGTGCATTAAATGGATCACATGATAATTTTAACCAATCCCATTTTGCAATTAACGACTGTGTCATGTTATCAAAGTGAATACACAAAAACCTATTATTTGAATACAAACATATAAACACAAGCAATTGGGATTAATAAATACTATTACTTCGTGTATTGAACCACTTAGTTCTCTAATAAATACGCCAACAATTGAATTTTATTGCCTTTTTGGACCAATACCTAGTTTACGTTTACATCCAGCCTCAGTTCGTTTTGATGCATTTTTACAACCTAATGCCTGAATACTATTAGCATTGTTTAGCTCCAAATCATTATGGGTAATTGTCCATATCTTATATCATATTATTACATAAGAACTAGCCGATATGTTTGTCTGACAACTCGTTGCCATCAGACTTTACGGTGTAAACCTTGTGAAATGTGTCTGGGTCAGTGAGAGATCATTTGTTCAAACACTTTTATATATAAGTGTTCTCACCGTTTTAATCATGTAAGTATGTTAATGATTTGTCAGATGAGCATACAAGGATAGCTTGCCAAAATATTTTCAGGAAAATATTATAAACAAAATATCACGTTTAAACCAGGGACAGCTGTATCGTCGGGTATGGCGACGAACATGCTTGAGTTAACTGGACATTAGCGAGATTCGGAAAAATCATGTTTTGTTGTGCAAAACTATTTTTCTACAAATTTGTGGGGATTTGTATACAACTTGGTAGAGTTGTTCATGAATTTGTCCCTACAAAGTCATTAGAAACTTCACATCAACACTTGAAATAAGCGTGTAAAGTAATGATGTTTCTTTTGATACAAGAATAAATTTTAAATCTCTGAGGTAACTATTGAGTTGAACAGTTTTGAAAAAGTTTGAACAATTTTTTCGTGTAATAGGCTTGTTAATTTTAAGAACCTACCTAATGAAAAATCCGCATTCAACAGCGCAAGGTGGTATATGAGCACAAGCATGAACACACTTGGTAAGACGGTGGTCTTGTAATGACAGTTAGTAGTGGTTCAAATTCCGTCACTGTAGAATGCTAATGCGATATAAAAATATAGAATAATAATGTATGCAACGAAAAGGTATATATGAGATACATATGTGCATGATGTGATGTAATGAAAAAGTGCCTCAAATTACATAAATAAAATCACAATCATCTATCAGTCTAGCATGTGCAAGTTTTCTGCCTTAAAATCTGAGGTATACATTCCTGGTGGAAACCCACATCAGTGGATTACACTGCCAGTCCCCACCGGCCACGATAAAATAAATTTAAAAAAAAACAACAACAAAAACAACAAAACAATGACTGTGTTTGAGTTCCAAACACGTCACATCTCTATGCAGCGCATCAGCCCATTAAAAGCCATCAACTGATTGCGCACTGGTTTTCGGGGAAGTTAGAGCAATGCCATACGTATCCCTGACGGTAAGTCGACAACTAGTAACATGCCGGCAAGCAAAAGACCCAATCGTTACAGATGGAAGCCCTGGGACTAAATCTCTTTGTTTTATTTCAGTAACAGAAATTCTAATTTATGAGTTGTCAGTCCTTCGCATATATTCCAACTTTTGCAGTAGCAGACTTTTTCATTGAGGCATCACATAAGTTCAATGATCTTGTGGTAATAACCAGTTGTACACTGCTATTTCATAGCTGGAGATCTTTATTCACATAATCCAGAAGCAACTTTTAGTCAACATAAATCCTTATTTGTACTCAGAGAATGATTTGGTGGTGTAAATGCTTCCCTTCTCTGTATACTTGCAGTCGCTTTCTGTGGAAATGATTAGCTAGGGTTGGATTTTACAGGTAGATTTATGGTAGGTAAGACACCAGGTACTCTAAGTAAGACACTAAGTGGTCGTGTTGTTTTCTCGTCAAATGTTCCTCGAAATAATACAGTAGACTTCTTTTTTCAATCGATTTTGAAAGCTTTTCTCAACAACATGACCTCGATAATGATTCTCACAATTTTCCCCTCCAGTCAGTACACGAAAAAGGGATATTCTTTCACACAAAGATAACACAGTTAGCACCAGACATATTTACATTTCCCAAATGATTTTTCTATAAAAAATTATTTCAAACTTTCGGGCTATGCATTATTCAAAAGTAGCTTAGGAAAGAATTCGAAACGAAATTCATGATAAACAAAGCAAACGGCCCGAATCGGGTCGGATTTCTTTTTTCTTAAATCTTGACAAAGGCAGTTACAAAATTTAAGTATCAACCAACCAATCTTCAAGATTTTACGTTTGTTGTTCTCAACCATGAAACATTCAGAAATGAATGAAAAGATATTCTTCTTGCCGTATATTTTTAGGTGTCAGTAAGGCAGTTTCATAAAAGCAGTTTTCTAAGTAGTTTTATGCTTTAACAAAGTCTCAGATGTATAGTTCGCATTTCTTCTGATTTCTTTGATTTTTCACAATACGTGAGGCATTAAAGATTCGTACAACTCGCCCATGTAAACTGAAGAGGTAAGGTTTCGAATTTTAACTAACATTAAGTTGGTTACAAACGTCTATGTCTCGTTTCAATGATTTGAGAGTGGCTTCTACACGTATGGTTAGAAATTTAGAATTCCTGGAAACGAAATGGGCATGAAGACCGATCAAATTTATATTAACAGCATCGTCGTCGCTTAACCTTTCTGAAAGGTTGAAATCTTGAAGGACAAACAAAGCACACGATGTTTACCTATGCAAAGAAAAAACTGAACGTTTTACGAAATCATGAATCTATCCAAAACCAACATATCATATCACAGAAATTCTTACTCAATATGCAGTGTATTATTTACAATAAGGTACACTACTTTTTATTCAACTATTTTGCATAATCTGCCAGCAGAATGTTTTGACAATATTTTAAAACCTTTTCTTAATCATCGCTGTTGTCATCTGATTTGTGAGACGAGAGAAAATTTGGCGCATTGCTTTGTATAGGCGGTAACGTAACAGAAGTCACGTGACTTGCCACCTTCCTCGAATTTTCTTTTCTGTGGGTTAACGTCAACTTCGGAAGAAATTGTGTTTTCCTTTCTTCGTCAACTTGCGATTCAGAATTCAGAATTGGCAACGCGTGAATCGTGCGACCATGCGATCGCCTATGATCGCGTAAGTCTTTAAATATATTACCATTATAATAGTCATTAATGCTATTATTGTCATGCGTTTTGAGATCGCCGTCACTGCTATCTGACGCATGTAATAATGACGGCAATCTTTTTTTCCGTGTTTTTTTTCTGTCGTATCTGTGATGGATTTTCTTTGGAGCTTTAGATATTTTTTCTTGATCAAAATCTATTTTTTCTTCTTCTGTGTAATCCATTTTCTGGTGTTTCTGTCGAGCGATAAACTTTTTATTTCCTTGTAATTCTTCCTGGAATCGTTTGCTTTCGCGGTCGATCATCTGTGAAAACGTTTGTACCTGTCGATTATATGAATTTAGCTTTTGCTTCAGAATATTTTCTTCAATCAAGTTCGATGCTTTTACCTTGGCTGAAAATTCGCTAGCTCGTAGTTTGATCACGTGTTTGTATGAGACAGTCGATTGTGGCGTCATTCCTTCACAAAAACATTGAAAATCATTTTGACAAGGTATTAAAATTCTTTTGAGTTTAAAATTCACACAATATTTGGCTCAGCTTGCTATCTGTTTTGCACTGTCTAATATCTACGAAGAAAAAAAAATATATAAACACATAAGTTAGTTCTGATATTGATATGCCTGATTCATGTGTACACTGATTTGGAAACATGATTTCCAGGATTTGAATTTTTGAAATTTCATAGATTTTCGATAAAAGATTTCTATATCCGGACAAATAATCAACTCTTCTAGGCTTCGACAGTTCTTATTTATCGACCGATTAACGCCCGGGCTGTTCTTTTAGGTCCGGGGCGATCAATCTTTTAAGATATTGAAAAGACTTATATTCCTTAACCTGTCTGTATTCCTTTCGTTAGAAGTAAGAGGAAAAACAGCATCCGTATGTAAATGGCGATAGCAGTTTTTTAAACATATCTATAATAAAACGGTAAAAACGAAGTCCTATTATCCCAGCTCGATAAAAGCTTTTGAACAAAACAAAAGCGAACAAAAAGTAAAAATGTATAGAAGCCGGTAGAAAACAGAGATGTCTGTTCATTCCTTGCTTGATGACAAACAAAAGAAAAAGGTACTTGAAAAAAATCTTCAAGATCTTTTCATGACGGCTTAAATCAACCCATAAAATTTTGCTCTCCATTTTGTAAACAAATACCCTCGCAATGACGTCTCAACAATCCTTTCAAGTAAACAGGATAACACATCGCTGTTTCTTACATGTAAATAAATTCTTAGATGTATGCATGTTTCTGTTTCTGTCAATGTGTTCATTTATAAGAAAATAAAACTGATGGTAATATGAGATGATATACCAACATCCGGCCAAATTTCACGATCTGGGTACGAGGGTTGAAACCATAAATCAGTGTGAAAAAAATTTACAAAAATTTTTTTTCTTCTCGCCCAACACGTTAAACAGACAACAACCAGATGCTTACGTAAATACTGAATTCAGAATTTGAAGCAATCTTCTTCAGAAGCAAAAGAAAGAAAGACTTTTCTAGTATCTTAATGTGGTGAACCACACAACTACGCTTTTTATTATCGACAGCTACCAAGCTTCCCCATAGCCGTTTGTTTAATGTAACAAACATGACAATCTTATTACAATCAAAACCATGCATGTTACCGAATACTATCGAATTAAAAATCAGCAAAGGATTAAATTTTCAGTTAAGCGTGCGCAAAGAAATTAACAAGACACATCAAGAGTGTTCAAATAACTCTCCGATATGTACAATCTTCCGATTATTAAATTGATAGGTTCCGATTTAACCCGATATACTTCACCTTACAAAACCAAAAAGACTCAGCGCGGCATTTTGACGACTTCTAACGATATGCATCATGTAAACAATCTGTTTATTTGTAAATGTAAATATGTCACAAGCCATGTCATTTTCTGTCGAAGTATATTTCAAAGACACCTAGCAGAACATAAATAAATTCGATCAACGCCATTAGTAGACATTCAAACAGCCAGTAAAAACCCATCAAATGTACCGAATCTTTTAGTCGAACCCGTATAGCAATCGAGTCTTAATTCGAATGAACATGCGATTTCTATTGTTTTTCAATTAACAGAATTTTTAATGAAGATCACTAAGCGATTTCAAAGTATCTAATGCTTACGTCATCTTAAACTGTTTGTATAAGGTGGGTTGCATTATGATGTAATGATACCAAAAATAATGGTTGAAAAAATAAATTATGAAAAATAATTTGGTTTGGCTTCAGAACATCGTTTTTTCGCTTGATAGAAGTAGAATATCGTCTCTTGTGAGTTTAAGAAAAAAACCCAAAAAACAAAAACGGGCGGAAAATAAACACGTGGAAATACTTCAGTATTTCCCGGAAAAGAGGACATCCAATGAAAACGCTCTATGGAACTACTTAAATACTCCACGAGAAACTCGCAGCAAAACACGACTACGTTAATTTATGTAAATTATTTTACAAATGAGATCTAATTAAAAATATTAATAAATTGAAACGTTATAAATCCTGCATACAATTTATTCATTTCTCTAGGGTTTGCATTACCCATAATCCATCGTTAAGGTAATGAATATTGTCTACTCCGATACCTTTGTTTATTTCGGCACTGTAAGAAATAAAATAAAATATATTGAGAACAATAATATTCAAGTCCGTTACATGCCTTATATATATATATATATATATATATATATATGACGAAGAGAATAATCTCGAAAGCTTGACATTCAAAATGTAGTTTTTTTGTATTTTTATATTTTCTATAACTACACCTGATGCTGTTTCTGATAAAATATACATATATATATATATATATATACAAATGAGTCAGATGGCTAAAGTAGAGAATGTGCGGTATTTTGAAGGTTGGCAATTATACTATATGTATAATATATAATGTATAATATATAATTATAGTATAAATACAAATATAAATAAACATTATAGTACATTGATTTCATGGGAACAGTTCAATAATTACGTAACGCTAAATTTGAATCTTTTGAACCGCCCGACCACGGCCCGCAACGTTTTTTCTGCAGACTTTCCTTCGCGTTATAATTAAGTGAGTTCGGTTAGATCACCAGCTTGGAAGTGAAAAGAATGTATTTTAACAAATCAAAAGACGTTGAGAAGAACTTACATTTCGGCAGTACTCATTTTCGTTTGACCTATGCTGACAGCATGCTGCTTTCCTTCCGCCATTATTGCCTGAGTAAATGTTAAGAAATTAAATCACGAATTCCTTTCGTTTTCATCTTTTCACTGGTTTTAACATTAGTTAGCAATTTATCGCTATAAATCTTAAAGAGACAGGAATTGAACGGAATTTTGACGAGGATTCTTCATGTTGCCACACCCTCAAATATTCCTCTGACACACACTACTACTATTTGACAGTATTTTATAGAATTATTACTTCAAAGAAAGTGTTTCTTAGATGGTTCTCTTTGAGAGAAATAAAAAGATACAACTATGGCGTCTTTTTCCACTGGATTCATTTTTGCTCCAGGTGACGTCAACCCAGGGCACATAATATTAGCACCACTCAATACAAACTTTATGGCACCTTTATCCACTTGTTCGTGTGGTAACAGAAATGGGTCTAAAAGTAAAGATAGTGAGGAAAAATTAGTTCGGAAGTCATCTCTTTATGTAAAAATACGTCATGAAAATCTCACATTTATGTAAAAGTCTTAGTGTTGGTATCCAGGGACCATCGCGTTGACGGAAAAACACGAGGTGTGATTTGACAGCTAAAATTTCGATATGATCTTTACTGAAAAACAAGAATATCTTGATTAAGCATCGCTGTGTTGTTTTTCGATTTAAAATACTGAAAGCTAAAGTGAAACGTCACTTCGAAAATATCAAGGAGTTGATGTGTTGTGACGTCATGAACGATCAACGAGACTCAGCTGAGTTATTATCTTAAAAATAAGCAATAAGTTTGGAGTCAAACGGTTTACAGGGTAATATTATTAAAATGACGTTGACCAAAGTTCAGTGCTTTGGGAAAGTGATCAAAAATTTTGAAACACGAGATCACGTTTATCTTTTTTTTCATAATCTCTTATAAACAAGATAGGTGTAAAGTAATTAATAAAAAGGACTATAGTTTTTTTCACATAGCAACAATCAAGTTCTCAGATATTATTTCATGGATTAAAAATTTATAACCACAGCAATTTTCTGATGTCAAGGAAACTCTATCAAGTGTGTTTCAAAAACCACTCAAGAGAAATCCATGAAAACCATTACCTATAAACTATGCTGATAATGATGACCTTCAAATAATGAATTAAGAATAAAACTACAAACTTGAGTAAACAATGATGGAGATTTTACCATTTAACAAGTACAATACTTTCTTTTTTTGGCAATATTTGGTCAATATAAGGTTCAATTGCTGGATACTGTTCCACAACTTTCGTTCGCACAGCTCTTTGAGCACTAGACTTCATTTGACTGGTACCTGATATCTCATCTTTGGCAACAAATCTAGAAGCAAATACCATGATAACAAAAGAAACTGTAAGAAAGAAATATCAGGATTATGCAAATATAATTCAACTGATTAATTCCACATTTTTCCACCATAATGATCTTCTTTAGCCCAGCTAGATTCTCACAATGAAGTTTCTCACTGTATGAATTTTCACCCATTTAAAAATGAAAATTCCACTTATTGATATCTTTGGATGATGACACACAGTACTCAGTTTGCACTTAAACTTACTTGAGTTCATCAAAAGTTCATGGCAATTTTCTTTGGGTCCGTAACCAAAAAATTACAACATACTTCAATAATTCAAACATCATCTATCTTTATAAGCATAAAGGTTTAGTAATAGGCAAAAATAAACATCAATTTAGGTTCAAAACACGATCATTTCCCACAAAATCATTCAAATTGAATTATAATAATTATAACTACATTATTATGTAATTATAAACCACCTTAACACTAAAAAAGACATAATTACCGAAAATAATTAACTTCTACGTTAGATATCACTCTTACGCTGCAGTTGAGCCTCAAATTGAAATGTTAAACAATCAACTTAATTGAATTTTATTGGTGCTAATACATATAAACAAATGTGTAGATAGCTTGAAAATAATATCTGAGAGACTATTAAAAAAGTACAATACATCACTTTGTCACAATGATAACGAAAGAAAGATGACCTTGTCCCCTTCCCTAACATCAAATCGACATCAAGCATTGCAATTTCAGCACCCTCCCTAAAAATATCTCTCACTGTCAATTATACTAAAGTCTGTTCATAAATTATATGCACTGATTTCAGCTTTTATATAAAAACCAGGCTCAAGGGAATTTATGTAATTTGTTAAATCTGGTTTCCACATGGTAACTGAAATTAGTGCACATATTTTTTGAACAGACTTTAAAACACACAAGCCTATGCTTTTGGTGAATATGGAACAGTATTTTTGTTTATTTTTTATGTTTGGCAGTTCATAATTACAGAGGAAGATTGGCTATCTTTGTTATGATCACTCACTTGAATGTCAAAATCCATGTGAATATAGTCTTTGCATGAAAATAGGCATTGATGTTAGAGTATTAAACAATAAGAATTAAAGATTTTAAAGATCTGAAACTTTGTTCTTATACTAAGAACAAAGTAAGAACTATTCTAGCTGAAAAAGGTTCAAAAAGCAATAAAAAGCAGCCTCAGATTTTACTCATTCTTACAATACACTGTAGAAAATTCCTTGATTCTTTATTCAATTTTATGATAATAATAAGATTGATTGTTATATTCATGGCAAGCATAAAGACAAGATGGCCTCTGGACTCAAGGTTGTAAATGTTTTTCTGTTTTGATTTCTATCATTGTTTAAGTTTCAAAAGTTTATACCCCGAATTTAAAAACAACACATCTATTCATTGATAATTCATGAGTCTTCCTAACTTTGGACATGTATAATACATCTATACTCAACCAAGCCACAAGAAATACTAACATATTAGCAGATAAAAGATGTTGAAATAAGGGTAAAGAATCACCCCATCATATCAACGCTGCGAACTATTACAATTTCTTTACCAAAGATTTAAAGGTTAGGTCTGATAAAAAAAGCAAAGTACTTGTATAATGATGCTTAATAGCTTCTTTAATCAAATCAATATTGAAAGATTTGATCACAGAGGTTACATATTCATTTATTTATTTTCATAATCGTAGCTGAAAACACTTTTTGGCAGCCATTTTTTGAGTATGATGAAAATAGCAAAAGTACCAGGATTACTTGTGCGGAAATCCTTCATGTTACAAAAAGTAAGATGAAGACTGACGAAATATATATAGCCAAACGTTTCAAGATTTTTATCAAAATTAACACTCAATCCCCGTTTATTTACTTAATCTAATCTGGTAGCCTTGTGGTAGAGTGCTTGTTTCCTGTTTGGGAGGTCGCGGGTTCAATCCCCAAACGAGTCATGCCAGCGACTATAACAGTGTGAATCATTCCTCTCTGCTTAGCACTCAGCAAGAGAGTAGGAATGATGTCTAGGATGGTTGTCTAGTTGAGCGGTTCCTGCCATTACAGCTTCCGTAGCCCGAATGGGGGCTTTAAATGCTCTGGGACCTCCTTCGCAGGACCCTCATTGATAACAGTACCTTAAAGAACTGAAGAGACTATCCTGGGTAAACATTTGTAAATAAATAATAATTCAATTATAGTGTACTAAAATTTAAGTCTCTATTTCTGTTCAAAAGTTCCTTTAAACATCAATAATTTTCACTTTTTTTTAATGATTGCCACGATCTCAGGAAGTGGATTCCTGCTATTGTGAATCTTCTCTTATTAGTTTATTTCCACTTGCAATGGAAATGGTGAAGATTTAAAAGAGAGGTTCCTGTCCTTGATTCATCACTGTTTAAATCATCACAAGTTTCCACAAGAAACATGTTTTATATGTTCCTATGCAGGGGGTAATACAGGATTTGAATTTGGGCAGGGCTAGTGACACGTGAGTCTTGCGAGACGAACCATGGCAGCTACCTGGGGGTCTGGGTGGTGGGCACTGTAAATGTTTGATTTGGGGCCCTTATTTTGTATGAACATTCTTGGTACTGAACAGTTTGATAAGTTGAACAAAGATCCAACGAAATCTGTAGAAAGTAAAGTTCAATGAGTTCTACGTAGCATTAAAGATAAACTTAAAGATAAAGTGACAAAGAATACAAGAAGTTATATCCTAGTGGATCGACACCAGGAAGTTTTTATGGAATGGCAAAAGTCTATAAACTGAACCCAGGAGATAAGGTCGACAAATTAACTATGAGACCAATAATCTCAAACATTGGTACTGCAACTTACGAAACGGCAAGATATCTGAACAATTTACAGTCCCCTCTTGGTAAATCGAAATATTCGATAAAGAATACAGATGACTTCGTCATTAGAGTTAAGAACAGGAAGATACCAACAAACTACATAATGGTATCATTTGATGTGAAAAGCTTATTCACAAACGTACCTTTGAATGCTACGATAGTAATTATATTAAGAAAGATTTATAAAGAAAAACAAATAGAAACAGAAATTCCAGAAGCAGTGATGAAAGAACTTCTCCTGCTATGTACAAAACATGTATATTTTGGTTATAAGGGAATATTTATATACAAGTTGATGGGGTAGTAGTGATGGGCTCACCGCTAGGCCCATTACTCGCAAACATATTTATGACACAACTTGAAGAAGATTTAATACCTAAAATGGAACCATACCTGATAGATTGGAAAAGGTTTGTTGACGATACTCATGCTTTAGTAATACCAGAAAAAATCTCATTAATTTTGGAATAATTGAATGCTTGTCATTAAAATATTCAATTCACATGAAGTTGAAACTGATGACAAGATTGCATTCTTAGATATATTGTTAATACGTTCAGATTGTTGAATAACCAAATTAACGACTTTTAAATTTTAAAAAAGAAAATGCATTCTCTGGTGTAAAACAGCTATTTATATACTTTTTTCTGGGGCATTTGGAGAAACAAAGGAAAACAAAACTACGGCGTGCAACCCCCTGTAATAATTTCATATTGGTTATTAAATAGTTGTTGCGTGATAATTTAATTGCTACATTAGTTTATTACTGTGTGCGACACATTATTGCCGGATTTGAAATTTTGCATCTATGAGTGAATAGACTATACACCATTCTGGACAGCTTTCCAGCTATCATATCTGGCCATTCTAGTAGGTTGTTTCTTGTGCTTTTGCTTCGTTTCTTTTCTATTTTTTATTTTACATTGTGCTACGCCTCCATGAATGAGCTGATAGGTTAGGCTTAGGTTTTCACTCAGACTTAGTTCACTCATACTATTTATTGTTTATTGTATTTATTGTATCATGTAAGTATATTATTATTTATATATTATTTATGAAGTCCTTGTATATGTTTTCAAATTGAACATTATGATGTTACAAGCATAAACCATTTGATAGTCTGTGTACGCCCCCTTTAGACAACACAGATACAAATCACATACAGACAACTATTTATTGCAAACCAATACTGACATATACATGAACTGGTTTTCACATGCCCCGATTGAATGGAAAAAGAGCACTTTGAGATGAATTGTTAAAGTGCAAGAAAAGTTTGCTCTACATATGATCTACTACAAGAAGAGATAGTTCACATTAAATACGTATTTACCAAAACTAATAACTACCCATACAATTTTGTTGAGGGTAATGTAAATTACAGCTTGAAAGAGAATAATGTAGCTAAAACGAATAGTGATACAGAGAACAGAATCAATAAAGAGGCTAGTATAGGGCCAATGGAAATTTTATATTAGTTTAGCGTCGCTTATCTCCTGAAAATGTCATGCGGCATGTCTTCAGTATTCATTATTCATTAATTTTGTTCTAGTGCCATACATAGCCAGAGAACACATCAAATACGCCATTTGCATTACGATGCCAACAAGGCAAAAGGGCCAATCTCAAAATTGCTATTTCAGGAAATTACAAAATAAAAATTTGTTAATAGTTTTTTTGCAATTGCTTCTTTTCTAAAAATGCTAGCACTCTCATTTTTGTTATGAGTCATGCTCTTTGTTGGAAATTTCATTTAAGAGATTTAAAATATCATTTGAAAAGTTGGCTCAAAGGGAATGGGCCCGAGTTTGGAGATTGGTCCTTTTGCTTAAATTTTATACGAGAGTTGCCTTGAGATAGGCCCTTTTTGGAAAAGTTATTTCATGCAATATTTTGTATTTTTTTCTTCTTATACGTAACTGAATATTAACAGATAAATCTGACAACATAAAGGGTAGCAATAAATAATAATCATAATCTCAATAAACGAAAGTGACTAAGTTCTTTCCATGAACATTGCAACTTTGACTATTACTTAGCCAAAAAACGGTTTAAAACTAAGGACTTTCAATTAAACTTTCAATTAGCATTAGAATTTCTTCTATATATTTATTCATCTATAACTCTTATTCTCTTTGTAATTTTGGGATTTTAACCCTCTAGATTGGCTAAAACGAACTCTAAATTCCGAAATATTTTAGCCGAAAGCATTGGTACATAAAAAAATGTTAACAGAAATTTGAGAAACAACAAGCCAAAAACCCTAATGTAGTAATAACAGTAGACATAGGATATTTTTCAGGGTTTTGATTCTTTAAAGAAAGAAACCAAATTTGATGCTAATAGCAAAACAGAAAATTTCTAGCGATATTCAACATCACGAAAGGGCTTAAGGAATCCTTTGAATTGTTACAGCTTTAAAAAAAATAAAGTTTGGAATGTGAACAGGGGGATGTTTAAATTAGTCAAAACAAAAAACAGCAGAAAAGGTTATGAGATAAAAATGGCAGAATTCCCCCATTTGGTGGAAGACAATCATGTCTACTCAAGTGACGGTTCATCTTCGCCTGAATCGTTGCAACTGCTTGTGTCTTCATCTCTATCATCTTGTCCCCGAACAGGTAAGTTATTGTAGAAATGGTGATGAGCAGAAGGAATTGTCAAATCATTACACAATTCCATTAGATCACAGAACTTCGCTCTGGAAACAGGAATTCTGGTTTTGTAAGCCTTCGGCAAAGTGTAACCAGCCTTCAAGGTTACATTTTGACGGAGACTTCGGGAAACCTTTATTTTCTTAAAAGGAGATTCTTCATTGTAATCAAGTTTGTACTTAATGATGTCAGGACTTGATTTTTCAAAGCGCATCCAGGTAATGCTTCCATCATTGTTCCACTTGACGTTTTGGCCATTCTCATCTTTCTTCACATTTGTTATCTTTATGTCTTGCTTTAATGCTTTTAGGTCGATGATATCAGTATGCTTGATAGTGTTCACTAAGTAAGGGTTTTTTCTTGCAATGGAAGCCACAACTGCCCATCCATATGGATCATAGATCTGTAATCCTCCTGAAAAGTGAATGTGCCAATCAATAACACATTGGCACAATGAACAAAAACTCTCATAGGAAATGTTGATGACATGTCCCAATAGAAAAATACCTGATTTTCTTTCAATGGCAGCATGCATAGAATCCACCTCCATGTGACTATGTCCTTGAACCATGAAAATATAATCGATTGATTTAATGGTACTGTGACTTTGTGCAATGTGTAAAAGTAATGCTGCCATGTACTGATTTCGATTTTGTCCACCACATGTGTCTGAAAACATGACCACTTCTCTGCCTTTGAATTGCTCCAAATATTTGTGAATGATGGTACCTATCTCGTTACTCCCCCTTTTACCTTCACTTTCGTCCCAGATATAGCAATGACCTGTTCTGGTGACCAAGTTGAATGTAGTGGCGTTGTATGTGCACAATTTTCTCTTGTAGTAAATTGTGCTCACTTTATCACAAGGTGTGTAAAGTACAGCTTCTAGATCGAAATTAAACACCATTAACTTTGTGTCCTCTTTTCCTCTTGTCTTATAGGCTTCTTTTAATTCCATCACTTTGTTCTTATTAGTGATATGAGTTTGCTGTGATGCTTCGAGCTCATTCTTTTCTTCATCATTACTTCTGTTATACTTAGTGCAGATTTTACATTGGTCTTTCTTTGGTTGATGGATTTTTACGTTTTCAGACTCGAGAACTTCCTTATACTTGCTAAGTCCAACAGGGTTGATAACACCTTCTTGTCTGCATTTAACCAGGTACAACTGGTGCATACTTGCCTTGGTCAACTTAGAAAAGTTTGTGGTGTCCTCAATGTAGCTCTTTTTGCTAGATTTTCTGACATAATGACCTGCAACTCTGGGAAATGAGTTGATATGTCTTAACACACTTTGAAGTCTATCACCATCTAGCTTGTTTTTTGGTTCACCCTTGCCCCTTGAATCAGGTTTACTAAATCCTTGAATTCCATTTTGGCGGGTATAGCGAACAAATTTTCTTGTCACTTGTAATGTTGAGAAAAAGATTTTGGGACAAACTTCTATCTTTTCATCATCTGATCTGGTTAGATTGTACACAACAGTTTGCGTTCTTCGTGAATTTTCTTTCTTTGCTGTAGTTCTTTGAACAGGTTCTTTTGATGATGTCATGGATAAAATGTACTGCCTCCTTTCGTTATCAGAGGTAAGGTTCCAATACTTTTCATAAAGCATTTTTCTGTCTTCTTCAACCAAGTTTGTTGCACATTTATTTCTACACTTACATTCAGCCCATTGCATTTCCTTTCTCGCCGGAACAGTCTTCCCTTTTGCAGTTTTATATTCCTTTCCTTGCAATTTCAGTCGTTTCCTAGCCTTCCTACTGTTAGTTTTGCCTCGCTTGGTCTTCTTCTTTGGGCTTTCTTCTAGAGGGGCCTGAGATAAATTCGCCCATTCATTGTAAACTTTATCTTCATGGTATTTACAAACAGCATCCCCACATATTAGAGTACATCCTTCTTGTAAATGGTTCTTATAATCAACCAAAGTTTCAGGTGGAATGATTTCTTCCAAAGTAGCTTCTGGTCTTCTCGGCTGAATCTAAAATATGGAGTTAATTATATGTTAATAAGGTTTAAAAATAACAAAACCAAATTTATTAAAAGCTTGATCAGTTTTGTAATAGCTGATCATAGCATCTTTATACTCACCTTTACCAGGGTAGCTTTTAAATCCCAAGCAATATAACTCCCTGCTACATGCCTGTCTTCATCAAAGTGATCCCATTTACAAGCTTCAAGTAATTTAATGATTTGGAATTTTCTTAGGGATCCTTCCAATGGCACACTGTGCACCATCTCTGCTCCTGGCACCAACCTTCCGACAAAAAGCCAGCCCACGAAATTCAGGTCGGCATTCGGCAATGCCGACCTGAAAACCGACCTAGACAAGCATGGGGTCGGCTAAATTTTGCCGACCTAAATACACAATTTTCACGGCATTTTCCTTTTTCTTATCCTAACGTAATATCAAAACATGATTTCTAACATATCAATATTCTAACATATCAATATTCTTAGTTCGTATCAATAAACTTATTTACATACATGACTGCGTTTTTTCTTAAATCTCCGATCCCCTTCAATATGAATTTAACATGTGAGTACTGGGCCTTACATGGCTACCGTGAGATTAGCAACAAACCATGCGCCATTTTTAAAATCGCCTTGCTCACGTTATTGCTTCTTGTAACGCCAGCAACAACAAGATACATTGGTAAAATTTGAGTGTATGCAGGACTGTACAAAGTTTTCAATCGTCAGTTACTATGATTTGCAAAAATAAAAGTGTTGGGAAGAATGTGCAATTTCAGATGAGGTGAAACCTGTTGTGCCGACCCAGGGAAGCAAGGAGAACGGCAATGCTGACCTAAAGTAAGGCCTAGGTCGGCAAAATTTCGCCGGCCTTTGGCCGGTTTAGGACGGCACTTACGTGCCTTCCTAAAATTCTTCGAATTTCGTGGGCTGAAAGCTTTAAGTCCTGCTGCATTAAATAATGCAATGTTTCCACTGTGTCATCTTCCTCTTCATCTTCACTGCTGCTACTTCCTTCGTCGGTCAGTTTCCAATCTTCATCATTGTCATTACTACTGTCACTCTCTTCTTCATTGCCTCCCACAGCAGTGTTTACCATTCTTGCTTGGCCAACCAGGTTTAATTTTTCTTTAATTACATATGATTGAGATCCGTCCTCAAATAAAACCTTACATGTTTTTGATGCAACAGACATGATCACTCCAAACACTTCATTGCAAGTTGCAGAAAACCGGTTTTCTGGTGCTGATTTGGGATCATCAAAATAGCTAGCTTCCACCCTAACCTGCTCTCCTTCTACAAAATCTTCTCTATTGCGAAGTTTAGCAACTTCTGCAGCCATATTTTTAACTTTAATCAATATAATGTATTTAATCAATTTAAAACATTGCCACTGACAACTTGTGTCTTGATCTGCATAAGAATGCAATGCAATGATTCTGTTAGATGAAAAAGATACAAAAATGGAGAGCAATGCAATGACTTCTTTGAAATATTATCTTATTATTAAAGGGCCAATCTCAAGACTTTGTTACTGCAATATTGTGTAAAAACAGGGTAAAAGGGCCAAAGTAGAGATTGGCCTTTTACAATGACTAACCACATTTTGGTAAAAAGGCCGATCTCTACTTTGGCCCTTTTACCCTGATGTAATAATTGTGTTTTTGAGATTGACCCTTATTAAAACTAGAAATCCAGCAAGATTGGCCCATTAGTTCTGAAGTCAAAAGATAGAGTTTGGCCCCTAGTTTCAAATTTTCAAATAAAAAAAAAATTGATTTTTGAGATTGGCCTTTTTGAGATACAATGAAATTTCAATGTCGCTGATCTTTTATGGTCGAACATTTGATGGGGATGAGAAATGGTGGTCTGTTAATATTGTAATAATGGCGCTTTAAAAACATTGTCAAATATAATTATAAATAATTTGGCGCTTCTTATAAGCTGATCGAAGTCACCCCATAATCAATATTGTCGTTTTCTTGGAAAGATCAGGTTAATTCTCTGGAATTACAAGATTAGACAATGTGAAATTTTGCACTGAAATAGAAGAAATAAATGTAATGATTCCAAAGGGCACTATTTCCTTTTCGTTACAACACGGGTTGCCTTCACTGGCACAGAACTATATCAAGCCGTTTCAAAACCAAGGATAGTGTACCTTTTTAGAACATCATAGGAACAATGTTGTTTATTTATATGTGAATGTATGTAGGTGTCTCTGAGAGTCAGATTGTCAGGCTACATACTTGGCGAGACCAACAGAAGAATAAAGGAAAGAATAATTGATCATAACAAAAGGGACAAGCTTTTCGCATTTTAAACTGAACTTACTTCTTAAACATTTCAGCTATACAAAATTTACCACGACTTCTTCACCGTTGCATGCATTCGTTTTAATAGGTACACATGAAAATGTTCCTTGAAATTATGACTTGTAATATTTTCATTCGAAGACACTATATATCTATAAAATGTAAATTGAAAATTTCAACTAAATCGAAATCTATGCGATAATGCATTACGATGCTTATTTTGACATTGCATATAATTAATTTGATATTTTCCAGATCAGATAGTTTCTTGACGCAATGTATTTTTTTACACACAATTACTTCATGATAAGTCATCTTTGCATTAACACTTCTTCCAACTTTAAAATCCATCTTTTGAAAGTATGGGCCATCTCTCTCAACTCTTCTGGACTTTCGTGCAGCGCAGCTTTGGTGTTGTGTGCAATTCCCGCTTTGGACTATTATAAACTATTATTTCATTTATTTCATGAGCAGGTTTGCAAGTTGGAATATTACACTTTCGTACCCCCCTATTATCGATGATTCTGATGCAGAATTAATTGCATGCTCCTTTAATAAATTTTAATGTAATGAATGATATCTAACCAATTAGGACCACTCTACCAAAACTTGCGTTTCATACTACTTTGTGACAGCCACACGACGAAGTGCATTCACAACGTTTTCTACTGATTTGAGAATACAAGATTGAGAAATGTATTGCAAAATCATGAAAGAAGTAATTATCAATCTAATTTAATTTGTAACTTAGGACTCTTTACTTTGTATATGGCGCGCTAAAAGGAGCTTTATTACTATTCTAGTTTATTTTAGCCTTCTGATTGATTATAATACTATCAATCAGCATTATATTATTATCTTGAAGCAATATAATACTATGTTGATGATTATAAAACTACAGAAAAAGAATGGTTGATGCGTAACGTGATTATAACAGTAAATATGTTAAATATAAGACTTTGTTTATGATTATAATACTATCCATTGTTTCTATAAGTATGTTTATTTATAAGACTTAGGTCTACTTTCTAAGGTCACGTGAATAGACCTGTTATGAACTTGATTACCCAAACATGTACGTTCCAGAGGTGAACCCCAAACAGCTGTGGCTGTTAAATTTTATGGTTTTCTTGCGCCTTTTTTAAAACCACTTCCAGTTAATCCATTGTTGCTGCTACTGCATGTGCTTCTGCTATCTCCTTCTCCCTCCTCTTCACTACCACATCCACCACCACCCCTTACTATTTCCACTAGGGTGAAAGCGTCTTAAGTGTTGGGTTCACTGTTTTTGTTTCATCACTTAATATTGGCATTCTTTTCGCAGCTTTAACCAAATTGGTCAGAGAAGTGACTAGTTCCTTCTCTGCCATCTTGATTTTTAACGAAGTGAAAGCAGCCAGAACATTTCGCTCAAAACAAAACGTATAGATTTTGTTAACCGAGTCAAACCTATTCTAGACCTTTAGACTGAAGTTTTATAAAACAACAACGCGATAGTATAATATTCGATAAGTTAGTTTTAAGGACAACAGACGATACTATCATAATTGTTTTTTAGTATTATATTTTGTTCCTTTCATTTAAATCGCTGCTCTTCATAATAAATTCGTATTAAAGTATTATAATAAGTCACCTGTAGTATTAAATTTGGTTTCATAGTATCATATTCGATACGTTGGGAATAAAGCTCCTTTTGGCGCGCCATATTTGTACATTCACGTTGATGTAAATAAATTGTCCAGAACAAATTATTTGTGTTTTTTCTATGAAGCACGAGAATATGTGAATAGAATTCATCGAGATACAGACGAAGTTCATCGTAGGTACAAAAGATCGGGAGCACAAAAATTCTCACGACTTTCGCCACATTTTGCTTTTTTAGGATTCACGACTTTATATGCTGGCGACTTTTAAATATTTTCACAAAAAACATTTCACGGATTTGCAGCCATTTTTTGAAGCGTGAAGGGTGCTCGTGACTTTTTGTGTTATTTATTTTCGTATTCAGATTGAATAACTTCGTTTCCAGATCCCAAAATAAGTAGGCAGTGGCGTAACTCGGGGGTTACTTTGGGTGCGATCGCACCACCCTCGGGTTTAGTTGGCCTTCTTTTTTTACCAAGCAATCTTTCAAGCGATATACTACCAAACATTTCTAGAACATAAGTTTAAGCTAAGGGGAGGACTGAGCGTATAATATGTATTATATAATATGTAATATATGTTCTGGTGAAGCATGTAATAACCATTCGTTCGTTTGAATTTTTCATTCCGAATGCTTCCCGAAAATTTATTATCGCAATGTTTGATATTGTTATGTTAATGATTTTAATAATCGTTTTGTCAATGCGCCACACAATAGCGCAAATTTAATTTTACGACCATTATAGAAACTTATGCTAATGTATCGCTAGAAAAGCGGTACTCCTCCGAAGATGTAGAAATTGTTCGTTTTCTTCTTTCTTCATTTTCTGAAGAACTAAGCCAAAGGGAAATTTTGACACGGTAAAAAGTTTTGTTTTTGTATAAAGTTTCACAACCTCAAAAATAAAAGAAATTTATCGTGTCGAATTTTCCCTAGAGCTATGTTTCTATGTGGTTGCTATGCTAGATCGTCATCATTCAATCGGATATATTCAAATAGAAGAGTAAAATAAAATTATCGAGGCAATTCTTTATAATAAATCACGATTATTTTAGCGACGAATTCTGGTTGAGTGGTCCTAACTGCTAACCCAAACCCTAACTAACCTGTTCTGTTGTGATTATTGATCAGCATGAAATTCTGCATCACAATCATCAATAATATTAGGGGGTATGCAATAGTGTTACCCTTTGAAGATTTGACATTGTAGCCACAAAACTACCACAGTGAGTGTCCGTGGTGATGACATCCCAGCATTACATTTTACTACTCCTCTAAACCTACCAGTAATTCTTGTGTCCAAGCTAAAAATCAGATTTACCATAATAATGAGCTTCAGTGAAAAAATTGAAATATGGCAGCATTCAAGCGCTGAAAACGTACAGAAGAACATTCATGTACCATAATAGTAATTTACCCTAAAGTTAAAGTTACACATTATTTTATATGGATGTACGAACTACAACATGAATTGAAATAATTTTGGCATTTACTTTTTCCAAAAAAACAATGTCTTGAACAAAAAAAGAGATGGCATGTTGATTGAAAATACGAATGGTATACCTCTCTCAAGAATGCTAGTAGAGATGGATCAAGAAAAGATGCATTTACAGGCCTGGTCATAAGAAAATTAGCAGACGTGTGGTCATCGCACGCCTTAATTGACGATATCAGTTATGGCGTGTGATCAATATTTTCATCCGTTGCCTTAAGATCAACAGAGTCTTTGTACTGTATGATTTTCAAGTAAATATATTTTTGCGATTTTGAAATGCATAATGTATGAAATTGAGATTTTCACGGAGAATGAAATTAACAAGAGATAAAACAAAACGATTTAACAAGAAATAAAACAAAACAATGTAGGGCTGTAAATAAGCGCCGGACATTGGATATTTTCCGGCAAGAACTGCACTATGTCTGACGTGAGATCCTGTACTGTCCAACATAATGTCCCATATCAGTTTGCCGTCTTGTTCTATGACTAATTCTACCAGCCAGTTTTGACTCTATATCGCAACAACATTCTTCGAATTGAAAGTATGCAGAATTATATCGCAAGGTGCAGGATATAAACCTCATTAATTATTTATTTGTTTTTATCATTTACTTATTTTGTAACAGGTAACATATTAACTAGAAAGATCAAGTTAGGCGTGCGATTGACACACACCTAAATATGTCTGGGTGTGTGTGGAGACGCGGTCGCATGTAGTCAGGCAGCTATTTGCATAAAAAAATGAGAAACCATGCGTGTGTGCATCCCACTTTTATTTTAGAGAGTGTTGTGTTTTTTTCAAATTTACGGTCAAAATCTTCTTAATCGTGGTCATTTTTTCGTTAGACCATTGATAATTGAGGGTTAGTATAATAGCACGCGGCGTGACGTCAGTTATTTTTATCTCATCACGGGGGAATCATTGCATTGCATCACCAATCGAACGCGACGTTTTTAGGGAAATATCTCGGGAACCAATATGGATAACTGACGTTTCTTAGGGTCGGTGACACGGGTGATGGAGTGACGCTATATTTGGGCCTAAATTTTATTTGGTACTGCGGCTATGACGTCATCACAATCTTTGATCAACGATATCTCTGCAACGGTTGGTCGTAACGAAACGATCCCATACATTTTTTTGCTCAGTTTTTCAAGCTCTACAGCATGGGTACACTTTCCATTTCCAATTCGGTAATTAAAATTTTCGTCACGGGGTACACACACGGGAACGCGTCGTATTTCTGCAGATTCCTTTCGAAATTAAAGTCGTAAAAAACTTTTACGCGAGAATGCCTCTTACGACCAGACCTGATTTAGCATTTTAGAAACATTGAAAGTTGCCATAGGGTTAGCAAAGCTTTATCCTATGGAGATCTTTCTTCGGACATGATGGCCATAGTTTTTCTGTAAATAAATTACTTTCTGCCTGCGCAGTACCTATATATATATTTTTTTTACATGATGTATCCATATGTCAGTCACACACCATTTTTTAGTTTTCCAAGTGCCTCATAGATACAAAAACAGACTAAACATTCATTACTTGATATTGTACAGGCTTTCAAATCTAACGTGAGTCCACGAGTCCGACTCGCATTAGGACTCGCCTAAGGCATAGGTACGAGAGTCTAAGTAGACTCACGTAATGTAAAGTGAAAACATTTGGATTCTATGTCAAGATAAAGGAAGTTATATCATTTAAACTATTTTATAAGTCTTTATATGTTCTATAAAAAAAGGATATACTTGCGCTATTTAAAATTCTTTAAATTATTTTTTAAAGTCTTTCGTTGATCACGTATTTTATTTTCCATAGTAATCTGTTTCCCTTATCGTATACTATTTTCTTATGTTTATTTACTCAAGTAAGATCCACCGGGCCATCTATTTCGTGTTCTTTTATATTTCCTTTTTTTTCTTTTCTTTTTTGTTTTTTTAATATGACGTGATATAAATATATTTTCTTTTCGTTCCTAGAATCACGTGTCTCTCTCAGGAAAAATTTCAAGAACAAAGCGAAGGAGGGTGCTCGTGTTTTATGAATAAAGTGGGGAGGGAGGTTTCAATATGGTAGATGTAGGACACAAGATGTTTTCATTTTCGTTTTTTTGTTAATGTTGATAATTCTTCAAGTGTTACGTTATGAATCAAATTTGAATTTGTCACATTGCAACATTATAATGATTAAATCAACAAGACACTAGTTTACTTCCAAAATCGTCTACCATTCAACTCAGAGATTTGAAGTGACATTGATACAAATTTCCTCATTTGGACTCTCGACATGATTTTTTATTTGGACTCCCAAATAAGGAAAGTAATGAAAAGGAAAGGAAAGTAACGCGAGTCAGAAAGGACTCGCGATCATAGAGGTTGGATTTGAAAGCCTGTTGTAGGGGGTTTCCTATTGAGTGACACAGCGGCCCAGAATGTTCATAACTCAAATGGGGATTTTTGCACCTTGTTTGCTGGACACTCTTAGTAGCTCAAAAAGAACTAAAACAAAGCCATGCTGGGTTAACATAAATGACATTAAGTATTCTCTGATCATCTGCAGTGCACAGTTTTTTATAAGCTAATTTACATGTAGAATCTTCAAAAATTAAGAAACTTCACAGAAAGGGCAGGAAATAGGTTTTTTAGCAAGAATAGCACTGGTTTAGCAATCCATCCTGGTAAGACAAAGATCGTTATCCTTTCCAAAAGTAAGTTCATCGGTCCCATACAAAAAGTAACTTTAAATGATGTTTGTATAGACTTTGTTGAAAGCCACAAAGTTTTAGGGGTATATAACCATTGACAGTAAGCTGTCTTGGAAAACGCATGTTGATAACGTTGTTAAAGACTTTAATACAAAGGTCAAAATGCTGAGAAGAATGATGACATTAGGCAGTAAAGTATTAAGTCAATTTTACTTTGCTACAGTGATACCATCTGTCACATATAATGTTGCAGTTTGGGGTAACGGCAACTTAAACGGATTCGATAAGCTGAACGAAATACATGCCAAAGCTGCTAGACTCATACACAAACTTCCTCATGACTTGACAGCCGAGGAAGCCCTCGAGAAGGCGGGTTGGATGTCTATCGCTTACTTGTACAAGCGTCGATTACTATGTCTAATGCACAAAGTTTACAATAACCTTGTAGATAACGAAATTGTTGAAATATTCAGTCACTCACAAAACTTGAGTTATAATTTACGAAAGCAGACCAGCTAACTATCTCAACAAAGTGGTCAACTGTCAACCAAAGCTCGTTCTTAGTTAGGGGTACTAAACTGTGGAATGTTATGCCCAACGAGTTAACTGCGATTCAGCAGCATGGAGCATTCAAAAGTAAACTTAATATTTTCAAAAACAAAATTAACTCATATTCATTTGAATTAAATTCTTTTAATATACACAGTGATTTTAAATTTTTATAGGTAATATGATGTTTATTCTCTTTTAAAATTTTCTATGCAATTATAATTCTATGTCAGTCCATTCTATTACTTCCATAGCGTACGCCTGTTAAGTAGATAGTGATAATTCTTTTGTGGTACTACTAAAGCTTCTACATCTGAAATTTTATTTTTATATAAAGGTACGTTTATATACTTCGTTTTATGAATTTTATATTTGTAAATTTTAATTTGTAGGTCCACATCAGACCGAGGCTGACATTGTATTAACAACCTGCATTACCAAAAAAATTAATAATAATAATAATAATAATAATAATAATAAATTCACTGCAGTGAATTGGTTTATTTTCGCTGCAGCAACTATCGTGCATGCGTATGAGAGACTCTGATTCTTCCGATTTTCTCCTACTTGCTGTGAGCTCGGACGCAAGAATATAACGGAATATTTAAAGGTAAAATGCTTAAATTATAAAATAAAACTCTATGACCATAAGCCCTTGATACTTGTACTGCAACCTGTTGATTTTTTACCGATTGTCCAAGCAGGAGATTAAACATAGCACAGTCAGACATTATAAACATGTTAGATCTTAGTGATGCAGTCAAGAAATATCATCATTATCTTTATCATCATTGCATTACATCCCCAATCGAATGCAATGTTTTTGGGAAAATATCTTGAGAACCAATAGTGATAACTGACGTTATTTGGAGTCCCCGATACAAGCAAGTGGCGAAAAATTTGGGCCTAATTTCTTTTGGGTATGCAGCTATGACATCATCAAAATCTTTGATCGGCGATATCTCAGCAATGGTTGATTGGAGGGAAATGATCTTATACATTTTTTTGATCAGTTTTTCGAGCTCTACAACATGGGTTGACACATCATTTTCGAAGTTAAACTTGGTAAAAAAAATTTTACCCGGGATAATAGTTAAGGATATATTCCCAATTTAAACATTTAGTGTCTTAGAAATTCAGGAAGAGCATTATAATAGTGCTTGTAGTAGAGAAACTCATCAGCCTTATTGACTTTTCCACAGAATTGAGAGTCAAAAACAATGTTATTAATTAGATTTGGATTTTGTTTTAATTCATTTTTAAAGTTTTCTTTTTATTTGGTAGAGGTCATACGAAGTTTAGGCAGTGAAAAAGCACTGATGTGGACCTACTATTTAACTAAACTACAAGTTCCATAATTACCCCAGGCCTGTCCCTTAATTACCCCAAATCCCGGGGTAATAATCAGACAAATTTTTGATGTGGTTCTGGTCCGAACTAAAAGATATTGGCCTAAACCACTTTTATTTTCTCAAATTAGAAACCTAACTGTCATAAATGACCAAATATTGTGGCCATAGATGCAGCAAGTGAAAAATAATTGAAAGATTTGTTGATTTTGTCACTTAATTACCCCAGTTGACTACAATGCAATTTTAAGTGCTCCCTAAAAATGAGGTAGAAAGGTTATATGATTGCATTAATTTATAGAAAATGATTGATTCAGCATGTTAAAGCTCTTTTTGCCAATTTCCTGTTTAGTTTTGTTTTAAACTTTGACTGAAGCAAAGAGTGTATAGGTTTAATTTTAATTCACTTTTTTGATTTATTATTGTTATAATAATTTAATCAGATGGAAGAACAAAGAATACTACAAGAAAAGAGCAAATTTGTTGTTAATGAACTGGTATTATGTTACGAACCTGATCCTATGAAAGCACGTGTTCTGTATGACTCAAAGGTTAATGTTTCGATATTTATCTGTGCATTCATCTTAATCATATCAGATTGATGCTTAAGACATTCAAATTGTTTCATCTTTGATTAAATGATTAGTAAAAGGTTCATCTATTTATGAATCAATGGTCAGTTGTTCCAAAGATCATGTTTTAAACTTTAAATGAGAGTCTTAGTTTGCTTGTTGTAGTAATTATTAATAGTTTTCCTATGTATTTATTTTTATCTTCAAACTTCTAGATACTGGATATTGAAATTACGAAGGATGATAAAGGTCGAAAAGTTTGTGAATATTTCATTCATTTTCAAGGCTGGAATAAAAGGTATTTATTCAAAAGAAGATTTATTCAGGTACAGGGAACAATAATTAATAATACATTTATAACTGTGAATGATCATAAGGTTGGCAATAATCGTTGATAGTCTACTATGGTTAACACTTTCTGCAGCCTTAACATGTTCTGTATATTTCCATAATTTTCGTTAACTGACAGAGCTTTACAATACAATACAATAAAAAAAAACATCTTATTGGCTGAACTGGGAATATCCAGATGATGCATTTGCTTAGCTGAATACAGTGAACAAGGACAAACTGTCAACAAAGGCAGACATCTGCAGGGATGTGAAATATGATGACACGAACTGTGTCTACTAGGATGAAGGACAATTTGTATGTTGAAATGAATACTGTCAACAAGGACACATGAAAACTGCTAAAAATAGTTTGGTGACAGGCTAAAATATGAACTCTGCTAGTAAGCTCACATAGAACTAAATCATCAAAACAACTCAACCATACATAAAAGGAAAAATAAAGAATACTGTACACTGAATGCATGTGGATGAGGTGGGCCTAGTGAAGATGGATTAATAGAGAGATCATGGGATGCAAAGTTCGCCCACCAGTTAACAAGGATTAAGGAAACTTAACCAACATATCTTTTAGAATCAATTCCTCAAAATAATTTCCATTCATATTGTTTGATTATTATTTTTTTTTTTAGTTGGGATCGATGGATACTGGAAGAACAGATCTTAAAAGATACTGAGAGCAGCAGGTTATTGCAAGGAAAACTATATAAGGAAGCTATAAAGTAAGTTTTTTGATTAGAAACGAAAAACTCAAGTCAGTACAGAGAACTAAAAGTTTATTGCATGTGTACTAGACCTAAGAAAAGAAAGCGAAAAACAACAAAAACTGAAAATCTTGAGGAAAAAGATGACAGGAGTACAGCCAGCAATAACAGTGCAGATGCTGAACAGGTTACAAGCTACTAATCTGCTGAAAGTCATTGAGTGTTGTGTTGTGTTGCTTCTTTTTACTTGATCAAATCCATTTAGGATGACTCAGCATTGGTGCAACTACCATTAGTATCACTGGATATACCGAAGGTTTTAGCATCTCACCTCGAAGATGATTGTTATAACATCAAGAGAAAGAAAAAGGTTGTTTTCCTCTTTTAACGTTTTTCCTCTTTTTAACTGGTTTTCTGTCGATGTTTCTAGTTTCTTCAGTAAAGCTATAAACACGATGGTTTTTCTGCAACTTAGAGTAGTTTCGTAAACCATCAAACTAGGTTAGAAAATTGAAATTTAACTAGCGTGAAAAGTCAGACATCAACAACTTTTCTACTCGGTCTTTTTGATATACAGATGTAACCTTTCGTTATTTTTTGCAGCTTATCCGGCTTCCTCGTAAACCCAGTGTTAATGATATATTTGCAGAATATTATTCACACTGTGAACAGATGTGCAGTAAACCCGAAGGAAGAAATACTAGGTAAAGTACATTCAAACGAAAAGAATTCTCATAATTCTCTTGAAAAGAAAGTATCGCTAGATCTATGTGATTCTACCAATGATTTTCATTCCTTGTTTTGATGACTTTTTAACGTTACTTTTTTTAGTATGCTACTTGTGAGAGAGATTTTGGAAGCATTGAATACGTACTTCAACTTCTATGTAGCCAAATTGTTATTATATACTTTCGAGAAAGAACAGTATGAGAACCTCTTTAATTCCTCACGTGAGGCTAGTGATATAAAGAGATTACGCGATACGTTTTCACCACCAATAGTATCACTATTGCACAAGCCATCGTATTTCCCACATACCAGTGAATACATCGACTCAAAAACCTCATCTCCGTGCACATCTCGTGCCAGCTCTATAAGCGAAGATCTTGCGCTTGGTAATTATACTGCTGCAAATAACATTGGTAGTAACCTGAAAAAGAAAAGACGAACCCGAAACGGAACGTCTCTTGATGAGTCAGGTCAAAACAGCTTTGTTCGAATACGTCCGAAAAGAACATTTTCAGAACGCCAGGATAATGTGACGCAATCAATACCTGATGGGCCGCTGCGTATGCAGGATCATAAAACACACGAAAGTGTATCACCTCAATCACCCCGAGAAACACGATTAACTCGTCGAAGATTTCCAAAAGAAGATATGCAACCAAAAGAAGAATGTATGGAGATGGCGCCATCTCCTGAAAAAACTGAAAATTCAACTGCAAGTGTGACTGGTATGAATCCTGACGCGAGTCGAACTGTTTTTGTTACATAGCTGAATCTTTTACTCCTGTTTAGGTGTACCACGTCTTCGAAGGTCTAATCGCCAGGTAAAAATGACGAAAATACCAAAAGCAGAAGACGCGGATTTCTTACCCGTCGGTTCGACTGCGAAATCTTTGCAAGAAAGTAACAAAAAAGCATTGGATCCTTCATCCTTCAAGTCTTTCGTCACGACGGTACGTTGAAAAGATTAATCTGTTATTATGTAAAGGTCGAAAATAAAATATTGATTATTTATACTTTCAATATGGAGATGTAATTTTATAGGATAATGTATTGTTGTCGGGCGTCAATATCAAGTGTGAGAACACATCTGATGATCCGTCTTTTATACCATTTCCGACGAGATGTGACGGCGATACTCCTGCAGATGTTTACGGTGTCGAGCATTTACTTCGATTATTTGGTGAGTTTCTGTGGCAGGGGAGGGTTTTGTACATAATCATTACTATTGTTTTTGCGTACATTTAGATTATGACATGTTAAATCATTCTCGGAGGCGTTATTAACTGTGAACTAAGCTAAATCATGAACAGAAAAATCGAATAACCAAAATATAATTTTCACTGGCCATATTGAAAATTACTTTATTGCCATGGAAACTGAAGCACGTGTAACGTTTAAGTTCCAACCACAGGGGTAGTACCCTCGAGACCCACTTAGGTGAAACCGCCAGTAATATTTTGGTTTAAAACGAGGCGAAACTTGCACAGTGCTAGAATGACGTAATTTCATAAGTAAGGAGAATCCGCTTCAAATTGACAATTTGTCCACCTGTTTGTCCACCTGTTTGTTTTGTTTTCATTTCTTGCCTCGATATTAGTCATTCGTTGCAACTACGTTATCGCTTATTAACTTTAGTTAAGTTGCCACTGCTACTTTCCTGTTCAAATATCGAAGATCTTAAAATCAAACTAATCGTTCGTTACGTGACAGCATTTCTGAAGTAAGTCCTCTTTTCATGTTCGTGTTCATCCTTTTGTTGTTGTTGTTGTTGCTGTTAAGTTAAGTAATCAAAACTTCAAATATTTTTAGCTATTTATCAACGCGCACGGATCTGTTCTCTACATCAGTATACTCCGAGTCGGTGATTTGAAGATTTTGATTGTGATATGGAGATCAAAGCAAAATCTATTCCGGAATCTTGTTTTGTTATGAAAAAATAGATTGACAGAAAATAAATAGTTACTTATCTGTTTCAGTGTTAAAAAATCGAATTTTGTCAGGTTCGTAATTGAGTCAATTTCGGACAGAACTATTTGCACACAGCGAATCTATGTTAGAATATATTTTCATCAGAAGGGTTTTAAATGTTCTGCGATGATTTTATAATGACATCACTGCTTTAAAGAAATGTACGAAATGTTTCTCAGAAAAATAAGAAAGAAAGAAAAATAACATCCCACTGCTTCTTTATTTGTTTGTTTGTTTATTTTTTCAACAACACCCACGATGTTGAGGAAAAATTTGTGGTGAAGGATGGACATTTTTACTTGCTTTTAGGATCCTCTCTTAAAAACAGGCCATTGCTAACTTTTTCATATGGCCACGCTATTGAAAAGAAGCTGGGAACCATATGAATGAATGCGAATTATTATATCAGGTTCTATAACCATTGACTAAAGTGTATAGACCATTGGCGCCTTATAGAGGTTAGGGGATGTAGGATTCGCTACAAAAACGATGTTAGATTTTTGTGTTTCAGACTTTGTTTGCACCTGCAAAAGTAGGCTAAAAGTTAATTATTGTATTCGCTAAACCTTGACAATCGTTTAATTTCCAATAGTCAATTCGTAATGCGAAAATGGCGATACCAATAGAAATAGCCTTGACGTTAATTAATGCATTTATATTGCTGGAAAATAATTCGTCACCCATAAGCAAACAAATTTATTTCAGCTGACCACTTTTCGTGATTGCTCCTAGATATCCGGCCAGGGGAAAAGATTCTTGCTCAAGAACAAGCCCATAGTACTGTAGTACACAACATACACAGCACACGCGGCTTCTATACATTTGCCTCGACTATCCTGTCGAGGTTTCTTAATTTTCCCCGCAACTCTGATCTCCATCATCGTTTATTCAGCAGACTTATATGGGTTGTGCTAAACCATTAATAAAACTAGACTCCCTCGTGATTTGAATTTTTTACATAAAAAAACAGTATCGCTTGAATTTCTCGTTATTTATGTCATTGAAAGTCAACAGTGCTTGTTTCGAAATTTGTGAAATAGAATTTTATGGTGGAGAGCGTTGAATGACGTAAAACCATGATGCATCGTGCGTTTCACCAAAACAATCCAAGCAGAATAGGTGAGGATAGTGATAAACACTGCGATAGTTGATTCGTATTCTGATTTCCATTAAACTTTCCTATGTATTATCGAAAGAAAATTCTTAACTCCTGCCTCAATGTTATCAGAATCAGGAATTGACCTGGACTTCGACGTCTTCGCAGAAATTGAGCAAGACCATCAGTGCTACGAAGTAAAAGCTAGAAGTTTGGCACCTTCGAGGTAAAGTTTGAATAAGTATTTCTTCCATAATTATGATGTAGTTTTTTTGCTATATATTTATTTGTTGAACACAAAACAAAAATAAGACCCTATAAGTTCATGGCGAGGAGAAATCTCAGATTCATATCACCAATCAATCATCACAAATAATATCATAAGAACTTGTATTGGAGAGAAGTCATCATCAGAGTAGTCTTTAGTGGGTCAAATTTAAAACATTATTTCCATAAAGGTCATAAATCGAGAGTTTCAATAAATGGTACATATAACAAAAATAATGCTAAATGACAGTTAGTCACAGCATGAATGGTATTTTAAATGAACTTTCATGATGACAATTTATTCCCCAGTAAAGAACTTCAATTGATAATTTATATAGATTTATGCCGTCTTTAGACATCAACAGTTGTGTTGTTCAGAAATGCAGTAGACACGGTGTTAAGATATATGAAGGTTGCTCTGTGTAATATTATCTTATTACACGAAATTAAAACGCATACCTAATTAAGACGGCCAAATTTAAGCTGCAATGTACTTAAGTTGTGAAAAAGTGTGTATTAATTAAAACGCACCTAAAGAAAAAATAGTTGATAAACAAAAGCAGATAAATTCATTTTTTTGCAAATGAAAGGATTCTCTTACTCATGAAAAATTACATGTATTGATCAAGTAAAGAATGTTCACCCCACGCGTGTTTTTTCGATGGCTTGGATGATACCAGCTGATCAAAATTCAGAAAAGATTCTCTTGTTGCCAACTTTTGTATGAAAACTAAAAATCTTTTTAAGTATCTCAATTTGGATAGATTTCAACGTTTTCGTGCTTATGAGTGTTAATCAAGCCGTAATATTGTAGGCTGTGCTAAAAATCGAGCCGCATAATTAAGACTATTTCTATGTTGTGGTGGTTTAATTTCGTGAAGGTAGGTACTCTCAAAATATAATGAAGGCTGCAAAGATGCTTTTTGTAGCTATTATACCAAACTGATAATTTCCCAGAAGCAAAATTGTAGTACTTATTAATGTTTCCATTACATATTTTATACATATCTGAGACAAAGTGTAGTTTAAATCAAATTTTTGTCCTAAAATCCAATCCTAATAGTGTCATCAAAATAACTAATCTTCTTTTTGTTATATCCTGCCTGAAATGTAAAGCTTGGTCATTCCCTTTTTTCATTCTGATTAGGCTATACATGATCAATTTAATACGCAATATGTATTACTGATGTAATAAAATAAATAATATCACCAGAAGCTTCATTTTTGGAAACAAAGAACAAAGACATGTTGTGTTTTCTTCCCCCCTGATGATAGCCACTTGTAAGTGCTCATCGAATCAGAAGAAAAAAATACCTCTCTTTGTTCTTTCTTTCCAAAAATGAAGCTTCTGGTG
>BQMF02000623.1:0-202425 GCA_027922465.2 Turritopsis dohrnii | reverse complement strand
AGAATTTACATTGCATTATTAGCAGAGTTTCGCAGACTCTATAGCGCAGACTAACTGTCATTTCGGCTAGTAGTAGGGTGTTTTAATATGGTATTCACTATCGCTGCTACTGTAAAAAACCAAAAAGTTGCCTGTACCTCAGAGACTTATGTTACACGCAGATAACTTCTGAGCTTTGCAATATGATTACTTATGTGATTATGCTCTATCTAAACAATGGATCTATTATTGAATTCGCACAGACCTTTCAAATTGCAAATTTTTATCGTGTTTTTAGGTATTTTAAGGCTCCCAGACAAGCTTTCTGCACCCCATTTGTATTTTTGTTTTTCATCTTTCCGTGTATTATCTGAAGAATACTAGTGTCTGTCTGGAAAATTCTTAGTATCTTCAATCAGAAAAAGTCTTGAGCATGAAGTGATATTTTGTGAAAAACAGCAGTAAAACTAGAATCTCAAAGGTGCTATTTGATGTGTTTGTCACACAAATTCATTATTATTCTTTGAGCATAAGATGATTGTTTTAATCTGGAACTCTGGCAAAGTTACTTGTTTTGATGATACTCTTGAGGATGTATATAAAGTCTTTATGTAAAAATGTGACAACTGTTTATTATGGGTGTCCATAGTAGGAAGGCTGTCCAATGTTAGGATGACGTACAGTACCAAAGAATGAAGCCTTGAAATTCTCTCATGTCTTTTAGCATGCCTGCTCTTATTGGATTATGGCACTAGATAATGGAATATTTTAAATTGGTATTTCAAAAACCATAACAGTAGTTAATGCACCAGACATTTTGCATTATGCCATTCTTCTAGCATGTCAAGATTTTATCTTCATTTTTGACCCATGGTATTTTCTATGATGAGAAATTATATTTTGGCACCCGATAGAACTCTAAAAGTTGATTAGCGAAAGTTGATGTGTAATTGGTTTTCCAGCTATGAATATAAATTTAAAATCCTGACGAAGAATAGAAAGAAAGCTTGTTACGATATGTAGTTTTTTTGACAATATTAAATATAAATATATAAAACGTAAAAGTCAGTGTACGTATGTGTTAAGTACTATAGAAAACAAGAAAACACATTCATGAATACCATAATACTTCGAGGTTTTACAAGTCTTTATCAAATATAAATATATATATATATATTTGGTGCAATAACGTGAGTATAGTTTGTTCACTACATTCATGTACAAACACGGCTGAATGCTTTGGTGACCTTTCAAATGTTAATGGTCGCCATGATAAATAAAGCTAACTCTTATGTCTGAACTTTTAGAGTTTTCAGGAGGTTAGATACACACATCGTAGATAATTTATGAATACTAGAACATCGTGCGTATAAGTTGTTTTGATGAAAATATAAAACAATAGGCTTTCGTTGAAATGTGAATAATACATTTTAAATTACAGTGTGCATGGTGCTTCACACCGTCCTTCCACAAATGATCGTAAATAAAAAAGAGATGTTATGTCCTGTCTATGCCATCTTTTTAAATATGAAAACCAAAATAATTTCAAAATCAAAATCAATAGAAACTAGCTTTTACTATTATGGAATTTACTCATTGGCAGTGTCCAAAATCTTTGACTGATTTATATGTAACAGGCGGTTATTACTGGGAATTTTTGCTCATACTTTCAATTTTGTTCAATATGAATTACTTGGATGCAAAGGTGATTGAAGGGTAACCAGAAACTATGTGTTTGCTTCTTTATTTTGGTTTGTTTGTTAGTAAAAATAATTGCCCATCCATGAAGTATTTTAAGTATTGGCTCTCATTAGAAATGGATGATAACGTGAAACTGACACGTATTAAATGAGAAACTTGATTAGTTTGCAAAGATCCAATGTAACTTGTAAGACACGACTCTTAATACTATGCCGAGAAAATGAAATCGAGGTCGTGTGAGATGTCCTGTCTGCTGCATTTTTTAAAAAATGTTTTGGAGATACAAATATATTGCAGTTAAAAATATACTGTTCTCCATTAATTAGGAAAGATTTTGGTTATGGAAATGTCTTGAATATTGTTAAACCTTCATTGGAAATGTCACTGGTAATAGTAGGGACTAAAACTTGTATATAACCTGTATATAAAGTCAGAAGGTCCTCCTGATTCAAAACTGAACTTTTAAAACAATTCATCGCTTCAGAGGCAATACCGGATATAATTTAATTTTTGTTATATATTTAAAATTTATATCTCAGCTAGTTCAAACTTTTTGGAGAAATCTCTAGTTTTTGTATTTGCTAAGAACGTTTTTTTTCATTCAAGCCAGCTCATCGAAGCCATTGGTCTTATAAAGGTATAAGTTGTAGGAATTTCTGATTGATTAAGAGGTTATTTTCTTGCACTTAATACTACAGAGATGTCCATTCAGCGACTTTAAATCGTTTTTCAGATATAGTGGATTAGCAAAATGCCGTTAGATGCAATCCGATATGAAGATCGGACTATGACGATTCTCAACCAGGTGTTGCTACCACAGGAGACTGTTTATGTTGACATAAAGACTGTGGCTGATGGTTGGGAGGCTATTAAAGAAATGAAAGTGAGAGGTAAAAATTTGCCTCAAATTTGGCCTACTTTGCCTTCTTTTGAAAACTCACACCATTCCCAGTGAACTTTCGAC
This sequence comes from Turritopsis dohrnii, assembly GCA_027922465.2. NCBI lineage: Eukaryota > Metazoa > Cnidaria > Hydrozoa > Anthoathecata > Oceaniidae > Turritopsis > Turritopsis dohrnii. The sequence continues at coordinate 199,781 of BQMF02000623.1, read as the reverse complement.
AATACCCCTTGCCATATTTGAAAGGGACTGTTCACAAATGACGTCAACTGTTAGGGGGGGAGGGGGGGTTATGCTAAAGTTGACGCTGGTTGACGGGGAGGGGGGGGGGGGGGATGTGACACTAGTTGACGTCAACCCACACAATTTTGCAGAACCTTGATTTTTCTAATTAAGTAAAAGTTTCTTATGAAAATGTTAACACTGAATGTGATCTTGATGTGGTCCGTGATAAGCACAGATGGAGTTTTATCAGAGAAAAATTACACGAAGATCATTGCAAATATTTTCACGTCTTATTAAAAATGCGTAAGAAACTAACATACAAAAGGACAAGTGGGGTGGAGGTTGTTTCTCAAACGATGACGTCAACTGAGGGGGAGGGGTCAACGCAAAGTTGACGGAGGTTGACAGAGGGGGGAGGGGGGTCAAAAATCTTGGAAAAATGGTTGACGTCATTTGTGAACAATCTCAAAGATATTTTGAAAATGAAGCACACACGATAAATCGTAAGAAATTTTGAAAACTTTAATAACTCGATTCCTTTAAAGCAATATAATACTATCAAGTTAGTAACTCGATTTGATTTATTTGAAAAATTAAATTTGACTTTTTAATTCGAGTTAATAACTCGAGTTGCAAAAGCGACAAATATATTTCCGAGTTATTAACTCGAAAGAATATAGAAAATTAAAAATTTCGAGTTAATAACTCGAATTATGACGTCATAGTTCATAACTCGACCTTAAAACTCGATTTTATAACTCGGGTTTTCCGGGCCTCTTTCCACTCAGGTGCTCCTGCCATTGCTATCGTTGGTGCCCTGTCACTCGCTGTTGAAATGAATTCAAAGTCGTTTAATGATATCGAATCACTAAGAGAATACATCAAGACCAGCTTGGAATACCTTGTTAGTGCCAGGCCGACTGCAGTCAATATTTCTCGGGCTGCAACGATATAACAGCTCATTTGGAGGCGGTCGTGAAGCAGAACGCCGATGTGAAAGTCGTTCAAGAAAAGGTGAATTCTGTTCATTGAGAAGATGCTGGAATCTGATGTGAATGACAACAAACGTATTGGCGAACACGGTTGCAAGCATATCCTAGAAAATCATGTCAGAAATGATGGCGTAGTAGTGATGACGCATTGCAATGCGGGTTGCACTGGCCACTGCCGGATATGGCACTGCCTTGGGCGTCATACGGTCTCTCCACAAATCGGGTAAGCTTGATCATGCCTACTGTACGGAAACGCGTGCATATAACCAAGGTGCTCGTCTGACCGCGTATGAGTTGGTAAGTGAGGGCATCGATTCCACATTGATAACAGACAGCTCGGTGTCCATTGCATTATCGCAAGGCAAAATAACGGCTGTTGTTGTAGGCGCAGATCGCATTGCGTCGAATGGCGATACAGCCAATAAGATCGGTACTTACCAAATCGCTATCTCGGCGAAATTTCACGAAGTTCCTTTTTACGTGGCAGCTCCTACAACGACCATCGACATGAACATAAGTAGTGGAAAGGATATTCCTATTGAGGAGCGCAGTCACGAAGAAATCACCCCATTTCAAAGGAGGTAGAGTCGCTGCTGGTGGTATCGGCTGTTGGAATCCAGCCTTCGACGTGACACCTGCACAGCTTATAACAGGCGGGATCATTACAGAGCATGGCGTGTTCGCTGCGAAAGAATTACAAGAACGAATGAAAGCGATTCTCTCGACTAAATGATGAATTTGCTTAGCTAACGTCTGTTTTATTGATATAGGGAAATATAAATCATTGAATCTGCAATGAAATCTTTGACCTTAGTGAAACATAGCTTGTATTCACCAGAAAATCCCCTGGCCTAGAAACCAGTCTTTCCGATTGGCAAACGTTTGTATTTTTTTGATCACGTGGTGACGAACCAATCCGTAGTGGGTATTCACATCATGTGATCAAGGAGGATTAAACTATGACACCTACCGCCTAAGACATTTTGAAAGATTCTTTCTTAAGAGTCGACCTGTGAGATTTCATTGAAGATGTCAATCAAGAAGATAGTTGAAAATAATATATTTTGGAAAATCTTTTCGATTTAACTTCTCGCAGTGCATCTTGCTTTGACTCGATCTAAGCGTCATATCCTCGATCAATTTTCTTTGTCAAAGGTTTGCTTAATCGAGACACTTTAGACTGTTTTTTACTATTCTTCATTAGAATTGCTTTCCTTAATTTAGTTGTTTAAGTTTTTTTGGGTTTTTTTTCGAATTTTTGTTTTGATTGTTGATTGGCTCAATTTTATTCGAATTTTTGCGGAATTTCTTTATTTGTTTTTTTTGTTTTGTTTATTATTATTATACATTTTTATGCTTCTGAATTAACCGTGTTATTGGCAACATAGTTAACACGCAATGAACTATTTGGATGTGCAATTTATTGATTTATTGCCTTATACTTGACGAACGTGTGATAATGATTTTCTGAAGTGACTTGTTTACTTTATGAGGAGGAATTTTCGCGTGGAGATATTTTGATAAACCCTGTGTATTGTCATTTTTAAGTAGGACTAAGTGAACTGCGGTAGACTTCTCCATCTTACAGTTTGTTGTGGTATGTTTTCGATGTTTACCGTGGTTTTGACTTTCGGTTAAAATTTGGAAAATCTTTATCCTCGCCGAAATAAATCACTGAATGTCTGCAAAGTTAAAAAATCATGATGTGGAAGCGAAGTCGACAAATTTGTTGAAAAATCACTGCGGAGGAGTACATTTCTATAGAAGTCAACACACTGTTTCACTGAAAATGCTCTTCACCACAGTCTTGTTTGATAGACAAGTAATCATTTATACTTCTCTTTAGAGTTAAAAATGTCATCTATCAAAACCACGTCAGGAGGAGTGCAACAATATGAAGGCTGCAATTTTTTGAGACAACGTTTATTGCTATCCACTCTATCCGGCATTCCCGTTCGGATATCTAAAATCCGAATGTACAATGACGAGCCCGGTTTACTTGAATTCGAGGCTAGCTTGTTACGGTTGTTCGACAACTGACGAATGGAACAAAAATTGAAATCAATGAGAGTGGAACAGAAATTTTTTACGTGCCTGGTTTGCTGGTTGGCGGGGAAATCGAACATGATTGCAGTTGTGAGCGTGCTATTGGCTATTATTTAGAAGCTCTCATACCATTGGCTCCTTTTTGTAAGAAACCACTGGATTTGATTTTAAGAGGTGTGACCAACGATAACTTAGACATATCTGTTGATACCATCAAATTTGTTACAGTGGCCTTACTCAAGCGATTCGGCATTCAGGAGAATGTGGACTTGAAGATTGTGAAGCGTGGAGCCAAACCCGATGGCGGTGGAGAGATCCGATTCACATGTCCGACAAGAAGGAAACTACTTCCACTACAGTTTACCAATCCTGGTAAACTGAAACGCATAAGAGGGACAGCTTTCAGTATGAAAGTTTCGCCGGCAATTTGCAATCGCATTGTGGTGGCCGCACGTGGCGTATTGAATCAGTTTTTAAGTGACATTTACATTTATGTAGATCACGCCAAAGGAATATCTTCAGGTAACAGTCCCGGTTTTGGCCTATCTCTCATGGTCGAGTCTAATACAGGTGCTATGCTCAGCATTGACGTTTGCTCCAATCCGAAAGGTGAAGGTGAGGCTGTGGTCCCAGAGGAGCTTGGTAACGAAGCTGCTATTGACTTGCTGCAGGAGGTTTATAGTGGTGGATGTGTGGATTCCGTCCATCAAAGTCTGGTTTTATTATTTATGGCACTCGGACAAATGGACATCTCTAAAGTGATGTTAGGACCGTTGACGGCGTACACTGTGGAGTTCTTACGACACATGAGGGACTTTTTAACGTCATGTATAAAGTGGAGCTCGTCAGGCATGATCTTGACGGCAACGAAGGGCGTGGTTCCGACGAAAAATACTTAGTCACGTGCATGGGAGTCGGTTATACAAATTTAAACAAAACCTCCATATGAATGTTCCGCTGGAGATACGTGCTTTTAATCTGGTGGTGTACACTCGGTTGGCAATCATGCAGAACCAACATGAAGCATTTTAATTGAAAGGTTAGCGCCAGCAGAATTCAACGTTAACCGAGAACACGAATCTGTTGTTGCCGTATATTTCATAACACAATTTTTGACCGACACATCAGTCATTGTCGGCTTAGTTGTCGGCCTTTACGATATGATACAATCAACAGAACTCAAACAGTGAGCAATCTGTAGTGTTGATTGGTTCGCACAGAACAGGGATGGTGTGTTTTTGTTAATATATGTTTATTGTTTTTATATCTGATCTCGTTTGAGTATTCATGAAAAACCTCACTGATGTTCTTTCAGCGTAATGCCTGTGACGTATGGCACCTTACATTCTACTGTATGCTTGTTTTTTTTCTTTGCATAACTTAACATGGTCTATGATCGTGTTTTAGAATGCCTTTTAAAGGTTTCTTTTCTACTTGGCGAAAATGTCGTGGTGGTAAAATTTCGTGCAATTTGATTGGCGCAGCAATAATCTCTCGGTTCTGTGAACCAATGAGATTGGAAAGAAATATTTCGCCTAGTGGAAAACCGCCTTTAAAGCATTTATTTTAAAGAGTTTAGTCCCCAGGACTACTCGTGCCCAGTACCCCCGAACTGTTTCAATGAGCGGCATTTGCGGCTGTGTAGAATAGACCTTTCTCGAATTTCTGTTTAAACGATGCATTGTGACCGAGTTGTCGTGTCTAACCTCGCTTTTAATTTTCAAACGATTTCTAATTATCGGAAAAGGAAATTAAGTATAATAGAGACCATTGCTAAGTTATAAAGTAATGAAATCAGTGGAACAATGAATCGCATTAAAACGAGGTTAGATATGAAACTAAGTCATAGTTGAGAGTTTAAAATGAAATACGGGAAAGGTCTATTGGATACACCTACTAAAATATAATCAGCTAAAATTCCTCGGTTAAAATTTTGTCAAAAGCGTCTGAAAAGGGGAGTCATGGATTGACCCTTTCTTCTTTAACCTAAAAATATTTAACAAAGTTTCCATGGCGTTGGATAAAAATAGGTAGTATACCAACATGGAAACGGGGCTCGCATCAAACAACTTTGAACGCGACGTGTAATGTTTCGCGACGTCTTACGTGTGGATTTAGTTTTTTTACAACCTCGAACCCAGGGTCTCTTGCCCTTTCGATATACGAGATAGCGGCAAAGAAGCTTCCATATATCGAAAAGGCAAGAGACCCTGGGTTCGAGGTTTAGTATTTTTTAATGAATTGTTGTTCTTTTCTCAAGGGTTTCTTAAAATATTACTAGACATGATTACATTCTTAGCGAAGAATGTTTAGTTGAATTTATCACAATCTATTTTCATCACCGAACTACTCAGGGTGTCCATTCCACCTGCATTATTTTTGATAACCAGCAACAACAACAAAATATGAGTTTTTTCTGATTTCGTTTCTATAATGGCTTTTTTGAATTTTTGAAAATTTTTCGTTTTTACTTTTCGCCTAAATTTTTAATTTCGTGTGATCCACGAAATTTTCGCATCCTGAGGAGGTGTCTGAGCTAATCTGCCAGTACTCATATCTGTACATGCTGCAAGTAGAGAATATACGGTTGAATATTCCATCATCATATTTACCACAGATAATATGGTATATGGACGTCGTTTTCGTTCCATCATAGAGCGTCAGTTTGAAATGGAAATTTGTGAATGGTAAATCACCTGTTCTAAGCCAGTGAAGTAAAAAAGAAACACCTTTCTATATCTGAGGTAGCCTCGATTTCTTCAAAGTACATTTCGTCTTTTGAGTTCGTACTCTTCTTGTGAGTTCAGAATGGAGACATACCAAACTCGTCACCAACCTCCTCTTAATCAAATATTTCAATAGAAACATAACATGGGAACGAGAATGCACAAAACCATAACAAAAATAAATTTCACGATGTAAAAGTATTGGAAATTTGAACCAATGTTTTTCAAATTGGCGGGAGAAGAAAACATTAGTCTGTTTTTGATCAAGTTTCGCCATCAGAAAAACAACATTATCATCATACTGTGAGACAATGGAACTAACCGCTGACTGCACTGTTTTAAAACCCTCGTCCATAAGAAAATACATGCAACGGAATTCCTTTTATTTATATTTTTTGTCTTTTTTGTCCGCTCTATGCACAAGTTCGAAAATGCATAAAGGTGAAAGGGGAAGAAGACGATGTATGCAGTGCTGACACCATTAATCTGTTCAGGACATCAAAATAAATCGCAGGTAAGTCTTTCAGTAATGCTGGCATTCCATCGCCTTCCTAATTGAATTAACCGTTTGCAAATAGATTCATTTAAAACGGAATTATCTTTCTTAAATGGAGAACTCCCCAAAAGAATATTAAATACGTTTTTGAAGTGAAGGAAAAAATTTTTTTGCTGGTTCATGTTTGAAATACTCAAATGTTGGCAGTGTTTTTATGTTGTTCGTAAAGCAAGACGAATGAACGTAATTTTGTTGTTTTTACATATGCAGACGTCGAATCTTGAGAAGGCCATAGAGACAGTCAAAACATGAACGAAGTCTTTAGAATAGCGTTTTTTTGGGATAAACTTAGTCCAAGGTCTTCAGTGGCTGTAAGTATGTAGTTGATTTTTTTGTTTCTTTTCCAAGCGGATATTTTTTGGAAGGTACATTGGGCCTTGCGTAAGATTCACATGTACACCAACAGATTTTGTTTTCGGACAGGCAAAATAATACGAACTACTTAGATGCCTTTTGATGATACCGTATAATATAATCGAGATTGAAGTTATAACTTTAAAAGCGAATTTGTTTTGATCCTTTTTACATTGTACTGTTATTGCCACACATTCTGATTGGCTGATTTTCATTTCGTCGCATTCGATTACCCGACATCCTTACAACCATTTTACGACATTAACGACACACGCCTTTTATGCCGTCGTCTGTGCACACGTCTTAGTTTTGTAATATTTTTATTTCTACGCAGAAGTTTCTCGTCTCCTTTGAATCGAGTATGGCGACCTGACGATTGCAACAATGAAGTTTTCAAAGGGAATATCATTAGTAGTGACCAGCTAGAGTTCTGTTTGCGTAACCTCCATTTGATGGCGATAATAGTACAGGGAAACCATATCACCAGACAACATTGTAAGGAACAATTTAAAACGATGAGATGGGATTGTGCGCGTATTGATCAAATCGCAAATAGCTACATTCCAAAAGAATTGCTCGAAGGTAAGATATTTTTGTTTACTTTTCTGGGTTTTTTTTGCTGTTGTTTTTGTTTACATATCGGAATTGTTTGCAAATATTTCGACTGATCAGAAATGAACTTTTTGGTCAAACGGTCAAACTTTTATTTTGGGACAGATTTTGTTTGCTACAAAGAGACTACGAAATTGTAGATACTTGTGAAAAATTACGAAATCGAAAATTTGTTTCATCCGATAGAAAAACCTTAGCAATATTGGAGCCTTGAAAGCATGGTCTGTTCTATAACAGCTGTTAATTGGGTTCGGGGTAATGTAGTAACTTGCATGGTGAAAATTGTTTTTGACGATTTCTTGCTAAGAGATACCCTCTCAACTGGTTGAATCCTATTCGGTAAAACCTTAATCACGAACTTTTTTTTATTTATAAACTCCTTATAAGAACATTCAGACATCGCTTTAACCATATGCTTTAACTCTTATGACTTAGCTTCAACCCATAACTTATTTCGAGACAAGCCCTAATAAGTACACGCTTTTGTTTATCCCGATTTCAAACCCGAAAGTAAAAAGTTAAAGCTACATAGCGTTCCTGCGTAGTGTAGATTCTATGAATAGATATGACGTCATGTTGAAGGTTCGTACAAGTCATTCCTTGTACGTTCACAAACGTTCACACGGTATGCTATCTGCAATTAATGTGGTAATCAAATTAAAGATGGGGGACGTATACAAAACTGATAGTGTGAACAATATAGCGATTGTTTTTGTTTTATGTACTTTGATCGAAAGCATTAATAAACCTCTCTTATCGCGTGCTTATATCAGTTGTGAAAGCGAACGAAGATTCTAAGGAGGAGGAGGAGGAGGAGGGCGTTTTTGAGTACCTTTTGTCATAGTAGTGTGGGCATACAAAAACATAGTAATATGTAGTTATGTTGAGTGGATGTGAGGTCATTCATTTCTGTTTTTTTTCTTCGGACGGATGCAATCGATTAACCTCGTGTGAAACGAACAAAATATCGATTTAAGCTCGGATTATTATCGGACCTTCTGATCGATTACCTTCTTTAATCTTTATCTCCTTATTTTCATAAATCTAAAAGTTTTTTTTTTACTTTGATAATCTTGTTCCTGTATGAGGAGTTTTCGCAAAACTAATTCTGTCCGATTTGCGAATTGTTTTTTCATCCTTGTCTGCGATTTTAACCTTTTTGGGGGGGCAAAAGAAAAATACCAGGTGCCTGAGCCATAAAGACGTAACCATGACGACCACGATCAACCCATGGAAAACTGAAAATTTCATGGCAGGTCCAATAATTCAAACTTTCAGTGACTTGATCTACATTCCTCAACTCTTTCACACGAAAGACTCTCGATTACTGGAACATTCGATAAATCGAACAATGTAAGTAATCGTATAAGTGTGATTGATACCTTCAGTCTGAAAAAATTTAAATCTATTAAGGGCCTAAAAATCTTTTAAACTCCCCCTCCCAAAAAAAAGCTGACCCGAAAAAATACACACTACAGTATGATTTTGGCTGCCGTTCGGAATGTCTTATCGTCTTCTTAATTTTTATAATTTACACTTGTCATAGAATAAGGATTACGTTTAATCCCTTTATAGAAAATCGATAAAAAATCGTTAATCCTCTCGATTATGCAGATAGACGGATGAAGGGAGAATTGTGAACAAGACTGAATGACCGAAGCATTAGATTACGTCAATAAAATCTAATTTTAGCGGAAATCCCGCAGCTAATATTTGACCCTTTGACTTCGCCTGGCGTTGTATTCTCTGAGAAGTCAATATGTATTATTTACCCCATTGTAAAAACAACCCCGCAGTTTTTAAATTGACAAAGCCAATCCACTTGGGAGGTTTTCTGGTATTTTCTTAAGGAAAACACGATAGATGGAAAGCGACAAAACAATTCTACGTCCTAATCCGAAAACCCGGTTTGGTTTCTGTGCATTTTTAAAATAGATTTTGTTCAGATAAATTTTCGTGTATCAGTAACATCTCGTCTCAGTCCGTCTTTGTTGTGCGTGTGGAAACGAGGCTTCTAGGTATTGTCGTTGATATTTCCATATAAGAGGCTCATTCACACACATTCACGAGAGGAAATTATAATTATAATTTTTTTTTATAGTTTTTTTTTTTTCAGTGATGATGAACCCACGCGCATTTTGACACTCAAATTACAAACATGTTTTGGCAAAAATGCCTCCAACGGAAGCGCTACGCTGTGTGTCTTTGACAGTTTTTTTTTGTCTAGTCTCGATCCGAATTTCCTATTACCTTTTCCCGCCATATCCTCATATCCAAAGAGTAGGAGACTAGGTTTGAAGTTGGTTCTTGTGCTATTTTAAACAGTGGCGATTCCTCGGTTTTGTGCTGAGTGTTGTTGTTAATACCCGCAGTAAACCCGCAGATTCTGCGTGTTTACAGGAAGAAATGTTGTGCCATTTTGTAATGACGAAACATCATTTTTCTGGAAGGGAATATAATGCAGACCAGATCGATTTGATCGAATCAAAATAAATCCTATTCATTTTAGATACACCAGAAGCTGCTTATATATATGCTTTGTCAGCAGCAGCTGTTGCATATCGTTACACGGAAAGATGTTTCACAAATAAAGGATGTTCCTGCGGTCGCAGAGGGAGTGTATGGAACCATATGTATCCAAAAGAACGAATCAAGTTTCACCCTTGTACCAACTATATAGAAAAAGGGGTCGAGTTTTCTAAGGAATTTACGGAGACCATCTACGAAACAGAATTTGTATCTGATAAAAAACTCCAAACAAACCGTATCAAACTACACAATAGCAAAATGGGAAGAGAAGTACGTAGAGCAGAGAAAGTTTACCACTAAAATCTTCCATGGATGATTTTTACAGGTCTTAAAGGGGAAGTCTGCTTTTAAAATCAAAATTGCGTTTTTGGTACCGGGTACGCCACAAAAAAGTCTAGGTGTTTGAAAGACATTTCTCGAAAACTATACAAGGTTTTTAGGAGTAAACTTAATCTTAATGTAAAGAGAATTAACTAACTTAAATTTTGATACATCATGCAAGGAATTTGGTTTATTTGTTAAAGAGATGTGGAGAAAAATTTTCATATAAATTTCGAAAAACCATCGGTTTTTAACAAAACAGGGTGTCAAATTATTTGTAATCAAATCATTTTGGTCAGTTAAAGAATGGTTTTGACTGTTATCAATGACAGTTAAAAGAAAAAAAATAATTTCAGTTTTTTATTTTCAAAAGCATTTTCATTGGCATTTACAAATTTTCTTGCCCTAGACAATGTGACATCGCAACGTGCAAGAATAAATTGCTGACATATGAACATGTAAATAACTCACGAAATTTTAGCGATACACTGCTACAATTTTGTATGTATACTGACAAACATCAGCAGGTAATCACTTAAAATAAATGCCGCATCATTGTAATTTCGTGAGTCATTTACATGTTTAAGTCGGCGATTTATTCTTGTACGTTGTGATTTCAAAAGTAGACTTTCCCTTTAGTTGTAAACCTCTACGATGGAGTAGCATTCTGTTTCACGCTAGACTGTGCAACAATTTGAAAGCATCGAGCCTCTCGGTTAAAGCTTCTTAAAATAGTCTGAAAAAACGAGGCATAGCCTGAACATAACCCTCACTAAGCCAAACAAATTTTACAAGGTTTACACCATGAAGTTTTGATGCTTTCAAAATGTTAGAAGATGAACTATGTGTTATATTGAGTTTTCAATTTTAGGCTTTTCAGAAAAGTGGCATTATAAAATGCCAGTGTATTGGTCCATCCACAACCTGCGCGTCCAGTATATGTCATAGAGTTGTCCCATTGTTCAAAGTAACGGCTCGAGAAGTATATGCCAGATACACTAAAGCAATTGAGATTGGAAACAAATTGAATAAAAACGAACAGAGGTCTCGATCCATGACCAAACTAGTCACCATCCACCAATCAGAAATCTATAAAGATTCGAAAAGAACCAATGTTAGAGACACTTCTTTGCAGTTCGGGCGCGCTTCACCGAATTATTGTGACGTCAACTATGAGTACGGTTTGATCGGTACAAAAGGCCGACACTGTGTTTTGAACAGCACCGACACCGACTCGTGTCAACATCTTTGTTGTGGTCGGGGATTCCACGTAAAGTCGTATAAAATAACAGATTCATGTAACTGCAGATTTGTATACTGTTGCCGTGTACAATGCACGAAATGCATTAAACAAAGAGTCGACTATATTTGTAAATGATATTATAGCATAAGTTATACAACCTGGAACCCGGGATCGTTTTTCGAGCCACTGCCTGAATATCACACTGGGATCCTGGTTTCGAGGTTGCTTTGAAGAAATTCTTAACTTATATAAATAGAGTTATAAAATTAAAGAATGTTTTACACCATAACATGACGTCATATTTTTGTCCCTTTCTGCCTCGTTCCCACATTGTCCGTTTGAAAACTTTAATTGATAAACAATCGCGGACAAAAAGCATCCATTTACTTATGCGCTATATTTGTGTGTCCATTTTTATATACGTTGGTAATATCATAATGTCTTCAGTCCTGTGTCATGGAAAAGAGTGATTGGTATCAATCCAGTATGGAGAAAGTAAATTCATATTTTTTAGAGTTTGCATTCAAATGCAGTAGACTTTCTACAAATCGAACCTCCATAATTCGAACTTTTCTAATTCGAGCGAATTTCAACGTCTGTTCACTTATCATTTCCTTGTGATTGGACCTCCGTAATTCGAATTCTCCATAAACCGAACCACATTTATAGGGTCCCTTCGATGTTCGAATTACAGAGAGTATACTGTATACTGTATCTCTGACGAATAAGTTAAGTATGTGCTGCAATAATTATTCTCTAGAAGAAAAAGTTTTGCTTTCTGTCACACGATCAACAGCGTATTTTACTTTTGTCCTGCTCTTCTTTAGGATAATATCAAAGGTTAGCAGCGTAGCAGTGAAATACACTATATACACAAACAAGACTTTAAACACGTTTCTCGTATCGAGGCTATGCAATGTAGTCAAATTTTCTGATTTTTTCCGATTTGGTTTGCTATCAACCTCGAACCCAGGTTGCCGACTAGACTTTTTGATATCCCGGGGGAGGGCGGCAAAAACCTGGGTACGAAGTTGTTGACTAGACATAGAAAAACTTCCCTTACCAAAGTTATTTTGTTCATATAGAGAAACAAGAGGCCACGAGGCCTGAAGGTCAGCGCTTTCGCCAAAGTTGAAAAATTTTTGACTATGAAGCAATTTTCCTTGAGAAGCTCTGACTCGGAAAAATAAATCCATGCAAAACGCTTTCAAACCTTCTCTTTAATTATAAATTATCTGAAAAATCTGAATTAAGCCACGATTAACAAATAGCCTCTATTCTACCCTTTCAATGAGGACTAGCACTGTGGACATGGGACGGAAAAACGTTAATGAAAGATCAGCTGCTTAACGCTCTGACCAAATATACCGAGAGCTCGCCTATCAAAAGTCTTAAACAAGTACCTGAAGTAATTGGGTAGGGCTATTAAAGGGTCATTGTTCCCCTTTCTCCTTCTCCTTTACTGAATGCGTTATTACACCAAACATCATTAACATACTTTTAAACAGGTCAAACAGGTGCCAGGTACTAAATGTTCGAAATCATTGCACTGATCAATACGTATAAATTATCTGTTATTTTCTTTTCCTTGGCTTACAAGCAATTACAAGCCTTTCTTCAAGTCCAAACACCTGAGTATACGTCATGAGTCGGTGACTAAAAGTCGGTTGTCGGTGTTCGGTGCGTTTATAAACAACTACACTTTTTTTTTTATAAGCAACACGTTTATAAGCAATACTAGTAAATTTTCTCAAAAAGTTAAGCAACAGTACTACATGGATCGATAAAGGTTTTCTAGACTGGAAATAAATACTTTTTCAATTAATACTTAGCAACAAATTAAGAAACACTACTACTAAAAATATAAAAACAGTTAAAACCGTTGCAAGAAAAAAATTGAAATATTACAAACTCTGTACAGTACATATCTACACATCTACACTCTAAAACATTTAAGACAAAATGAGCAAAAAGAAATTACGAAAGTTCAACAAAACTACCGCAACTCACGAGGGACTAACACATTATATTTTTATTGTTAGTTCTAGCCTTTTATATTCTTTACGAGTGTTAATGTCGGGCTTAATCGATTTGATTAACAGAGCCTCTAGGGTCATTAAATGATACACGGATCTCGTCGACACGGCAATTATCTTTACGTCATCCATTGTTGGTTCTATATCACAGTTTTTGAAGTGCTTTCCAACTGGTTTGCTCTTTGCTTTGTGCTCTGAAAGGCGGGTAAGCATATGTCGGCTGGTTTGTCCGACATAGCACGATGAACATCGTGGACATGTTATATGGTATACTACCCCACTCTTTATTGGCTTTGGGATTGGTTGTTTCAGCGAAGGTAAACACGATTTGGTCTTCTTGATGGTAGCAATAAACTTACAGGGTGCTTTCAGTCGTTTGAGTGCAGCTTCAAATTTATCAGTTATTTTTCCTCTGTACTGGATGAAAATCATTCTAGTTTCCTCCTGATCACTTTCCTCCTCAACGTCCTGTTGTGGTTTATCCCGATTTGCAATGATTTTGATTACGGTTCTTTCTATGATCGGTTCATAGAAAGAGGGCGGGTATTGATTGTTTTCTAGAAGAATTTTAGCTCTTGTCAAACCTTCGTGGAATGTTTCCCAGGTGCTACACGCGTAGAAGATTCTGTAAACAACTCCAGATACAGAATCTTCTACGCGTGTAGCACCTGGGAAACATTCCACGAAGGTTTGACAAGAGCTAAAATTCTTCTAGAAAACAATCAATACCCGCCCTCTTTCTATGAACCGATCATAGAAAGAACCGTAATCAAAATCATTGCAAATCGGGATAAACCACAACAGGACGTTGAGGAGGAAAGTGATCAGGAGGAAACTAGAATGATTTTCATCCAGTACAGAGGAAAAATAACTGATAAATTTGAAGCTGCACTCAAACGACTGAAAGCACCCTGTAAGTTTATTGCTACCATCAAGAAGACCAAATCGTGTTTACCTTCGCTGAAACAACCAATCCCAAAGCCAATAAAGAGTGGGGTAGTATACCATATAACATGTCCACGATGTTCATCGTGCTATGTCGGACAAACCAGCCGACATATGCTTACCCGCCTTTCAGAGCACAAAGCAAAGAGCAAACCAGTTGGAAAGCACTTCAAAAACTGTGATATAGAACCAACAATGGATGACGTAAAGATAATTGCCGTGTCGACGAGATCCGTGTATCATTTAATGACCCTAGAGGCTCTGTTAATCAAATCGATTAAGCCCGACATTAACACTCGTAAAGAATATAAAAGGCTAGAACTAACAATAAAAAATATAATGTGTTAGTCCCTCGTGAGTTGCGGTAGTTTTGTCGAACTTTCGTAATTTCTTTTTGCTCATTTTGTCTTAAATGTTTTAGAGTGTAGATGTGTAGATATGTACTGTACAGAGTTTGTAATATTTCAATTTTTTTCTTGCAACGGTTTTAACTGTTTTTATATTTTATCTTTTAGACCTGAAGATGAAAATTTAATATTTTCGAAATATATTGTCAACAAAAATCATTATTGGTCCTCAACATACTAAACTGAAAACTTGCCATAATGTTCCTACCAAAGAAACTACTACTAAAAAATGGTCATTTTTTAAGCAACATTTCTTTTAAGGCCTGACCTTGGTTGCTTACAAAAAAAACGTGTATTACGATGAAGTTAGACAGAAAAATGACGATAGCGAGGGAAGTATCAAGAGACAATTTTTACCACTACCACTGATGAGTTCATGTACTTACAAATTTTCTCTTCTGCGATCTGGAAAAAGTGGAATTCACAGCGGAAAATATTTTAGTAGGAAAATAAAGTATTTTAGACATTTCACTCTGTCCTTGTTCTTGTTGTCAAAGCCAGCTAGAAGATAACTTTCCCACACACTCTTTCAAAAACAACTTTGAAAGGAAAGACCTTTGTGAAATGTTAACTAAAAACAACCTTGTTCCTAGGACTTCTTGTTTAAGACTATTGATAGGTGTGCTCTCGGTATATTTTCTCTATGAACAAAATAACTTTGGTAAGGGAATTGTTTTATGTCTAGTCAGGTTTGCCGAGGTTAAGGTTAAACGGGCTGATACTTTTCCATGTGATCATAAAAACTGATCAGCCCGCCTAACCGAGCCAGTCCGGTTTACCGGTCTAGCCCCCTCATGTGATCACCCCGTAAGATGGGTTTCTATTTCGTGCATTTAGTATAATGATGCATTGACTGCATGTAGAAGTGAGCTGACCTCGCATTAGAAAATGACCAACTGTCAAGAATGTGAATCCCATAAGGCAGGAATGGGGGCGGTCCATAGTTTACACGCGCTACGTAATAGAGGCTCATCTTTTTTCGACAAAAATTGCAGCTGAAAATACAACCAAACCAAATATAACTATGACTGTCAAATATAAATATAAATGAGTAGACTGTCAAATTCGAAGTCAGTATACCATCCCATTGTTCTTTGTGCAAATTTTAGTGAAAATTGAAGAGATTTGGAACTTGTCAAATCTTGGTCTAAGTTACGAATTTGATAACGATTTCTTGTGAACATTGTAAAAAGTCGCTCATAACTTGGAGTAGCAGTAATATGATGAAGGGGAGAAAGCTCGAGCGTTTTTAAACCTTTGTTGACTGAGATATCAAGTAGCTGAAACTCATTTATAAGGTTATATGAAACAATCACGACTTCACAAAAGGTTTTTTTCACACAACTCTGAATAAAAGGGTGGGTCCGAAATTTTTGCAAAATATAATAAACGGGGGGGAAAACATTTAAAACTTTCCTTTTACCTAATTCTATGAATTTTCAAGGGGTAAATTAAGGGTAACAAGACGACTTGGAAGTTGAAAATTTCGCTATATTGCATTCTCACAATTCTAACAAATCAGGACGGTGTCACGATTACACAAATCTACTCTCAACAATTATAAAACATTCTCACTATAGCATTGCTAAATTGCTTAATTTTGGCCAAATTTGACAAAATGACTGTCAAATTCGAAATCACCACCATTCAATTGTGCTTTGTGCAAATTTTTATGAAAATTGGAGAACTTTCATATTTTGGTCCAAATTTGGCCCGAATTGCCCAATTTTGGCCAAATTTGACAAAATGACTGTCAAATTTATTTTTTTTTATTTTTTTTATTTTTTTATTTCGCCAATATCATATACAAATCTCAAATATAATCGTATATAATGGCTGGAGCAAGCAGAAGGCAGAAGTGCCTTATCATCAAGCCCCGTGTAATAACAACTAGTTTACTTTTTCAATATACTACTACTAATAATATAATATATACAAAAACATGAAAACAAAGTACCTATCTGGGCAGAAATATTTACAAGCAAAAGGAAAACGTATGTACAGTGTGAAATGAAAAGGAAAAAACAAACAAACAAATATAAAAATGAAAATGAAAAATTAACGAAAGATACCAACATAACTAGGGAGGAAAAATGGCATGCTAGGCGTTGTTGAAATATAACAGCCTAAAAAAACTGAGAAAAATCAAAGTCACTGTTAAGCAACTTCATTTTTACAGATCTTTTGAAATGGTAAACAGACCTAGTGTTCTTTTCTGCATTTTGCAAGATATTGTTCCATAGGGCTGGGCCACAATGGGCAATGGAAAAGGTTGTTACTTTAAGGCGTTTTTGAGGAATTTTGTAGTTATTCCTTGAATATCTAGTATTATATTTATTTTGGACTCTGGAAAATTGGTTACGGAAAGTTATTGGGGTAAGCTCGAGCTTATTTTTAAACATGAAGGTTAATACTTGGTATATGTTTAATTTGTAGATACTAAGAATCCCAAGTTTCTTTAATAAAGGTTCGGAGTGTGTAAATCGATCTACACCGAAAATAATCCTGCAAGCGTGTTTTTGTTTGCAGTAAAGTTTCTTAAGCTTTGTTTGGTTAGTACTTGCCCATACTATGTTGCAATAGGTTAGGATTTTAAGTTGACATATGGTTTTGCTATGCGAAGTATTCCGAGGTTTTTAGAAATCTTATCTTGGATAACATTTATATGATTCTTCCATGTCAAATTTTCATCAAGAAGAACTCCTAGGAATTTGATGAATTTTTCCCTTTTTATCTCATTATGGTTAATTAACAGTTTCGGTAATTTCAATGGCAAATCATCCACACTTGAAGGCTTACAAAACAAAATATATTTAGTTTACAACAACGACTCAGAACAATCAGAACTCGCAGAACAACGTAAATCAACGTCGAGTGTATATAGTTGGAGATAGCATGCTTAAAAATATAGAAGGGCATAAACTGACCGAAAAACTCGACTCAACAAAAGTTGTTATTAGATCGTATAGTGGAGCAACAACAGAATGCATGCATGATTATGTTAAACCAAGCCTGCGTTCAAATCCAGACGTAGTAGTTATTCACTGTGGAACGAACGATTTGTCAAGTGAAAACTCGCCTGAAGAAATAGCAGATTGCATTGTGGATCTTGCTGTTAGATGTAGTAGTTTAAATAGGCGAATTGTTATTTCAAGAATTATCCCAAGAGCTGATCGTTATGCTGTCAAAGCACGAAAAACGAATAATGCACTGCACCATAAATGTCAAGCAAGAAACATACAAACTATATCACATGAAAATATAAATCCAAAAACTCACCTTAATAATAGTAAACTCCATCTGACCAAGAAAGGGTATGGAATTGTGGCAAAGAATCTCACAGAAGCACTTAAGAAGGTATGACATGATCAGAGAAACATAGTTTTTGACAATGAAGATGTTAGTCATGGTAGCGTTGACGATGATAAGAAGCAGGATTGTGTTGAATCACAAAAGGAAAAGGAAAATGATGTTAACGAATTTGATAAACTAAGGTCGCTCAAAAATCAAAACCCAAAAAACCCTATTGTAAGTTACATTAACATCAACTCTGTCAGAAACAAATTTCCATTCCTTAAAGAACAATTAGGCGGACTTGTCGACGTGTTGACAATTGCAGAGACAAAAATTGATAATTCCTTTCCATCAGCGCAATTTAGCTTTGAAGGATTCAGCCAGCCTTACCGTTTGGATGTCTCAAATCACAGGGGAGGCCTTTTAACCTATGTCAGTAGTGACATTCCTTCTAGACGTATACTTGATTTCCATTTTCATACTGATATTCAGGCTATTCTTGTAGAGCTAAATTTTCGCAAACAGAAGTGGTTAGTCTGTAGTATCTATAGACCACCCACTCAAGATAAGGAATTGTTCTTCTCTCAGCTCTCTGCTGCATTAGATTTCTATTATGATAAGTATGATAACGTTATTATAAACGGGGATTTCAACCTAGAACCAACTAACCCAGACCTCGCTGACTTTATGGTTTCCCACTCTTTATATAATCACATGAGAGAGAAAACTTGTTGGAAATCGTCAGCTGGTACTTGTATCGACCTGATACTATCCAAAAAGAAGCACTCTCTTATGCACACAGGGACTGTTGAAACTGGGTTGAGTGACCACCATGCATTAATATATACTATGCTTAGAAGTCACTATATGAGGGCACCTCCTCGTAAATTTTCATATAGGAACTATAAGAATTTCGATCGGGAGCGTTTTGCATTAGATTTATCCAACAGATTGAACAGTGATATCACTTCTTATGCAGAATTTGAAGAGATATTTGTCAAATTGTTGGATGAATATGCTCCATTGAAAACTAAGGTAGCTCGAGCAAATAGTCAGCCACATGTCTCCAAAGACCTTAGAAAGGCCATCATGAGACGATCGCAACTTAAAAAAGTTGCTAACATCTCAGGCAATTCTGAGGACTTTTTACGATATAAAAGGCAGAGGAATTTTGTAGTAAACCTCAATAGACGAGAAAAGAAATCTTTCTACCCAAATTTTGATCATTCCAATCTGAACAGGGGTTTTTGGAAGTCTATAAAACCTTTGTTTAGTGAAAAAAATACAGGTGCGAAAGAAAGAATCATTCTTGTCGAAAAGGATAACATCTTTAGCGACGAACTTGAAGTAACTAACATATTTAACAATTATTACAATAGAATAACTGACAGTATCCAGGTTCCTTGCATCCCTAGTGCCATCACCAGTCAATTGGATCCTATTCTAGCGTCGATAGAGCGCTATGCCTCACATCCTAGCATTGGCGTGATCAAATCTAGATTTGGTACCAATTCTTCTTTTGATCTTACGCCCATCGAGTCAGATGAGATGTTTAAGGAAATTCTCTCCCTGGATACTGGCAAAAAATCAAGTGGTTCTATACCAACATCTATTTTCAAATTATCTGCTGCACAGTGTGCCCCTATATTAACTAAACTTTTCAACTCTATGATAAACGATGGCTCAGAATTTCCACATCAACTCTGCTTGGCCGATATTATCCCTTCTTTTAAGGGAAAAGGTAGCGACGTTGATAAAGGGAATTTTAGACCAATCAGTTTGTTACCTGTTCCATCAAAGGTATTTGAGCGCATCATTGTTAGACAGTTGTCCCCGTACTTTGAGGTCTTCCTGTCAAAACTTCTCTGTGGTTTTAGGAAAGGGTACAGCTGCCAGCATGCCCTTCTTAAAATGTTATATCATTGGGAAAAATCGCTTTCTACATCTGGGAAAGTTGGAGCGGTCTTGATGGATTTATCCAAGGCCTTCGATTGCATGTCACACGATCTTTTGATCGCAAAATTGGCAGCTTATGGCGTTGGATACAAAACACTAAGACTGCTTCATAGTTACCTAACTAACAGAAAGCACAGGGTCCGTGTTGGTTCTACCTTCAGCGAGTGGCTTTACATTCTTATAGGCGTACCACAAGGTTCGGTACTTGGGCCCATATTATTCAACATTTTTATTAACGACTTACTTTTTATTATCTCTGACGAGTGTTTTATTTGTAACTTTGCAGATGACAATACTTTATACAGTTGTGGGGACAGTATAGAAAACGGAAACGGATCTCGTGTCTGTTGTTGACTGGTTTAGCAACAACGGCATGGTAGCTAACTCTGATAAATTCCAGATGCTTTTACTAGGTGCTGATTATTCTACTGTTGAACTTCAGCTCGGTTCTGTGATAATTACACCTTCCGATCAAGTGAAGCTTCTTGGCGTAATTCTTGATGCTCAGCTCTCTTTCTATCCTCACGTTCAAGAAATATGCCGACGAGTGTTATATAGGATTAGAAAATATGTTAACGAGTCTACTCTCAATATTCTTTTTAACACGTTTATTATGCCATACTTCAATTATTGCCCACTAGTGTGGATGTTTTGCAGCAAGCAGGCACATAATCTCGTCGAAAAAACCTATCGGCGAGCTTTGTGTGCGAAAACTGGATTGCTTCCAAATTACCACTCTGGTTCGGAAATAGTTGAACTGCCGACTATTCATTCTCGGAACCTTTTGCTTCTTGTCGTAGAGGTTTTTAAATCTATTCATAAACTGAACCCGCCGCTGATGTGGGGCATATTTGAGACAAAATTTATGAGATATTGTCTCAGACAAGGCCATACATTAAAGGTTCCTTATACGAATAGAACCATAGGATTGAACTCCTTTGTGATGCGAGGACGTTTAGCATGGAACCACCTACCATCCGAGGTGAAGCAAATTGCTAGCCTGCCAGACTTCCGCTCAGCTCTCTCTGCGTCCCAAATTTACTGTCGTTGTAAACTCTGTGTTGCTCACATGTAGGATTCCGACGAATGAATAAATTCTTAGGATAGTTATTAATTACTTTATGGTTTATATATTTCAACATTATTTGTAAATAGAATTTTTATCCTTTTATTTAGTTGGTGTGAGTTAGTACTTTATGTCAATTTGTATATATTGTTACTATGTAAAACCAACTCTAAATAAAGAAATAAATAAAAAATAGTTTTATTTATATTTAGAGAAAGTTTATTACTTCTGAACCATTCTTCAATATTTCTAAGCTCTTTGTTCACGATATCAAAGAGTGATTTTATATTTTTATGTGAATAAAATAGGTTAGTGTCATCAGCGAAAAGAATGAAGTTTAAAGTATTAGATGCTCTGTAGAGATCATTTACATATAATAAAAAGAGCAAAGGGCCAAGAATGGATCCTTGGGGTACACCACATGTTATAAGTTTAAAAGATGTTCTTTTTGATCCATACGAAACACATTGTTTTCGATTAGTGAGGTAGTCTTTAAACCACAAGAAGTTATTATTGCGTACACCATAGTGTTTTAGTTTCGATAGAAGAATTTTATGATCAACTGTATCAAATGCCTTCGAGAGATCGATAAAGACTCCTAGTGTGTATAGATTATTATCAAAAGCATCACTGAGATCGTTCACTAGGTTTAATATTGCATGGTCAGTAGAATGCCCTTTCTGAAACCCAAATTGTTTCTGGTACAACATGCTGTTGTCAATAAGATATTTATAGAGTCTATTGTACATTATGCGCTCCAGGATTTTTGAAAAGCAAGGAAGTATCGATATCGGTCTATAATTCGAGATATTAGACTCTTCTCCTGCTTTGAAGCTAGGAATTACTTTTGCAATCTTCATACTATTTGGGAATTTCCCTGTATTGAGAGAAAGTCGAAAAATATGCAATAGGGGAATTTTGATGATATCAAAGGTGTGTTGAATAACATTTACGCTGATGTCATCAATTCCTGGACTTTTATTGGATTTAAGACATTTAAAAGCGTCAAGTAGTTCAGTTTCTGTCAAGTTTGACTCTTGCATGATGTTATCGAACTCTTCAAGAAAGAACATCGGTGGCTTATTTGAGGCAGGGATTTTTTCAGCTAAATCACATCCTACTCTTGCATAAAAATCATTAAAAGCACTTGCAATTTCCCTTTTACCATATACAAGTTTTTTATTAGTTTCAATAAATTTTGGTAAGCTACTTTTCGAAGTTTTTGTTTTCCCTAAAATTTCCTTGATAACGCCCCACGTTTTTTTGGTATTTGCACTATTTTGGATCAATAATTTCGAGTAATATTCTTTTTTAGAATGTTGTTTAATTTTATCAAATAGATTTTTGTAAGTTTTATATTTACTTTCATTTCTGTATGTTTTGCTCTTTAGAAATTTTTCGTACAGTCTTTGTTTTCTTTTCGATGATTTAAGTAGACCTGGCGTCATCCATGGGCTGAGGAGACTTTTTGGCATTAGGTTAAACTCTTTTACTGGAAACGCTTTGTCATATTGTATAGAAAAAAGCTTCAAAAACAAGTCATATGCGCAATCAACATCACTGGACTCCTGAATTAGTTCCCAGTTCATCTCAAGGAGAAGATCACGAAAATAGGATATCGATCTTTTATTGATAAAACGTTTTGAAATAGATATGGATGTGTTAG
The DNA here is from genome assembly GCA_027922465.2 of Turritopsis dohrnii. NCBI lineage: Eukaryota > Metazoa > Cnidaria > Hydrozoa > Anthoathecata > Oceaniidae > Turritopsis > Turritopsis dohrnii. The sequence continues at coordinate 177,029 of BQMF02000623.1, read as the reverse complement.
ATGTGTCTTTAATTATGTCCTTGATTAACAGAAAGGTTGGAAAATGATCAGTCAGATCAGTCTGTATTACACCAGAACATAAACCGTTTTGATTATAATGATTATTCGTAAAAATATTATCAATCAAAGTTGATGTGTTCCTAGTAACTCTTGTTGGTTTATTTATTGTCGGAATTATGTTATACTGAAGGATCAAGTTCACAAAATCTTTAATTTTTTTGTTTGCATATATAATCTAATAAATTTAGATTTAGGTCACCAGAAATGAAAATATGCTTGTTTGAGCGACTTACGTGAGAAATATGAGATTTTAAGTGATCTTTGAAGAGTTTAAAGTTACCAGCACCTTTCAATTGTGCTTTGTGCAAATTTTTATGAAAATTGGAGAACTTTCATAATTTGGTCCAAATTAGCCCGTTAGTCAGCCTGAAAGTCAGCCTGCAAAAGATTTTACTGCTAAGGTGTGTGCGGACATGGCTTTTATATGCAATTATTTACTTTAGTGAGATCGTCCAAAATGTCACGGAGATACATAGAACGACGATACCAATACTTCGCTATACTAGCGAAATTAATAAAATGGAAATTAAACACAAAATAACAACGATTTGGGCTATTATTTAAGGTGTGAGTAAGGGAAAAATCATTGACTTTTTTGAAAAAAAGTTTTTTTGCACATCAGGATGAAAGGAACTCTGAATTTTCCAATGGTGAAACTATTTTTTCAGGAAGTGGATGGGAAGTCCGTTTATTTTCCAAAACTGTTGTATTAGCGGCTAATTTGTGTACATTAAAGACCATGAAAAAATAAAACATATTGATCATGTTGCGTATTGATCCTTTTGTTTCAAAATTCCGTTTCATAAATAATTAATTAGTTCACGCAATAAAGAAAAATCTTTAAGGCCATAATACACTATATGATTAATCATATATGATTTGTAATAAGCACTTGATGAATGAAAAAAATCATAGCATAAAGAGAAAATACACACTATGTAAAATATCATGTTTTTATCGTAAACTACTCTCTCTGTATACAGTCAGCTGCACAGAAAATTTTCTCGCGCATTGGCTGCATGACGAACAACAATAGATTCTATTGTTAAAAGTCTATGATTAATCATAGAAAGTAGAACACCGTGCGACTTTTTAAAAATCATATATTACAAATCATACAGGTAAAAAAACATATGTTTTTCTGAAATACACACTGTGATTAATCATATATTACAAATCATATATGATTAATCATATAGTGTATTATGGCCTTTAAAGCTGTTTTTTTTCAGTGTTCACATTTCGTGTCAGAGCCACTTACGTTTGATGTTCCATTTACAAAACTAAAAAAGCTCTGACAGTGAGACTTGGCTTACTGAAAAGCTGAAGGGTAGATCTAAAAACGGTTTTTTTTTTATCTTTTTAATTTGAACAGAATATGAGTTATAGTCTTGAAAGCAAAAAAAATGAAAACAGAAAACGATACTTTTGAGAAATTGAAAATAACTCTGAAAATAATTTATTTGAGTAAAAAAAGAAAAAACCGTTTTTTACTCTATCTCTTGTGATTACAAAAGTGTAAAAAACATAAGTTAAACTTAACTCGTTTTGTAAATGGAGCTACGTTTTTACAACAAGGTTCGTTTTCTTTGACTCGTTCTAAAATCTTACATTTTTAGTTTACCTTAAAATTTTTAACATGGGCTTTTAGAGATGTAAATAAGCTTTCCAAAAATGTATCATACTTGATATAAACATATTCCTGTCAAAGGAATTAATTAAAAAACAAAAACACGTTTTTTCCCTTACTCACACCTTAATAATAGCCATGAATGCTAAGTAGATTCACTTCTGAGAGTAACAGAAACCGTCTAGCAGAATCTTTAGTTCCGTTACGACTAGATTTACTGCAGTGCGATGTTCTAATACTTTGATGTGACACAGCAAACCCCGTTGCGGAAGCTTTTAATATGCGACGTTATTGCTGTTTCATTGTAAATTGATCATTGAAAAATGATAGATATAAGATATAAGAGGAAGAGTAAAAGTAGTCTCTAAAAATCGAATTCGATGTTTTATATTCGAATTATATAAACGTTCGAATTATTAGGAATTCGAAGCGAAATATTCAAATGTCACAACTCAACTGGAGATGACTCAAGTGGTGTATTGTCAACATTTTGAAAGGCTCAAAATCGGAAGATACGTGTTTCACAGCTAAGTTACCTTATCGGTTAAAATTAACCAGCGAAATTTTATAACCGACGAAATTTTTGACCGACGAAATTTTATAACCGACGAAAATTTTTGACCGACGAAATTTTTCATCAAGAATTTTCGCTTGTACGTGTTTTTATTCGTGTTTTACGTCGATAGGACCCTTAAAAGTCGTATTTGAAGCCATAACAAGAGGATATTGGGAGGAAAGATAAGAAAACTACAATTTCAAAAAAGATAAGCAAGTCTTATTTTCATCAAAGAAATCTATTAAAATAAATGATGAAGTTGTTGTCTGCTGCTCATCAAATGGGTTTTCTACACGTGCAAAGACACTGTTTGCAGACTAGACAGCCTCTGTGATCCCTGCAGCATCGAATCCTTTGATAATAGAATCATTTTGTAGTTTGAGATGGTTGTATGTCTCAACAATCCACTGCGCATGAAGAGGTTTCAAATCACTCAATTTGAGAGAGACTTTGACATCACCAGGTGCAACTCCGTTTGACAGCTGCTTACTCTCGGGATCCGAATAAACATACATGTACATTTATTTTTTTGTTGCCTAATTTCACCCCTGTACGTTCCTTATTAGGTCCTTTACGTTCCTTATTAGGTCCTGTACGTTTATTTTTTCAGAGCAGTTTTTTTCTCCTGTACGATTAATATTATCCTGTACGTTTATTAATGTTGACTCGTTTTTTGCGTAATTTCTTCCGATCTCTAAAGTGTAGATAGACCTTTAGGTATGTTTCTAACACTGAACATTCTTTTTCGGCTGCTTTCGAATGTTTCATTTGACAATCGAATGTTTCATTTGACAATCGAATGTTTTATTTGACAATCGATTGTTTATATAACAATCGAACATGCACAAAAGTCGAGTGTTTTAGAAAACATACTAGTAAATGAACTAAGTACTAGTACCAGTGGACGATACGATTTTTTGAAAAATTTCCTTGCTCAGTTCCTTTTTACGGTAGCAGCGATAGCGAATACCGTATTAAAACACCCGCGGACTCCTACTACTACTACTCCTCCTCCTCCTACTCCGGCCGAAATGGCAATTAGTCTGCGATTTAGAGTCTGCAAGACTCTGCTAATAACGCAATGTAAATTCTAATGAAGGAACGCAGCCTTCGAAAGAGGTTTCACATATCAAGCATTTAAAAGGACGTTTTCTTTGATGTTATATGAAATAATTCATGAAAGAATGAATATTAATAAAATAGATCTGCATAAAAATGGAAGTTTTAGCTATTTATGCTAACTGAAAATACATTGATACTTAAAATTTGGTTATATATACTTTTTCTTGTTAGTAAAGCCTATCAGTTCAAAACTTCTTATTACCTCGTTTGTTAGCTACAACACTGTTTTGTGTATTAAGAAGACTTTCGAAGATCTAGTTCAAAAAGGCAGTTATTTGTTCGAATTCATTTTTGGTTTCATGAAATTATAATTAAAAACAAATTTTTTTTTTCGAAACGCGTGGTTTTTTTCTACACATGGTCTTACAAAAAATTTTCTTATAAAAATATATACAGCTCACGCATGTATAATTCTTTTGTCTTTAATAAATTAATTTCTGGTGGCTTATGATTAGACCCTTTTTACACTAACTTATCATTTTAACATATTATCGTTTATGCCTGTTTTCCACCAGTGAGATATAAAAAACACAACTCTCAAAACTTTTCATAACTTTAAGTACAATATTGCTGCTACCGTTTTGCGCCATCTGGCTCTTGTTGTTCTTTAGTTTACTTAAGTACTTATTTAGAAACTTTTTGTATAATATTTCCTAAACGTTAAGATATCATTCCTATCATCAAAAAAATAATTTGGCCCGATTTTTCACCTGTGCGTTTATTATCTCCTGTACGTTTATTCGGATCCCGAGAGTACTTACTCTATCAGCGTACCACGCGTTGAGCTTATGTGAAATGAATTTTTTGTTTTAATTGATGCTTATATCTAAGGGCTGGAACTTATTCGTGAAATTATGTGGAATTTGAAATTTTGAAAGGCGGTTAACACGTTGAACACGGAAGCGATCTCAGAAGTGCCCAAAATCGACTTTGAAAAAAAGAGAAAAGCTTAACTTCGCAGTGACGTTTGGGCTGCGTCAGAAAAGGGCTCAAAATTGAGATTTCTGGAGGGTGGTCAAAAATGACCCCCTGGACGAATATATTCGTCCTCTGTGCCCAACGTGTTAAAATTTTCGTCGGTGAAAAGTGAGGAAATTTTAAAAAACATTCGTCACTTATAACCGACGAAACTTTTGACCGATAAGGTTTTATTTTAATTCTAGTCAGGGGTTTGTTATAGGAATTTTGAGTTTTTCCAGATCATCTTTAATCAAACTTACGAAGTTGTTACCATAGGTCGTAAGTGATTCAGATAGTTGGAATAGAATTTTAATTTTAATTCTCCCATTGGAAGCCATGAAACCTATAACTTACATGTCAAGAGTACCATCTGTTCCTTATGAGTGCTAAATGATCTGCAACACCGAAATGAATCAAAACCATCTAACCATCTAAAAATCAATACGAAGGAGTGCATCCACCATTTCAATAAAAATGCTCTCCGTCGCAGTGATTTTTTAAAGATTTTTCCCCCTCAGTTAGCTATCTACACTGTACATTAAGAAAGCTTTCAAAGATCTACTTCAAAAAGGCAGTTATCTGTTCGAATACATTTTTGGTTTCAAGAAATTATAATTAAAAACATACATTTTTTTTCGAAGAAACGTGTGTTTTTTTTTCTTTCTACATAAGCTCTTGTAAAAAAAAAACATACGTTAACACAGCACATGCATGTATAATTCTTATCTTTAATAAATTAATTTGCTGGTGTACTGCGATTGGACCCATTTTCTATCTCAAAAAATAACCTTTACAGAACTTTTTAGTATTAATAATTCGTTCGTAGGAAATGAATGAGTAACTTTATTTTTTCAATGAATTAACACTGTGACAGCTAAGTAGTACATAATTTATTTTGCCATATGTAATATAGGAAAAAATACAAGTAGATAGAGATATAATTATAAAATAAAAACTACATCAGCCATGGGGACTGGCACCAATAGTCAGGGACTAATCCTAGGTGCTAGCCACCGAAATACAACAAGCGAATTTCAAATTACTTGAATCTGAGGCAAGTAATTAATTTTCCTGACATCGCTTATGAAGAGATAGACAGCCAGGTATATTTTCTTTTTGTCGTAAGTTTAAAAGCTGGTAATATATCATATATCATTTGCCGAACCTTAAATACAACGCAAAGACGTTACAGTTTTTATAATTAAATATATTAAGTGGATATTCTCGTAAACTCCTAAATAACAAGGAAAAGTCGTAGAAGATCAGGGTGATCGAGAACCTATTTTAATTACTCTTGTTAAGATATTTTTTTTCAAAATCTAATGATGTACTCACTCATTCACTCTCCCTCATTTTCCAGTTGAAATTCTCTTAGAAGAGCGTTTCCTACACCAAGCTCTGCTCTCCGTGTTAGCCATGGCTTGACCCAAATCGATCTTTCCACCTTTTTGCGCGTCTTCTTTCTATTTTTGATAAGACAAGATGCTACTACGGCTACTGCAACCCATTCTTCTTCTTCTGAATCCATCATGAAAAGAGTTTCTTCCAACGCATTCCTTAAATCTATTTGAATAGTGTAAACAATTCAACATATAGGATGATCAAATTTGTTGAATCTAAAAGCTTCATATTTTGATCGTTCCGCTTTCAAAATCTGTTTTTTCGAGATCAAGAAAAACATTAAGTAAAACAGAAACTAAGCTCAAACGCAGATCATTAAAATTAAACTCGCAATATGCCCTAAAAATGCCCTCAAAAAGAGATCTCAACCATTTTCAACCATTTTTTATTTGTTTTGATGTTATTATTGAATCAGCATTTTGTGTGTACTTTGATTGGTTGTCTATCACAAGCGAATTTTTGACAAGCGAAAAAGTTGAACTCATTCCTACTCTGTAGACGGCTAAAAATTCGATGAAACGAAGTTTTATTGCGCAATCGGTTTATCAAAAGCAATGGTCCACGAGCGAAAAATTAGCTTTGCGCAAAAAATTCACTGTGTGTAAATCCGCCTTAAAAGAGACTCGACACCGATACATTTTCGCACAAAGAAAGATTGGAAAGCTTTAAATGTCCCGACAAAGGCAATTCTTTAGGAAGAACTCAACGCCGCCGTAAGTATATCGAAAAGGCTAGAAATCCTGGGTACGAAGTTGAATCGTCCTCTTCCACTTCTTCTAAATTCCAGGAAGATTCGAATTTCGCTCGTATTACATTCGCAAGAATATATAATACCCACGTAGAAAAGTAAAACTTTATCATTTATCTATGAAACAAAGAATTTTAATCGCAACCTTACAAGTTAACCCAAGTTGCATGACGTTATTCCTACTTCGAAAACTGTGAGCAATAATTTATGTTTACCAGTAGTTTACCTCTGCCTATGTTGTTTTTATATCATCTTTAGAGGGCGTTTGAGAAAGGCGCACTTCTTGCATAACATAGTTTTTAAAACATAAAATAAACAATTTGTAAATGGTGTACAGTCGAGTAAAGCAGAGGTTGAGTTCGGTGTTCCTCAAGGCTACTACTTTGGACCCCTTGGTTTTTCTATTAATGTTAATGATATACAACATTGTGTGAGCTGTGATCTCGACATGTTTGCTGACGAGTCAACTGCTGTTACTATTAAAACCCTGTGGATGAATGTGTGAACGACTTACAGAAGAATGCAACCAAATTAAATAATTATGCCATACAAAACTCACTAACTTTACATCCAGATAAATGTGAGGTGCTTATAATCACTAAAAATGAATTTCATGGACCAATTCAACAAATCCAGATTGCTGAATGCTTGGGCATAACTATTGATAAGAAGCTTTCCTGGAAAACGGACATTCAAAGTGTTTGTAATGGTTTTGGTGCCAAAATCAAAAAGCTGTATCAAATGAGGGGCATGCCCAAATCTGCTTTGTCAACAATATATTTTCATGGAATACTACCATCTGTGTTATATGGGATCTTAATATGGGGTAAGTGCTCATCTGCTCTGGTGTCATGCATTGAGAATACGCATATCCACCGTGCTGCTCGTTTTATCAATCGCATAGACAAGAACATCCTCTGCATACAAGTACTCGAAATCGCTAATTGGAAACCTATACTACTATAAAAGATCTATTGCTTGCAAGACTTTCAAAATTTATAACCGTTTAAATTCACCCCTGCTCTATAACCTCGTCACAAAATCTAGAAATGCTCAAAGACTCCAAATAACAAGTTTCAAATATGCTGATTACAAGCGTTCATTTGTACATAGAGCACCTATTGTTTGGAATAACATTCCTATGGATATTCGTGCATAGCTGACACCTAAGGCCTTCGAAAGAGCCTTGTAGAAATCGAAATCAATCGACAAAATAAATTTTGTGACTATCGGTAGAGCATTGCATCATGACCATTATGTGTACTATTAGAAACTGTTAAACCGTAGTTATCAATTTTATTTATCTAAATTCTCACGTTGGTTTTCTGTAGTCATGTGTTTCTAAAGTCAAGTCTGATTCGTTCAGTGGCCTTAACATGCCAGTATTGAATGCAATTTTGCCTTATACCTTACTCTCAGTTCGTAATCCAGCCCTATAAGTACAGGAACCCCCTTCAAAATGAAAGAAAACTTTATCGAGACTCTACGAAATGAAGTCTTTGGAATGTTGCAAATCCAAAATCTACGGATAATTTTACTTTTTTTCTTTTTTCTTTTTGAATTAAGTAGATACATAGATATATCATACACCGTTTATTTCTTGGAATAAAGTAGTTTTTCGGAAGGTCAACAGAAAGATTTTTTCGTTGTTTAGCATTGAGAATTTTTTTGTTGTTTCCATACTAAAGTGATTAAGAAATAGAAGTAGTCGAAAATGTGTTAATTGTCCGATTATAAACAACAATTTTCTTTCTATCTTCGTTTTTTTTTTTTTTCGTTATATATTCTTGTTAGGGGCTGTTTATATGAGAGGCGGGACGGGACGAAAAACGGGATCCCGCCTCCACTGAAGTTTTCATAAAAAATCTCGTGTTTAGTCGCTCTTCATAAGTTTTTAGTTTCGCACGAAAAACTATTGTATGAATTTTCTATCCGACCTTATAATATATAAATGAATATAACAAAACAAAGATTCCGTGAAAAAACATTATTTTGGTTGTCGATTTCTTAAGTGAAATTGATTTTGAAATGAAATTGATGATGATATAATGAAATTTGTACTAATAATAACATGGCTTTGAGGGAAACTAATTTCGAGAAATTAATCTGAAACTTCCCGCCGATTTTAAATTTCCCACCAAACAAAACTAAACATCAATCAAATTTCAACCAACCAGTGATTAAAAACAAATATATATTCGTATTTGTTTTGTTATAATAAACTTTTCAAACGTTAAACAAGAGCCATAATGGCACAAAACGGTAGCAGCATTTCAACTCGCAATGTACAAAAATAAAAAGATTCTAAATTAATTAGTCTGAAAGCCCCATGAAGCTTTGTCGAACTTTGTTTATCTCTTAGGCTTAAATTAAGGCAATTTTCATTTGAAAAAGTGTAAACAGGGCTTAACTAAAACCACCAGAAAACTATTTGATACAAACAAAAGAAATATGCACAATACACGAAACTATGTTTTTTTTTATATCAGAGTTTTTTTTATAAAAAGAAAGCTGTAAAGGCTGAAATACACGATAAGTTTAATTGGACCAATAAGTTGCATATAAAAAACTTATAAGTTTAAATGTAGATTGGCAGCTGTTTACACGATCAGTTTAAACTTATCTGTTGAAAAGGAAAAACTCCTCTTTTCGAAATGGATATCAATGAGCGCAGACGCATATCAGTGGCTTTAGTAGCTATAGCAGCAACGCATAACTTTGATGAAATAATAGGGCGAAAAAACGAGTTACTTGGGTGAAGCTCTGGTTTTTAAAAAGAAAGAAATATGATGCTTTTAATGCACTTCTCAGCTAATTTTGAATGGAAGATCCTACAGAATAGACATCGGAGCTTTTTCATTCTTCAATGAATTTTTCTATTTTTTCTTCCTTTTCTGCTTTGCTAGCCATTTTCAAAAAGTATGCTTTCGCCACTATACTCAAGTCTCTCAACACATGTTTCACAAACACGTGGCTGGTAAACAACATCACAATAGAGCTTTTGTTAATTTAATTCAAATTCAATAGAAAAAAACGTCCAACTAGTTGGCCAAAGTTGAACATGTCCAACTTTTTAAAAAACTTATAAAACCAGAAAAAATTGTACGTCTTTGCTGTTTACACGATCAGTTTTTTTATGTTACAACTAAACGGTCCAATTAAACTTATCGTGTATTTCAGCCTTAAGACCGAAAAGAAAAAAAAACAAACGTCATCTAAAAATATAAGAAACGAAGTAAAACCGTTTCCAACTTTAATCCAAGACATTTTTGTAGACAAGCAAACCAAATACACACGTACAAAATATAAAAAAATGTAAAATGCTTTTAAAAGGTTTAAGTTCGATGAATTTTGATGAATCTTTGTAACTGCAAGAAGAAGAGAGCTTCGAACTTCGACGTTCCAAAACCAAAGCTTAAGTTTATTTTAACCGTGTTTCAAATTAGGTGCAACTAAAGTTCCCCACCGTGTTTTTAATAGGAAAATGTTTATTTAATGGCGAATCTATGGTAAAATACTAAAAGAACGTATAAAGAATGTTTTGATAGTTATAAAAATTATTAGCCTCCGTTCTTTAGTTGCAATTTACGCAGTTTCGGAAGCGACATTGGTAAGCTGCACAGGCTAAACTGCCATTTCGGTCGGTAGTAGTAGGAGGAGGAGGAGGAGGAGGAGGAGGAGGGTAGTCCAAGGGTGTTTTAATACGGTATTCGCTTCGCTGCTACCGTAATAAACATTTGTATAAGAATTAAAACTTAACCTATCAAAATATCCAATATCAAAAGGCAAACTATGTTTTTGAAATAAAAAAGCATTCTTTTAAACATATTAGAAATTTCTAGCCGTTCAAACCATTAACAATTCATGAAAAAATCATGTGGGTAAAGTTAAGGAGGTTTTTTAAGTGCAAGATGTTCTGAAAGAGAAAAAAGGATGAATATTTTATAATAATATATAAAAAAAGATATGTATAAGTAATACTAATACTAATAAAAAAAACAAGCAAGAAGGTTTGTTGGATTATGACAATAATTAAATAAAAGCAACAAGGGTTATACTGGGAAAGATAAAGAAGTAGGTGAAAATAAAGAATGGAAAATAAAATGAAATGTTGTTGTTATGGGAAATCTAGAAATCTACAAAGCACAAAGGTTAGAGAACAAATTTGAAAATGTAAACACTTGTTAGAAATAATTGAACATAAACAAAAAACAAAAAGGAAATTGTCAGCTCTCGTGGAATTACAAATATAATTTGTCGCGGTTAAAGTTACAAGAATTGAAAGAAGTGTACTTTTTACCGTGGCTGATTCGTACAACATGGTTTTCTTTTTAAACAAATAAAAATGACTAGCCGCCAAGGCGGCGTCGCTCGCCGCCCATGTTCAGCATGCGTTGACTTCACGAAAAATAAAATTAAGGAATTGGCAACCGAAAGTGTTACCATGTTGTTCCGCTACGATCAACCGTTACAGAGATATCATTCTTCAAAGATTTTGATGACGTCACAGACCCCTCCCAAAAAAATTAGACCCAAATTTTTTGTCACCCCATCGCCTGTATCGCGGACCCGAAAAAACGTCAGTTATCCTAGAGGCAGATTCGAAATCAAATATCAAATATCAGTTTAAACAATAGTTCCAAAAAAAACCAAATTTCATGTGTTATTTATTTTTTAAAACAATCGTTGATCAGTACAACAATGCACTCAAAACGTAGAGAGAAAAAAACTTTTTATTAGCTTTTGTTTTAAAAACGTTCCGCGCTCTAACATGGGTGCTATCAAACAGGGGGAAAATGGTTGGTATTGGTTGGTATTGGTTGGTGTTGGTATTAAAACAGAATACCTACAAGATTTGGACTGCTGTCTGAATCAGACATCCATATAATTCTGCTTGTTTGTTTAGACAATGTTTGATGATGAAAAACGGATGGTTTTGACTTTTGGTAGATTTAATTACGATATAACCTAGCCATGATGGGAAGAACTCAAATTGGGATTGCGTTGGCATTGATATTTGGCATTATGCTCGTGTATCAATACGCAGATAATACCAAACAAACCTTACTTTCAAATTGGTGGAACGAGAGAAAATGCACAATCAGAGATGAGGAAATGGAAATCTTTCAGAGGACCTTTTGTAACAATGTGAGTCTTTTTCCACATCAGAAAGTCATATCCTACTCGTTATTTGGAGAAGGAACTAGATGGAACAAAGGAGGCCTTAATTACAGAGAGGCAATACCTTACATTCTTAGACAGAAGAAAAATTTAGCTTTGTATAGAAATTGGACAATGCGGATATATCATGACGGTGGAAAAGCATCTCGTGAGACAGAACGATTACTTCAAGGAGATCCACAACTTCAATTCTGTAACATTCAATGTTTGACGAAAGTGGAAGGGATGAAACCTATATTAGGAACATTCTATCGAACGGCCGTCTTAGGGGATCCGATGGTAGACATATCATGTTTTCGTGACCTTGACTCTGAACTAACAGAAAGAGAAACAGCAGCAGTTGATGAATGGCTACAAAGTGGAAAGCCCATTCACACTATGAGGGACTACATAAACCACGATATAAAGTTACTTGGTGGTATGGGTTGCATTAGAAACCATGTAAATAGAGAAAAAGTTGCTGCAATTCTTAATGATATTGTTGATGCTGCAAAACTTGTGTCTGGTGTTGATGACCAGAAAACGTTGAACGATGTGATATGGAAATATTTCTCCTTTGAGAATGATACAATTCAACACGATGCGTATAATTGTAAACGATTTCCTGGTAGTATTCCATTTCCAACGAAGAGAAAAGACAATCAGTTCTTCGTAGGATGTAATGACATTCCCTGTAGACGTTATGGAAATGTAACTGAATGTCCAATAGAATGCCGACCAAAGGAGCATCAAGACTGGAAGTTTTGTTAACCGTATTAGGAACCATATTAGGAATAAAGACTATAAAGATTATTTGGATGTCCTCATAGACATGTAAAAAATAAAAGACTAATAATATCTGTAGGTCTATTCTGCTCATGAAATCTTTATAATAAAGTCAGTTTTTTCTTAAGTCAAATTAGCTTCAAGTGTCTCCGCATTAGTTTTTGAGTTTATTGCTAAGCAATGATATACCTATCTCAAGTTATCAAGGGTTTTATGCATAAACATTTTGGACCTTCATTCCTCATCATAGCCAAAATCCTGGACTTCAAAACCTTCAGAAATCGAAGACAAGATATTCTTCTTTGTAAAAGCTGTAAGGATTTAACCCAGGATAAAGTTGAGATTTTGTAGCTATGACCAATGAACACTGTGTAAGTCGTTGAAATTCATGTTTCAAATAGTTTGATAGTGGTTTAGACAGTTTACTTATATTATTATGTTATTTTATTTATTTATATCAGATTCATAATTCTTCCAAATTCTTCATTTTCCAGGAGTTGTGAAATGTAAAGAACTGCATGAATCAGCATGTATGAGCCCATATAACTCTGAATCCAAAGTACCCTGTAGCTTTATAATTTTCACTCACGTTCTTCTAACGAAATCGTTGTGTTCCGTAAATGTTAAAACAAGTTGAACAAATGTTTGGAAAATAGATTAAAGTATTGTCAATAATGGAAATCGTCAATACCTTTCATAAAATCTTTCAGTCAACTAAGGTCAACTAAGTCTATGTTGGAATTGATCAAGTTTGCCATCCAGCACAGACACTCCATGGCGTTTTCGTACATCCATTGGGGTGCATCGGAAACTTTCTCCTCCAAAGAACGCGTGTGAAAAATTGACAACCGCCGTTCAACATTTTCCTGCTCTGCACCAAACGACGGCAGTTTGTTGCAGGTCATGTAAATTCCCGCCTCGTTTTTTATCATTCGAGGCGTTTTATGCTTCACGGATTGTGTAAACGTACCTCCTATGAACGAAAAGAAAGAGACAAGTCGTCATTATCACATAAAGCGAACATCCTTAAAAAAAGTCTGCAAGTTTTACTATGGCTATTAGCTACCTTGAAGGAAAACCTTTGCGATGTCACTCGTAAACATGCCATCAGACCACTCGTCAATGAAGATGAGCTGTGTGTCTTCATCTACCATTGAGAGACCAAACGTTTTCTCCTTTGAAACACAGGAATTCGGAATCAAACCAAAAAGTACATTGGCCCACGACGACTTTCCTGAGTCTGAAGAACCAACAACGACGAGTTTTCGTGTTTTCAGCGGAAGCTGGCCAACCAACAGGCATTGGTAAAACTTGTTGACGAAGTTCACTCTTTAAACAATGTCCGGAAATGAATTTAAGACCGATGAAGAAAAGTAGCCCCCATCACCCATTCTGGCAGTCGAAAACTCGACGAAACATCGTGGTTACACGATTCCGATATCTTTTTCTCTATCAAGGGGTGTTTTGACAAACTGTCTGCTAGAAAGCTTGAAACATTTCCCACCTGAAACCTCTATCAAGTCTTCAAATGAAATTTGCTCCAACACCTCAAATATATTAAATAACATACTCTCGTCATTTGCTTCGCAAAAACATGAAATTAAAAAGGAACTTGTAGCACTGATGATGATTGACTAAATCGAAAAGCTTCTGCTTAAATATATTTGTCTAATATTCTTACAATATTCATACCGTGGCATAAAGTTATTAAACAAAAAGAAACATAAAAAAGAAATACACTTGGCTCACCTGACAATAAGTACTCTGCAACATCCTGTTTATCGTTCCCCAGCACTTCACAAGATCGTCTTGAAGGGACAGTCAATAACATGTTGATATATTCGTCAACAGTACACATATATTGATATGAAAATTCACCTTGAAAAAAGAGATCAAGATTCCTGAAGTAGTTTTAATGAAGAAAATTGATAAACATGTTAGTAAAATAAGACTATACTTTTGTCAACGCAACAGTAAATGCTTCCCCTATAGAAGCTATGCTCAGCCTTTTTCATGCAAATCTGCAGTGCCTTTATTGTTCTACCCAGCACCATAGTTGGATGGGAATTTGTGCACTTGGTTTGACTTGGCAACTAGCGTACATTGAAACCCATCTTTGGTCAAGTTGTTCACGGCATTTGTTTGCGGTCTTTGCAAATTGTCGTCAAGACAAACCAATCGGCATGGATTTTTGTCGAACTTTTTATAATGTTTGTGTAGTAGCAAGTGTTAGCCGGTCAAAATTACTTTGAGAGGTGCACAAACAATGCAGAATGGTCTCACGCATTAGACCAACAGCATAAGCACTTTTGTGGTCCTATATATATATATGTACATGTAGACTATAATGCTGACAGTCGAATGAAAATATATGTGTGCAAAGAAGAACGAACTTGCCTTAACGACAACCTTTAGTTGCTTCAACATGTTTTCTTTGAAATCATCCGTCGAGGACTTCAACCGAATCTGGGAAACACAAAATGAAAAAGTTGCTTTTCCATAAGACATTACGGATACAATAAAGTGATTCAGCAAAATTTCTACCTGAGTAATATCTGCTTCGAAATTATTGTCGTGCATGGCTGTTACTAAGTTGGCTTGGTCAATACCACAACCAACTATGAAGTAAGCTATAGAAGGTCTAACGGTTTGACTTGCGTTGCCTCGTGTGGAATGTTCGTTGGTAGTAGTACCAGTGACACAGGATATGAAAAACACCACACCCTGTATTTCCTCGACAACTTTGTCAACAGCAAGTCGTTTGTTCGCTATAAGCTTCTTAGAATTGTCGATGTCCTTGTTCCAAGTTGCCCGAATACAGGTAACTGAACATTTTTCTGGTACCTAACAATAAATGCAGTGGATTGAGGAATAGAAATAAGGAAAAAAAAAGCATTGGAAAAACCTATGTGAAATAACTACAGAAACCAAAACAAAAATAATACGATCAATAAAAAATCAATAAATAAGTGCTATACTTACTGCTGCAATGACGTTTCTCATAAGAGAACTTTCAATTTTTTTTTGAGTCAAACTGTTTAAAAGGATTACTCATTATTTCAGCAAAAAACTACGCAGTGAACTGAATTTCATCGACTAACTTACTGTAGCTTTAAACCTTTTACTCACGTCATGTTTTCACGTTGAAGCTGTTGTTAAAAAGCCCTTGAGAATAGTTTGACAGTGAACTGTCAATGAACAGAGTTTGACACGCTTAATTGTTCTTTGGTTGTCTATAATGTTCTTTGTGTTCAGTGGCTGTACAAATCGTGCTCTTTTGTTCTTTTTGCGAGTGAAAAGTTTGTTCACTGCAGTGGAGATCGATAGGGAGAGCGCTCTATCGGGATCGTTGCCTTCTATTTAGCACTTCAAAATTTTCTCAGTTTAATAAATTTAAATTGTTCACTGTGTTACTCACGATATATTCCTTTTGAAATGGAACAATTCAAGTACTTATCATGAATGGAATACATTATTCTTTTGTGAGAGGGAATGACTAAATCACTCCCGTGTAGCGCGCAATTGTATAAAAATGTCTTTTACGTTCAAAGAACCATTCGTTATTTGTTTCTCAACCAGTGGCGGATGTAGAGGTATGTCGAAATTTGTGCAGGAGTGCATTAACATAATTTGTGAATTCAATCTATATTACCAATGGGATTATTTGAACGCTTTTCTTTTATGGTTAGATTGATAACACTCTCCTACACAAAATTCGACATACCTCTAGATCCGCCACTGTCAACGTCGTACAAATCTTTACCTAAATTTTTTAAAGTCAACTTTTTGGTTTGTGGTTGGTTTTAAAACATGTCACTTTAAAAAATGAACACTTATTGTAAACTGGGTTGGAATGAACGGAGCTGCTAAGCACAAGAGAAAGTTAATTTTACGTCTAAATGATAGAAACATCTACAACTGTCCTTTGAGAAACTGCCTGCACGTTGGTTTTAAGAGTAGTCCAGGACTACGCAAGCACATCGACATCAAACATTGTTGGTATTACTACTTTGACGAAGCTCCAGACATCAAAAGGGAAGAAGTTGAAGCACAGCAGACAATCAGAAAGAAGGTGTGTACGGCACACAAACCTTCTTTTTCTATTAACGACGGCATTGGAAAGACGTTTTTGAACTGGCTGCGTACGCCATGTGGAGGAGGGAAACCCGAAAAGGAGGCCAAACAAAGTGCTCTGCGATGCATGAAGTTTTTGATGGCCAGTCTTGAAGACCTGAAATCGGAATTGGTTTTAACTGAGGCATTTGTTGACTGTTGCCTAGGTACACCGTCCATCATCATGGAATTTCTAAAAACTAAACAATTAAGTTGTTCGGCTTCGTTAAACTATTTGAAATCGATATCAGACATATTGGACTTTCGAAAGGCGAACGGTGTGTCCGACACCATTTTACGTTGTTTTGCTGTAACTGAAGTGTACATACGACGTGGTAAGGAAAATCTGTGAAAGAGAAAAAGGCTGGAGTATTCTCGTAACCTTGATTTAGATATAAGAGGTTCTGGATTATTATCTGATCAAGCTGTTGGCGACGCTAACGACGACGAGAACAACGACGACGATGTAACAATAACGAGTACAGTTCCAGCCAATTCAGAAAGCTCTGCCACTACCGATGTAGATCGAACACTTGTACCACTTATAGGTTCCGATGTGAATTTAAAGAAAGAAGTTGCAAACGAACAAATTTCGCGTGGATTTATTTTCGCGGATGAGGAAATTGTGACTTTATAAATTTTCAAACACTTAAAATCGTAAAATAAACACAAGAAAAGTATGCAGTAATCACCTTAGATTCTTTATCAAAAAGAAAAGACATAAAAGATAAAATGGTTACAGAGAAGAACTCTAAAAACATATAAGATACATTATGCTGTAAAGCATTTATTTATTTTTTTTATTTATTTACGAATGTTTACCCAGGATAACCTCTTCAGTTCCTTAAGGTACTGTTATCAATGAGGGTCCTGCGAAGGAGGTCCTAGAGCATTTAAAGCCCCCATTTGGGCTACGGAAGCTGTAGTGACAGAAACCGCTCAACTAGACAACCACCCTAGACATCATTCCTACTCTCTTGCTGAGTGCTAAGCAGAGAGGATTGATTCACACTGTTATAGTCGCTGGCATGACTCGGTCGGGGATTGAACCCGCGACCTCCCGAACAGGAAGCGAGCACTCTACCACAAGGCTACCAGCATAATGCTGTATGCGTAACTTCAATAAAAGTATTTTCGTTTCTCATTGTGAATCAGCAACCGTATTCTGAAAATAAGTTATCAAATGCGTTTCCCTCGTCTACATTCAATTTGTAATCTTCCTCGTCATCTGTAGAATCAATCGGTTAACGTTAGGATCGTTTGATTCAGGAAAATTTTCTTCGCGAGGTCTTAGTGCAGTCTTGGAGATGTATGTTATCGATTTCTGAGAACGGATCCAAAGGTGGCAAATTCGAATATCCCATTTTAACGGCAGCTTTTTCTTCTGTTTGCATGAAAAAGACAAAAGAACTTTTCGTCGATATTTTCTTCTGTTTCTAAATCAATCAAAATTTTCCGATTCTTCAAGGACAATAGCAGTGATATATTCTGTCTGGATTAATTTTCGCGGGTGGAAAAAAGGAAAATTTCGCGTGGATTAATTTTCGCGGATGGCCTCGATTTTGAATATTTCGCGTGGATTAACTTTCGTGGATTTTTGGAAAATCTGCGAAAACCGCGATAATTAATCCACGCGAAAATTACTTTAAGGGCAAAAACTTTCGCGGGCAAAAACTTTCGCGTTTTTGGCATTTTTTCGCGAAAGTTTCTGCCAGGTAAGAAATTAAACAAGAAATTCGCGAAAGTTAATTTCGCGAAAAATGAAATTTTCCTAAAAATCGCGAAAGTTTTTTCCAAGTTTTAAAAGCCGAAAAATCGAAATAAAACGAGGACTTGGGGAAAGGCCGGGAAAGGGTAAAAATAATTTCGTCCTATAAGGGAATGTAGATTCTCAAGACAGTTAATAAAAGACAGCTTTTTTAAAAATGCTTCGATAGCTTATTTTTGTATTTTCTATAATGATTTACTCAATAGTGATACAATTTCCTTGCGCTTTTCTCTTCTTTTTACCACCTGAGAACATTTCACGAAATATCTCTGCTTCCATTTCCAGCTTCTTCATTCGACTTTTTCTTCCTTTTCTTTTTTCTTGAATGGGGTGGTGGGTAGCGGAGGTAACGTCATCACGAAATTGAAAACAAGTTCACCCATCAGCTTTTCATCTACAGGTTCAGTATATATATTGTGAACCAATTCTAGGTAGCGTGTTGTCAATCTTGACTGAAGCAATGTTAACCGTGCATTAATCATGACTTCACACTTAATTTCAAGTCCTCCTTGAACTAATGGTGAGCGGCGGTAATGATTTGAAGTCAGTTTACATTGCATTGTGAAACCTCTATCCAAAAAATACTTTGTCACTCGTGATATTTCAGTGACGAGGATTCGGAATGGGAGGAAGAAGTGTAAATAGTTTATTTTTCATTTATTAGCATATCACTCTTTCGATTGAAGAAAAAAATGAGATTTGAAATAATTTTTTATTCACTTTCCCTAGCCATTCGCGAAAGTTATTGCTACTAAAATTGAACATTCACAAAAAACCGCGAAAGTTTCTTCCGTAAATTTTCTTCAAAAAGTAAAAATCGCAAAACTTAAATCCGCGAAATTTCGCGACTTTTCGGTCTCGCGAAAGTTTCTGCCCGCGAAAGTTTCTGCCCTTAAATGAAATCCATTGCATTCTCAAATATAATTTTCACTTCTCTTATCGTCAATTACGATTATATTTTTTCTATCTTTGTAACAGTTTATAGGGGACCACTTCCTTCGTTTAGATTAACTCTATGAGTGTGGACTCCCGTCGAATTATAGACAAATAAATACTTTACCAAGAAACTTTGATGGAATTGTCGGCCTAATGTTCTAATTTCAGCTGGGTCTTCTTTTTTTGTCAGATATGGAGCTTTATTAGAAATGCAGTAAACAATCCCGCGTTTTTGAAGGTATTCTGGCCAGTTTCTTGACATCACCTGGACAAAAATTTACAAGCTATTCCATTTTCTTCATCTACTTTTTATGCTCTTTCCAACAAAAAACTATCAGGTTTTAAATTTGAACACGTTGAGGATTTCACTTTTCAAGGGTCCCCCTGATCATTCTCGGCAAAAACCAATTCTGGTCTGTAAGATACAAAAAAGGTGGGTGTTGTGCGTAGTTATATAATTTTTGGATTGGGAAACCTTCTACCAATGAATTGGAATCAAAATCGATTGCAGAATTTTCAATGTTATTTTCTGAAAAAAAATTCTTGAAAAATTAGTAATTAAAAAAACAGAGGTTTTACAGAAAACCTAAACAAGCTTTTTGGAGCTTGAAAACCTAAGTAAAAAATGTTTCGACTTAACAAAATAAACAAAACTAGCCTATAAACCTAATTTAGACGTTAAGAATCTAGCTAAGATTTAGAGAATAACTAAAGAACTTTTCTTGAGATTAAGTCTTTACGACGTGTAAGATAAAGTTTGATAAAAAAAGATTGACCAGTCAGTGAATAATCTCTGGTTAGAGGTTTACAAAATTGAAGTCAATAATTATTAAATTTGCGTAAAAATCTAAGCTTAAAATACTTTGGGAAAAGGTGTAAGGGTTAGGGGTTAATCGTGATCTAAGGCTGTCACAAACTTGGATTCTGCCATTTGAACAAAAGCTCAAAAACCAATGGTTACTATCGTGGAGAAGCTGTATTATGTTCTTGCGATACGGGTTGGAAAGGATTTGAATTGAATTGAGGACCGATTGATACGAATACCAATTTTTTTGCAGATGAACTTTTAAGCAGCATCCATAATACGGTCATTAAGCCATGCATTTGATAATAGAATAAGTTTGTCTTTTTGCTTAATATCTTACCATCGGTAAGATGGTACATATTTCTCCTTTCTTCCTTCTTATAAAGAATGGAATCGTCTGCACGTGTTGCTGGTCAAACCAAAAGTTATCCAACGTCGTGGCTTTTAATAAAAGGGACCTTACGCCTGGGACGCCTTCTATGGGGACGCCGTGAGTCTGGGAAAAGCCGTGAAGGCGTCCAGTGGAAGGTGTCCTGTAATTACAGATCCGTACGAAATATTTGGGCGACGTTCTTTTTTGCGTAAAAAATCTGCCATATTTGTTTACATTCTTCAAGAAAGAATTTATTCAAGAAAATAGAAAAAACAAGCAAAAAACACAAAAAATGCCAGCTTTAAGGGATGTAAGGGATGCTTTGCTGATATCTCATGCATTTGATGTGATTGATGATGTTGAATTTGCCTTGTTATATGATCTCAATCACTCTAAAAACCCTGATTTCCCATATTGGAACTACAATTTTGACTTCGACAGTTTGACAGATGACGAATGCAAGGTTGATTTCAGATTTTTCAAGAACGATGTCTATGTACTGAAAGATGTTCTACAAATTCCAGACGTTTTTGTTTTCAACAATAGACTGCATGTTAATGGGATCGAAGCCCTGTGTATTTTACTTAGAAGACTTTCGTACCCAATCAGGTTTGGTGATATGGTTCCAAAATTTGGTAGACCTGAGCCCCAACTTTCGATGATTGCCGGTGAGATGACTAATTTCATCTATAACATGCATCATCAAAAAATGCATAACTTCAATCAGAATTGGCTATCTCCAGCTAATTTGCAAAGATTTGCCAATGCAATCCACCAAGCTGGAGCACCCCTTGACAACTGTTGGGGGTTCGTAGATGGTACTGTGATGCCTGTTTGTAGACCCAATGAACTACAAAGAGTTGTCTATAATGGCCATAAAAGGGTGCATGCCTTGAAATTCCAATCTATTGCAGCACCCAATGGCCTAATTGCAAACTTGTTTGGTCCTGTGGAGGGAAGAAGGCATGACAGTGGGATGTTGGCCGATTCGAACGTTTTGCCACAATTGCGTGTAATGGGACAGAGACCAAACCAGATCCCACTTTGCATTTATGGAGACCTTGCATACCCTTTGAGGGCAGAATTGCAAAAGCCTTTCCAAGGACTTAATCTAACCCATCAGCAAAAAGAGTACAACAAGGCCATGAGCAAGTGTAGGATTGGAGTAGAATGGGTTTTTGGCGATGTGACTAATTTTTTTAAGTTCATGGACTTCAAAAAGAATTTGAAGTTTGCACTTTCCCCTATTGGTAAAATGTATTCAGTGTGTGCTCTCTTAACCAATGCACGGACTTGCTTATATGGTTCACAATCATCCACTTATTTCGATATTGACCCACCAACTATTTGGGATTATTTTGCTTAAAATATATAAACAAAGCATATTCTCAGTTTATTCTTGTTTCCTTCTTTATAACAAACATATGTAACAGTGTATATGAACATGAAAACAATATCAACAGTATAAAAATATCTATGGCCAGGTTTTTTCAAAAAATAAAAACAAGAATATGTTATATCAAATAAATATTATAGTCCTGTAAGGTCCTGTAAAAACTCTGATGACAAGGAAGGCTATAGATAAATTTAGACAAATGCAAAATAAATATAGATAACAAATACTAACAGAAGAGAGGGAAATTCGCTGAGGGAATTTTGGCAGAATTCTTCCAATTAATGCTGAGAAAAAAACCCTTGTGTTTTTGAAAAAAAATAGAACTACAATAAAAAATTATCTGATTTTTCATCAAATTCTTTTCAATTCATCTGTAAAAACTTTACCGTCAAGGCTTAAAAGTTGTGGCAAATGAAAAGAAGGCTTCAAATATCAAATTAGAACATAGAAATACATATTCGTATTACTAAAATTAGAAAAACAACAACAAAACAAATTTCTAACTTTTTATCAATGATATCAATCAACAGTCAATAAAAAATCAATCTTTCTTTTGATTCTCTGAGTTGATTTTGTTCACCATGGCGGCCATAAGCTGTGCCATCAATTTGTTTTGCTCTTGCTGGTTTACATTTAATTGCTGTTGTTGCTCCAAGAGCTTCGAAAAATTCTCTTGTGCAAGAAGGTCGTGATTTATTGACTGTTTCTTTAACTCAAGCTCCTGTTCTTTCCATTTGTTATCAGAATCTAGCTTAGCCATTAAGTACGACATCGTTCCACTACCAGTATTTCGCTTAGACATCCCCCCTGTAGGACTCTCATCATTAGATGCCTTTCTTTTACGTGTTTCTGATAAATTTTCCAGTGCAATCTTACGGATGGATTCTGCATCTTCTTTTGATTTTTCAATTTCTTTAACTTTGCTGGTAGTCATATTGGTCCATTGCTCTGCAGCTTCATCCCACTCAGATTTTATGTCAAAAAGAAGTTGATCAATTTCACTGGGATTATCATTTGATCCTGATGCACCTTCCTGTTCCCTCATACGACTATTATAATGTCCAACCAGCAGTTTCGTTCTGTCTCGAACAGACTTCTGGTTAACAGTGAATTTCAATTCACAAACACTATTCAAATCACTTGCAACAGACGACCATGCATGTCCACTTTCTTTCGTTCCTGGTTTGAATGAGTAAGGACGCATGAGTAGGATTTCACGACACAACATTACATCATGAGCATCAGTCCATTTCATGATGCTGTAGAAAGAGAAAATAAGGATATTACTACATCATGCTTTTCCAAAGAAACGTTTCCACAAAATGCCAGGGCATGAGTAAATTTGTGTTATAGTCTGGGCCACTAGGACGAGAAAAAAATATAACCATAGTTATGAAACAAAATCAAACAAAAAATATCCAAATGTCAACAAAAAATCTTCCTTATTATGTAAAACCAGTCTTACGATATTTTTGAGAGGGTGTACATTATGTAAAATCAATATAATGATTTGAAATTTCAAGATATTTACCTTTTTTTCTGTTCTTCGCCACCAGATTTTTCCATCTTTCTGCTCCTAAGAGGACGACTGCAAATCTAGCCTTTTCACGTTGTCGACTGACACTCGACGTGCTAAAATCGTGGGTGATTCCCCAGCGAGCATGCGCAGTACGAAAAAATTCCTAAATTGGCGGCGTCCGCCTAGAAGGCGTCCCAGGCGTAAGGTCCCTAAAATCATTTCGACGATTTCATCAGGTAGTAAGTCGAAATTGTTCCTTTTAGTTTTTTGATACTGACTTTTTGTTGGTTAAGATAGACTTGTTTATCATTGTCGTGATTAATAGGGTCTGCAGAGGTTTCCAAGTTATCGTGTAAGTATAACGGCTTTTACAAACTCGTGTTATACTTTTTCTTCAACTGAACTCCTTTTTGATTTGCAAAAGAGCAAAGTTCATTTTTGTAGATCGCTTTTAGGGTGTAAGGTCCCATCCATTGGTAAGAAAACTTTACACCTTTTCTATCCTTACGTATTTGGTTTTCTAAAAGCACTTTCGATCCTATTGGCAACGTAGTTTCTGGTGTTCTATGTCGATTGTTATAGTCCTTTTGTTGCTTAGTTTGTGCCTTCTCCATGTTTTGGCTTGCCTTGTGGTGTGCAGCTTCTCTTACAGATATCGTTGAGTCAAGGACAGCTGTAAACATTTCAAAATTGAATGGATGGCGGTTGTACATGAGAAGAGAAGGCGGGAATTTGGTTGAGTAATGCACACTCACTCTGTGAGCAAAAAGTATACCTTCAATAAAAGAAGAACATTCTTTGGGATTTTCCTCGAGGACCTTTACCAAAGAGTCTTTTATTTTTCGATTTTGACGCTCACAAAGACCATTGCTTCGAGGGTGGTACGATGAAGTAACGCGCTGCTCAGTTTCAGTCATTTCATGGGGATTTGTCGAAATTTCGTTGACGAACTCCTTACCTTGATCACTGATCTGGATTTAGACACAGCCGTGGCGACATATGACGTCGTAAATAAGTTGTGCTACAGTGAATGGATCGTTTTAATCTTTTGTTGGCTTTGCTTCCGACCTTTTTTAAAAATAGTCAATACAAACAATTAGGTGTTTGTATCTATCGACTTCTGGTAAGTTACAGAGATCAATTCCAATTTGTTTCATGACTTCCGTGGGCACTGGTATACTTTGCAGCTGGGGAGAAATTTTCTTGAATGTATTTGATTGGCGCTGACAACTGTCGCAATTTTTTATAAACCTTATTGGTATAAAATTTGGCGCGTACTAATTTTGGCGCACATACCATTTGTGCGTAATTTTGTTATTTATTTTTTTTTTATTTCTTTATCTAAAGTTGGTAAAAATCTACAGAGAAAAAAACTAAAAAGAAATAAAACTTAAAAGAAACGACCATCTCAATGGAATTTACAAAGTTTGCACTGGCAATAAATTAGTACACGGCGGACCCCAGTCTCAAATTCATTCAAGCCTGTTACCTTCTTCGTTTCAGCTGACAGATGGTTCCAGGCTAATGTGCCCCGGAAAAGGAACGAAGAAAGATATAATGTTGTAAGACGAAAAGAAAAAGAAAATTGACTTTTAAGAATTTAATGAGCCAAATCGTTGAGTTTTTCTTCAATATCTTTTCGAAGAACAAATATTTTGGTAACCATTTTATATTAACGGATAGAGCATGAAAAGCACTTTCTTGTGATATAAAATTCACAATATTTTATCAGACATGTAATGAGATATACGCCTTGAAAGTTGGTGGATAAGACATTTTGATACACACTGTATATAATTCCCTACAAATCTATAGAAAAATAGGTTCGTGTAAACGAAACATGATTTTTCCGAATCCCGCTAATTGTTATTTCGCACTCATTATCTGGGACACAAACAAATTTAGCGTTTGGTGAAGTAACTTTTGTCTTAATTGATCGTTTAAAAAAATCAATGAGTTTTTCCAAACTTATTTTTCGATTTTCTGTTCTTCTACTTTTCTATTTCCTACAAAAATTACATCACGAGAAAGACCAAAAAATAAGGATTCCATCGATATAAAATTTATAAAATTTAATTGGATATTTTCTTCAAAAATGCCATGAAAATTTTTGAAGCCAAAGTTTTGAAACACACTGTAGTATTTTTTCCCAGAGGTATTTGTGTGCATCATTTTTAAGAAGGCGATTGTCTTCTTACTGGGTAGCATGAGTGAGAGAGTGCTGACAAGTTTTGTAATGAAAGAAACTATACAACAAACGTGAATCTGTCTCTCTTACTAACCCAAAACATAAAGATGACAAAACGTGTTGCAGAAAGAAGATTCAAAGGAGTGAAATTATGAGATATCTTCTTTTTTCCTTCATATATTTGCTGTTTGACGATTGCTGTCTTGTTGTACATTTGGTGTCCGTTGTCCTTAGAGCTGTTCGGAATACAGCTCCAGACAGATTCACAGATATTTTCTCTTAAGTCAATTGCTGACCTAGCTGATCAGCTGTGGATCTGTTTGGGAATACAGTTAAGACTCTAGTCATACCAGTCCTTCGATTCAAGCAAGATTGTTCAGAACACATAGTAAGTGCTTTAAAAAGACAACGTGCAGGTAAACTTGACCATTTGATACCGGAAAATGGATACCGTACAATGATAAATTCGTTATTCTAAAGTCTTCTTCGAGAAAGCACGATGCACCTTCAGAAAATGGTCGAGGTTGGTTGATGGCCAATCGTAATACAGTTGGACTTACTGAATACTATATTATACCATCAGCGATAGTTTGGTCATTCTACGAAAGCTCAACTACGTTTCAGATCTCTACAGTATCGACGTCTTTCGTCGAGCCTGTCGGCGTTTGCTGCCGTATCTCTACCCAAAATGGGCTGACTTCTGCTTAATAATGCGCAGAAATCAAGAGCCAAATCTCATCCACCTAAAGTCGTGGCTTAAGGACAGAGTCTTGGAATCAAACAAATCTTACCTTTGTGCAGCGATGGTGTAGTGGTTAGTACCTTTGAGTGCGACCACTGCGACCCGTGTTCGAGTCCAGTTATGTCGCATCTCAATACTCCACTCCGATGCGCTTTAAAAGCAGCGTATCAGCCCATCAGGAGCCATCGACTGACTGCACACTGGCCTTCGGGCAAGTTAGAGCAATGCTATACGTATCTCTGGCGGTAAGTCAACTACTAGTTGCAAGGCGGCGGGCAGAAGAACCAACCATTGCGGATGGAAGCCCAAGGACTAAAAACTCTCGGTTACTTACTTACTTACTTACTTACTTACTTACTTACTTCCAGACAGATTTTCAAACCAAGCCTTAAAAAAAGATCCAAATCAACTGCAAAGGAGTCACAACCAAAATGAAACCGAAACTCTTGTGAGCCACGTGTTAAACAATGGACTGGAGTTATCCAAGACAAAACGAAGAGCCAAAACATTGTAAAGAAAACTGCCTGTTACAAAAATGTCAGAAATATAGAGAAGTGGATACGGAAGCCCGATTCAAGACCATCAAGAAGCTCAAAGTATGCTTGACAACAGGTCATTTCACTTCAAAATGCACCTCAAATAACAGCTATTTTGAATCTGGCTGCTCCGAAAGACACCACAAATCTCTTCATAAATACTTCACAGGAACAAACATAAAGAAAGAAGTGCCGGAGTGTCGAAAAAGGATCAAAATACATTTTCCGGAGAAACAAGAATTACCAACTCTCCAAGAAGAGCCGTATACTTGTCGGAAATACCTGTCAATTCAATCGGATTAGATTCTACTTGCTCTACAACATACACCCTACTTGATTCTGGCTAGCGAGAGCACCATTCTTCGACAAGACGTCGCCAATAATTTGAAGCTACGTACTATTTACAAACAATATCACCTGGTATAATCAAAGACTCTGAAGTGCTAAAGATACAGGAAACAAAGCTTAAAGCCACGGTTAATGCATCAAACATAAAGATTGACATATATCCTGAAGACTTTGCAACTCGCTTTAAACATCTTGAAGGAATCAACTTACACAGTAAAGAGAACGATCTAGACGATGTAGGAATTTTGATTGGTGCAGGCATCCCGTCCGTCCATAAGAGACTCGAGGAAAAAACTGGAGAGGGATCTCAAACAATAGCAATAAAGATTGTATTTGGATGGACTCTTTTTGGACGATATGGACGCTCTAACACGATGTTGTTCAGAAGATTTGGGAACAAGACTTTATTGCTAATATCAACGACCCTGCACCCTACATTCAAGACCGAAAAAATCTTCAATAAATGGAGTCATAAACAAAATTCATCAACGGCAAATATGAAGTTCCCATTCTGTGGAGAAAAGACAAAACACTTCCGAATAACCGAGTGCTGAAAAAAGATTCAACTACTTAAGATTGAAGAAGGATCCCATATTGTACAAGATGTATGAAAACACAATTGATAAATATATTCACAGAAACTACCCGAGAAAGATATCGTCGCGTGAAGTAAACTCTACTGCAGAAAAGACATGATATCTTCCCCAGCATCTAGTGTTCAATCCTAGCAAACCTGGGAAAATCAGCGTCGTATTTGATGCGAGATCAAGGCACAACTGTATTAGTCGTAATTATTCCTTGTTAAAACGACTAAATCTACTAAATAACTTCACCAGCATCTTGACGAGATTTTGTCTCTACCATGTAACAATTTCCGCTGACTTAGAGGAACATTTCCACCAAGTAAGGGTAAACAAACAAGACAGATTGCTTGATGTTCTTATAGAAAGATGATATCAAATCAGATGATTATCCAGATACATATCAAATGATGGTGTACATCTTTGGTTAGAAAGACTCGCCAACTTGCACAAACTTTGCCTTGAAGCAAACTGGAAGGGACAACTCTGGAGAATTTGATGCAACAATAAGTGAAAGCATCCTGAAATCATTTTACGTAGACGATCTCCTCAAGTCATGCGAAGATGTAAAAACTGGAAAAAATGCTATGCCTACAGCTGGTAGAAGCTATGAATATAGAATGAGTAGGTCTGGCCTGGAATGAAGAATGCAATAATCACAACTAATTTCCATAAATTGGTTGTACTATGGTTGATTTGGCCAATCTAGAAGCACCATTATCCCAGTTGCTCCATCCCTCCATATTTTCTGAAGCACTTGTGGAATAATGGCAAACGGAGGAAAATCATAAAACCATTAACCTCGACACAATCTGGGTCAGGTCTGAAAGAATAGAATTTATCCAGTTGTTTATTTATCCTGCTAGCAAATAAATCCACTTTTGGTTGGAAATTTAGACGCATTAGGACTTGTTGGAAAACCTCTCTATTCAGCACCCACTCGGTCCTAGTTTTCTGTTTTTGGGATTCCTCATTAGCTTCAACATTCAAAACCTCAGGAATGTGAGTTGCTGTTATCCAATTATTTCTTGCAATCGCCCAACCTCAAATTTGTTGGGCCACATTATCCATGCCCAAAGATTAAGTACTTCCCATTTCGTTTATAGCAGACACTGCTGATGTGTTATCTGGACGTAGCAAAATATGGGTATTTGTCAAGTCATGATAAAATGATTGTAACCCAAACAATGATGCCTTCATCTCTAAGGCATTGATGTACGGGTAAACTACCTCCAGGGTTTGTCAAAGTTCCCTTTGTGAGCAAGCTAGGCCTTAGATTTCTGTCGCTCCAGTTTCCGGTAGTGTAGTGTTCCCTGGAGAACAGCCAAAAGGCTACTAGAGATCTTTCCCAAAAGTTTAGCTAAAGTCCTGATGGTAACAGTTCGACACTCAAGCATTTAGAAACACATTTCTATCAAGGCCTTCTTCTTGATTTCTGTCAAAAAGGCAGTCATACTCTCAGAATTTGTGATAAATCCTAAAAACTCTATGTTTTGGGCAGGCTCCAAGACTGATTTTTCTGGGTGGACAACCAACCCGAAGCAGTCCAAAAGTGAAACCACCATATCAACATTATCATAAGATTTATGTTTTTCAACTGCCATGGTTATAAGGCCATCAATGTAATCCGCAACAGAAACATCATGTTGACGTAGGTACGCCATAGGAGGCTTCATAACTTTTGTGAATTTTCTCGGACCTTCAGTGTAACCATTAGGCAAGGCAGTAAATTAGTTCATTTTGCCATGACGCTTAAATTTAAGTAGTTTCCTGTCATCTTTAGGTGTCTCTTTAGTGAACCTGCCCGGAATTCTTTACAAGTCAAATACTCTTTTAGATCTCTTACCTGTGGTGGTTGGCTCAGTTTTTTCTTCTTCCTCTCCCCTTGGTAGCTGTTGTGATTTGGTTTGTAGCTCTTGCGGTAGGTTGTTGAGCTTTGGGAACTTTTCTGCTGTTGGTACCCTTGCTCTTTGGTCCTCCTCGGGGCTTTTGAAGAGGACCACCAGTTTGACAAGGTGTGGTCGTTCTTCCTCTTAGAATACCCCCTGTCTCGGTTGTCATCCAAGAGTGAGCTCAGACTATTCTCTTTCTTAAGGGCCTCACGGATGGAGTCCTCAAACAATGACGAGAAGGACTCATCTACATTTGCCGCCAACTTCATGTTTTTGGTATAATGACAGACATTTTGTTGTTACGGGTATTCATGGTATGTTCGACAAGTTTGAAATAATCGTGCATTGGATGAGGAAGGTTTTTAGTGAAACAGTCGTTTACAATTTGGCGACATCGTCATTTTATTATCGTCATCAATGGTGTTATGGAGACGTCCATATTTTTGTTACCATTTCTGATGATATTCATAACTCGGTTTTCAATTCTGCTCAGTTTTTCTAGTTCCCAGCCGGCACAAGACGTTTGAATTCGTCTTAATCAGGTCTTCAGAAGATGTATCTTGATAATGCGCATTTAAAACGCCCATAATGCGTCTTCAGAAGACGTCTTAAAATCAGACCTTTTGAAGACGTCTTATTATCGTCGAATTCATGTTTTAAAGGAGGACTTGGTAAGACGTTTTTAATGCATATTTAAGACGTTCTTAAATTTCGATTTCGCGCGTGGCGGGAAGAAATGACGGGGGTACATATCAATCCGTTTAGAAAACGTCTTTTTATAACGTTTTAAACGGACAAATCCGACTAGTTTAAGACGGATTTAAGACGTCTTCCAACACATCTTTAAGACGTTTTTGGCGGCTGGGTTGTGTTCTATTGAGATTGTCATTAACAATGCCACAGTACATGAACATTGGTGTTATGATTGACGAGAAAACAGTTTTAGCTGCATCTGCTGTCAAGTTGGGTCGCAATTTTAATAGTAATCCGACTCTTCCGAATAGTTTTCAGTATTTCAACATTAAATTTAATGTCGGATCTAAAAAGTAAAAGCACTCCAAAGTATTTATACGATTTCGTAAAGTTGATCTTGGTATTATTTATGTATGCAGTAGTGGATTGGAATTTCGAAGTCTGCTGTAACTTCCAAACACCATTAGTCTTTCCCATCTTCAGATTTAATAGGAGATCATTTTTACAGAGCCATCTGGATACACTAGATATATCCTCGATCAGCTTTTTCTCTATGATGATCGGATCGGCACCAGGATCATATAACACAGTATCGTCTGCGTATTTGATGTACTATCCAAAAATGGATGTTGATCTTTTCAGTAACCACTTTCTTTCTTCTCTTTTAAAATCTGTAGACAAGGAAGGAAACACACTAACCCTATTAGGTGATTTCAATATCGATCTTCTGACTTCTGAATCTGAAATCTCTCATGCTAACCCAGCAGGCATTTCAACGTTGTATCAACGTTGGTTGGAAGTTGCAACGTTGGATAACGTTATAACAACGTTGCAGCAACGTTGGAATTCCAACGTTGGATAAACGACATTAGAATAACGTTGAAGTAACGTTGGAATTCCAACGTTGGATAAGCGACATTAGAAAAACGTTGAAGTAACGTTGGAATTCCAACGTTGGATAAGCGACATTAGAATAACGTTGAAGTAAAGTTGGAATTTTAACGTTGGATAAATGACATTAGAATAACGTTGAAGTAATGTCGGTTTTCTGATGTTGATCAAACGTTCGTTTTAGTCATGGTCGAAGACTTGTGTCTTTTTACTCCCTGAAAGACTTTCGAGAGGGTAGATGCTTAGATTTCGTGTCTAAGATGAGTGGAAGAGGGCAAGGCAAGCTGATCTCTTTTTGAAAAAAACATTTCCTGTTTTTATCACATATTTTCATTGTCTATATTTCTATAAGGACATATTTTTTGCTTGTACATCTATCCCTTAACTTTCTATATCTTTACATTTTGTTTTTGGTTGTTGATGTACTTTTCGATATGCGCGCGGTTTTTTGGTTGTTTTCCCGCCAAATCATGAAATAATCCAATGAAATTGAATTGCACACGCACTTCAGAAAGATTCACCAAGCGGCAAGGCCATGAATGTGTGGTATGTATCTTTTGTAAATTTTGTTTCAAATTAAAAATTGATGTTGAATATGCTAGGAGAGCTATCGTTGTCGGTGTTTAGCAGGTTGCTGTTGTTTTATTATAAAAGAAAACACAAAACAAAAACATAAAGTATATGTTTTCCATATCGATGAATCCTAGTTAATTATAATTAATTACGTTTTGTTGGTGGTATCTGATTGCAAACATTTGACATTTTAGAGAATTTTTGAAATTTGAATTTGCTTGCACTATGATTCTTATACACTTAAGAATGTTTTTCAGAACAACAACAATCAGAAAAACTGGAAATATACCTTGAAATTGCTGTAATTTTGAGAAGAATAGACCTGAAGTAGAGAAACTTTTACAAAAAGAAAATTCCACTACAGTAATTTTTGTGTTTTAGTTGTCGTCACTGTGTATATTTTAGATCAAATGTTTAACAGGATTCATAAAAATATGCAACTATTTCCCTATAAAGTTGTGAAATTTTATTATTGTGTGTACATTGGATAACCATAAGAAAAATATATCATTTTAAATAATTACATTGTATAACTATCATCAATCTGATACTCAGGTAGATTTTGTCCTTAAAGCAGGAGAGAATTGAGTTTAACACCACAAAAGAACTTTTTTGTACCTATTATGAATTGAAGATGTTCATGGTCAAATTATAAGATTTCCCTTACAATTTTTGAGACCGAAATGCGACTTATATTTCCTATTATACAACTGAGTAGTTTTTTTGCGCAACACAACAACTACAGTCACTTTTAATCGAAATTTTTCGATCGAAAATTTTAGAGGAGAACAATTTCTGCTACAAATATTTCGATTATAGAATTCTACATAAAACCTTAAACTTACTTAGCTGGTTTTCATATTCAATGGGAGATTAACAATACAGCAGTTAGTTCGAAAGCAACCACAAGTAGAAACCGTCTGCTATAATTATTTTTTCTAAATTGTTCGAAATCCTGTCGAACAATTTAGAAAAAAGTGGCCAAAAACGTAAGGCGGTCAAAAAAGAATCCTTTGAAGAAACTTATTGATATAATGCGATTACAAGTGAGATTCATTAGCTTGATTTAAAGTATAAGAGAAGGTTAAAATAATTATCGATCTGAATGACCATATGAATTGGACTGCATCACTTAAAAGTACTTTTATTTTAGCCGCTGTAATGGATACTTTCAAGAAAGTTACCAAAGCAAAGGTTCGTCTTGTGATTATGGACCAGCTGAAATATGCACCAGACTGCATGGACGGCTGAGGCCGAAAGACACGGGAATCCATCTCAGATAAGGCTGCAAATGATGAAGGAGACGACGCGGGAAATGACATCGACGACGACGACTTACAACATGATTAAATTTTATCTATTTATTTAAGTAGTTATTGTATGATGTGGAAAGATATTAATTAAGTATTATTGTGAATATGTTCTTATAATAAGACAAAAGAATTTCAGCGTGACAATAAGATTGTTTTTTGTGTGTCGGTTAGTTCCTTGGGTTAGCCGCTATCCACTTTGTTAAAGATGAAAATCTGTGTCAATAACAACATCAAATTACGAATCATCTACTCGGCTACAAGTTCAGACAATAAAGTGAAACGAAGCTATTTTTATCTGAATTTTAGCATTATCAACGTTGAAACAACGTTGAAACAACGTTATTCGACGTTGTTTCAACGTTGCTATAACTTTGTAATCTGACGTGGTTTCAACGTTGAAAATCTGACGTCGGATTTTGTTTCATTTTCAACTGTGAATCAACGTTTGTTCAACGTTGGACATCAACTTCAACACAACGTTGATACAACGTTGAAATGCCTGCTGGGAACTTTCTTGATCTTCTCAGTGGCTATCAAATGCTACCATCAATAACACTTCCAACCAGAATTACTGATACCTCCAGCACTCTCATTGACAATATCTTCATTCCTCCAACTGACTCTACTCTCGTGTCTGGTAATCTCACTATTGCTATTTCTGATCATCTGCCTCAATTTCTTTTCTTTGATACCAAACCCAAAACTTTAAAATCGAAACCTTTGGGATTCCGTCGAGACTGGTCAAAGTTCAATCGTGAACAATTTAAAATTCAATTTGAGCGTCTGAATTGGAATGAAATACTGAGTATTGAGGCAGGTGATGTAAATGGTTCTTTTAACTCTTTTTTGGATCACACGACATCGTTATTTGAAGAACACGTTCCTTTGGTGAAGATCTTCAATGAGGATTAGGGATAATCTTTTTCGTGAATATCTTTCGACTTCATCTTCCGACACCAAATCTTTTCTTCGCTCAAGGTACACTTTTTACCGAAACCGCATTGTTTCCCTTCTAGGTCTTAGTAAAAAACTTCAATATGCTCGCTTTCTCCAAGCCAACACTGGGAATCTTCGTAAACTATGGGTGGGGGTTCGTGAAATAATTTTTTCTAAATCTTCCAAATCTGACTCTATTATCTCTCTAAAGATAAAAAATTCCATTACTTCTGACCCTCCCACTGTTTCCAATGCTTTCCACGGTCGTTCAACGCTAGCCGAAACTCGGAAATTAATTATGCACATGCGCAGTTCAACACGTCTTGCATAATGCTCTTGGCGACATAATTTAGCGCTGGCCATATAGACCCCAGTGACTCAAAACACTTCTAAATCGAGATTACAGGTTTTATACCTAGTAACATTTAATTTTAGTAGTTGAAAGAATGACCAAGGATAAACAAACTATAAGTTTTTTAATGTTTGGAATCAGGATCATCTCTAAACAAGCGAACATCGCTAAGGAGAAGATTCTGAAAAACTGGTTCATTTCAGGATACTGAAAACCGATATAATCGAATTTTCCCAGCAAAACCAAAACAAGCCCTTGGATCCTTATAGTCTTGCCTTCTAAAAAACCTATATCATCTTTTCTAATCATTTTTTTAACAAACAGTTTCAGACGCATTTTGGGGGGGTACTCATCGCCTTCCTCTCAAGATCTATCATGGCTGAACAGCATTTAAAAAACTTACAAACATTATGTAGAATATGTGGAGAAAACCTTCATAAAGACTCTTTACCCATTTCTTCACTTATTAATAACATTAAAGCTGTATTTTTCACCGATGTCAGTGCTGATAACTCAACCATCCATCCAAACAAAGTCTGTCAAAAATGTTATCAGACTATCAGAAATGTGGAAATAAGATCTACCACACCATCCTTAAAAATTAAACCATGGGAGGCTCATAGTGAAACATGCACAATTTGTAACAAGAAGGGAGGGAGAAAAAGAAAAAAGAAAAGCCCAGGAAGACCTAAAATAAACAACAATAAAATATGGACAAGACAACACATAAAAACTTTAATAAACACTGTAGCAAAAGAAAAATCAATTGATGTAAATGACATAGAAATTTGCGAAAATCTCAACAGCCACTTAGATCCTTGCAGATGCTGTTCATGTAAGAAATTTGTGGTTCAACCGGTGGTTCTTAGTTGTCGGCATTCGTACTGCTTGTATTGCATTGTTCCATCACTAGAGGGAAAATCGTTCGAAAACACAGTTTGTAAAATGTGTTCCAAAGCTATTTATCCAGGGGATGTTGAATACGCACACCATGTTGTCGAAATGATTGAATGCATTACAATACCATGTGAAAAAAATTGTGGAGAAACATTTAAAATTTCTGAAAAAGGAAAAAAGATCCATCATGAACAGAATTGCAATGGTCCGCAACCAAAAGAAAACTCCACCGACATAGTTAATCAAATTTTTTCGATTCAACCAACAGATTCATTGACCCGAAATATGGAAGATGCTGCACTCCATGTTTTAAAGCACAAACTGGCAAATGCAACATCAAACATCATTGAGTTTCCTTCTGGGGGACCAAGGGTAAATGTTACATATATGATACAATCTTCTATCAGGAGAAATTTTCAATGAAGTGAATAATCAAATTAAATGAACTTTTCATGTTATTTCTTCGTGTTAGGAAATAAAAGCTTATAGCTTTCCATTGTTTAAGTGAATTTTGAAAATTTCTTCTTCAAAAAGGCAAATGATATTTTTATATATATATTTTGTATATATAATATCTATTTCCCTTTTCCTAGCCGCATTGCTTCACATCTATAAAAAAGCCTGTAAAAGATAGTGATAGTGTCTGTCAAAGAACACTAAAAACAAGGGCAAAAAATATGTTGGACACACTTGCCTTAACGGCTGGAGCCTCAGGTTCTGCACAAACATTGCAAAGTGCTGAGTTAGTGAAACTATTTGACAAGGAAGAAAGAAGAGAAATAATCGCAAAATCAAACATTGGATTCGTTGAAATAAGTGCTGAAGATATGGTTGCTCTCAAGGCTGATATGGGTGTTCCATGGGAAAAAATTAAAACAATGGCACGGTAAGAAACAAGACTCACAAGCATAATAATGGAAATAAAAACATTACGTAAAAATACTTTTCTTTTTCAGATGGTTGAAAACTTTCGATATTAAAGCAGCATCAAATGCTAAACAAAGACAAACTGCAAGTGCTTGGGCTGGTGATGACATTATAGTTGAGAACACGCCATTCACTTTTGAAGTGAAAAATCACAAACAAAATTATGAAATTAAGCTAGCTCCCTGGGGATATGTAAAAAATCTACACGATAACATAATGAAAAGGCTTGACTGTTTGAGCAAGTAAGTTGAGAATATTCTATTTCATAAAAAATATATAATATGCATTCATACATAACTTGAACCAGGATTTTTCTCCTAGAAAGAATAAGCATCTCAAGTTTACAATTATTTTCAGGAATGATTTACTCATTGAAGGAAAAACCTATGACAATGAAATTCATATAAAAATTGGGGGTGATCACGGTGGTGGTTCATTCAAGATGGCATATCAAATCGCTAATGTGAATAAGCCTAACAGCAAAGCCAATACAACAGTTTTTAGTATGTTTGAAGCTAAGGATTATGTCACCAACCTGAAAGTTGGGTTGAATCCGTTTTCAGAACAGGTTGATCTACTACAAACTTTGCAATGGGAGTAAGTTATTCACACTTTCGTGTTATCTTGAATGAATTTCAAATTTGTAACAATAAAATCTTACCTATCTAGAAACAGGAAGATACGTTTATTCTTGTATGGTGACTACGCATTTTTGTGTGCTATATATGGCATAAGTGGAGCAAGTGGTATGTAAACATGTAGGAATTCCTGAATCAATTATATAACAGGTTCATTATAGACATCTTCTTTTACAGGACGTCATCCTTGTTTATTCTGCCACATCACTAAGTCAGATATGCAGATACCTCATGAAAAATCCACAGAACGTTCCCTAAAAAGTTTACAAGATAATTATTGCGCATTCATGGCTGCTGGTGGAGACATCAAAAATGCAAAGGAGTACAATAATGTGATAGATGAACCCATATTCAATATACCACTTGACCAGGTTAATTAATTTTGATATTATCTATTAGAATTTAGGCAATGAATTTATGTGCCACTATAATGAAAAGGGAAAAGTTTAGAAAACTGATTATCAGCAGGCCTGATTTTACATAGCTCAGATTGTGCTTATTTAAGTATTATAAAAATGTGAATTTTAGGTTGCATTACCAGTCTTACATATTTCACTGGGTGTTTACCTGAAAATTTTCAATCTACTTGAAAGTACTTGTTATTTACTTGACATGAAAATTGCTGGACAATTGGCAATAAACGAAAAAAAGATCAATCAGAAGCAATTTGATGAATTTATAGCTACACAGTCACTAATATTAAATCTACAAAATCAAGTAAGTGACTTTGAGGAGACAATCAACTTGGTGCATGATGCAATTACTTTAAATATTTTAAAACAACCAGAACATACAAATGCTATCATGGACGTATACAAACCTCGATTAAGATATTTGGAAAGCAAAAAGGAGGAGAAGGTATGAAATTTTCTGTAAACTTTTCATCTGAGTTCTTCCACAATATTTATTTTATGTTGTCATAATAGGAACATGAAATTAGAGTATTGATTGACACATGCGAACTAAAACGTACTGCTGGTCCTTGCGTACAAAAACTTGATGAAATTTTAAAATCATTAAATGTTGAAAGACAAGCTTATCATGGGAAGTCTTTCGTGGGAAATCATGTGCACAAAATGTTAAAGGTGAACTGACTTACACTTAACAAGGTCATTTTATAAGCTATTTCAAGCTAACTTTGGAAACTTTTTTTTCAGGTTACCAACATTATCAAGTTGTGCAATGCAATTCCAATTTTGGTTGTTCAATTGGGTCTGCGAAACACAAACTTACACCAGGAAGCCATAACAATATGCCAAGATTTTAAAAATCTTTTCAACAAATATGGTCTATGTCATGTGATGCTGAACACAACAGAGAACTTTGATGAGGAAAAAATTGAAACTTTTCGTAAGTATATAATAGTAAAAAGCTCAAGTTATAGGTATACATTATGCATCATTATGATCAATTGTGTTAAATGTTTACTTTTTTAGGTCAACATATCGAAGAGTTTGTTTCATTTTATCGTGAGAAATGGCCAAATGAAACAATAACACCCAAAATGCATATGTTGGAAGACCATGTCATTGATTTTCTAAGAAGATGGAAGTTAGGACTTGGTGTTTACAGTGAACAGGGTGGTGAAAGTATCCACTCCGAATTTAATAATTTAGGGAGGATGTACTGTCACATGCATGGGACATCAAGGTTGCAAAGCATGTTGAAAGAACACCATATACGTGTGAATCCTATTGCCAAGAAACGAAAACCAGAAATAAAAAGAAGGAAATTGGCGCTCTACTAGAAAATATGACTAGTTGTTTTAAGTTACCTTGTTTTTGACTTTACTGTGTTGAGAAAAGATAGTTAACTGAACTAAAAACGACTTATTCATAGCAAAGATTTCAAAACTTTCTGTAAAAAAATGATTGGACATCCAGACCTCTTTGAAAACTTTGTTAGGGTCTTAAGCAACAAATAAAACCATATTTACCTTCTCAAAAAATTCATTAAAGTTCCCAATTCGAGGATATTGCATAAGCTGTAACGATATGTCGAAAATTTCGAAGGTAAAGTTACTAATGCTCATATGTGGCGACATGGACGCCATCATCCGCCAGTAACTGTTCAAGTTCATCTTCAACAATTATTCAACACGTGCATATCTTGCATGCAACCATATCTTCCATATAAAGCATAATTATTTTGATTTAAACAATGAGGTTTTCAAAAACAACTTCGTCGCTAGGCCTATGAACATAGCGCCATATTTATAATTCATCATTGCAACGGCTATTTTACTGCGCATGCTCACAATTAAATATACGCACTAAACGACCGTGTTTCAATGACTTCTATTCTACTGTTGCTTCCAAAGTTCGATCGAAAATTCCCTTCACTAAGCATCATTTTTCTGAGTGGCTTAAAAACAGAAACCCAAAATCTTTCTTCACTTCTCCAACTTGTCCAGTCGAAATCTCTGAAATTCTTCGTTCTCTTAATTCTTTTCTTTCTAACGGCATGCAATCTGTTTCAATGTCTGACTTTAAATCTACACTGAAATGTACGATGGCCCTGAAGGCTCACTGATGTAAGCACAAAAAAAAATTTTTTTTCGGTTGCGCACGTAGAAAAAAGAAAAAATTTTTTGTACGCACAAAAGTTATTACGCGCACACAAATATTATTACGCGCACACCGCACGCACAAAATGTACTTCTAATGCAAATATAGTAAATATAGTGCATCTGGTCTGGGTTTTATAACTCATTTCATGGTGGCAAGCCACATGATGATGAAATCCTACCTGAAGCAGCTACTCGCAACGACTCCGGCGCATGCAATACTCATATACTGTATACAACAGAATCAGTTTCTTCTAACCAAACGTGTGTTCTTACCAAAGAGCGTGACTCTCTCGGCCCCCTCATCCAAATTGTCTATATACTTTACTACCGATTGTTTATAAAATGCAAACCGCAATATTCTTTTTATTACTTAATATATATACTACATACTTAATATACTATATATTCAAGTTATCTTTGATTCTAAGACTATCATCTTCGTACATTGTTCTTGTCTTTAAATGAATATCCATACACACTTGCTCGATGAGGGAGGGTATAATATTCTATATATTTTTCCCCTCTCTATAAAGGAACATATCATGCCCCCACCTTCTAACCTGAAATGAACCCTTATGGAGAGGTTCTCCTGTCCTGAATTCTTCATCAAAAAGTAAAGGCCTTATTGTTAGTAATGACAAAAACTTGTCTATGGTAATATTTAAGTCAAGTCGAGACAAAGCCCTCTTTAACGTTGACAAGCTTACGTAAATATCATGATGAACTGCCAGAAAAGATAAAATTTCTATATTATGATAACCCTGGGAAAAGTAGCGGTTTATCAAGGAATTTCTACTAGAATTCGCACTGGACTTCACTGGTGCTCGTCATTTCATTAATACTTATAACTATAATGTTAAAAATCATTTAATCTTTTCACGAAATTTCCGTGTAAATGCAAGACCAGATTTCGAAGTTCCTAGCAACTTCATAACAAGCAGTGGTTTCTATTTTTGTGCGTGCGTAATAATATTTTGTGCGTGTGTAACAATTTTATGCGTGCGTGTAACAATTTTTATGCGTTCGTAAAACCTTTTCCTTTTTTCTTGCTCGCGTATGATGTTTTGTGCGTACATCAGTGAGCCTTCAGGGCCATCGTAGAAATGCATCCTTCACGGTGTTCCTCAAGGCTCTGTACGTTTTTTTTTTATAAGAAACCAGTTTATAAGAAACGTACATGTAGAATCTCGAAAAATTAAGAAACTTTTAGAACTACATTACATGACTATTTTTTCAAATAAGAAACTTTTTCACACATATTTATATTTCTTTTTCCGTGGCAAAAGCTGTAAGCCATCATCGTTTATCTAAAAGAAGTCATTACATTGCAAAGAAAAAAATTGATTCGAACGCAAAATTCAGGTCTGTGCGTGTGCAAGACATTTCTGATGTTGACATTTCTCTAGTCAACTCAGAAGCGCTAATCAAGGAGCTTTAAGCCCTTTTATTTATTTATTTTATTTAAAAAAAAAAAAAAAAAATAAAAATAAAAATGTATTCATGTATTATGTAAGATGGCTCGCTCCGCCAAGATGAGAGATAGACCCCAAGGGGTATCAAATAATATTTATACTCTAAAATTCGAATCATAGCGTAAACAAAAGGAGTGAAATCAAGTCGATAGGGACTATAAACATCCACTGGTAAATAGAAACGTTACTGTATTTTACGATGAATGGCACGTTGTTCATGTTCAAAATTAAGAAATTAAGAAATATTTAGAACTATATCACTCATTAGATGAAAATTTTTATAAAAAATAATTAGAAACTGAATAAGAAACTTTTGGAACTAGCCCCTTCACCTAGTTTCTTATAAAAAAAAAAAACGTGTACTTGGACCACTTTCTTTTCTACTGTATATTAACGACCTCTCGTCTGCCATTCCTAATGCCGATGTAAATCTTTTTGCTGATGACACCATGTTATTTAATAACGATTTCTCTATAAAATCTTTGACCAGCGCCGACGTTACCACTATCCAGTGTTATACGCTTCCGCATATCTTTGAATACGGACATGTATGCATTACTATGCGGAGTGTATGCGGAGTTGGTATGCGGAGATATTCATCTTGCATACGGACACTTTTGTATCCGGATGTATGCGGACTTTGCATATACTCCGCATATACTTGCTATATCTCCGCATATTCGTTGGATACCTTCAGCATAGCTCCGCATATCGATTTGAGAAAATCCGCATATCAACTTCGCATATTAAATCCGGAATTCCGCATATCAACTCCTCATATCAGATTTTTTCCCGTTTTTTCCGTTTATTAATGATAAGTCATTTACAGTACTTCATGTTTTTTCCAATATGAAAAATGATGACTTTAAATTAGTTTACATTTATCTATTCTTAACCAAACATAAAACAAGTACAAGCTGTCTACAATCGAACCCGTGCAAATCAAGCTGCTTAACAAGACGGATTAACGGATTGACGGAGCTTGTGATACACACGAGTTCTCTCCTATCAAAATATTTTTTCTGGAACTTTCGCAGATGGTTTGCGGTTTGATGGTTGTCCATATCGGACAGGTCCTCCTCTCCTTTCGTCTTCCTTTCTTACGAAGTCGCTAAGATCTTGTGTCCTCCACGGAATGGTTCGATGAGACTTGTAACCATCGTCATCACTCTCCACATCGCTCATCAACTCTGCAGTTACATCCTCCCATTCTTCTCCTTTAAAAAGCTAAAAAAGTAGCCAAAAAATAACTGGATTGTTCGAGAATATACTGTTCATAATTTAAGGTCACATTGAAAAAAATCACTTACTCGATGTC
Organism: Turritopsis dohrnii; assembly: GCA_027922465.2. Classification (NCBI taxonomy): domain Eukaryota; kingdom Metazoa; phylum Cnidaria; class Hydrozoa; order Anthoathecata; family Oceaniidae; genus Turritopsis; species Turritopsis dohrnii. The sequence continues at coordinate 134,830 of BQMF02000623.1, read as the reverse complement.
GCCGTTGGACGCCTCTTTTCTTCTTCTTTTTCTTAAAGTGAAATAATAAGATAGTTATTATTATAACAAATATAAATAAGATTATCATCAGTTGAATAATTTATTTAAAAAGTTTAAGCAACTAACTATGAAAACAACTTACAGAAAGTTCAGTTGGGATGACAGTCCTACATGCAACAGCTTCATTTTTTTATGCCTTTTTCATGACACTAATTTCCATTTCCAAAGGCCAAATAGTGTCTCTATCTATACGACTAACGTCGACTCCATCGACAAGTATCCTTCCTCCATGTGATCTTGAAGATCGTTAATTGCTCTAAATTGGGTAAGAAAAAATTGAACTTCATCATTTCAGTTATTATAACTTTTCTTCAAATAAGACTTATTATAATAACCTGATAACATCATTGTTTTTTGGCAATTTTTTATTATTTGTGGCGTCGATTTCCGCGACGACGGGTAACATCTTGATGCACTAAAATGTTGAAAAGCTAAGTTATTTCCATCTTAAACGTTGTCTGTAACAAGCTTCTATTTACTATTAAGAGAAAAAATTACCCCGCTAGTAGTAAGATTGACTCTGACATTATTTCATTTGGTGGTGAACTAAATTGTTCATTTACTAAAGAAAATTCTTCCTCCTCTTCATGTTCACGTCATCGAGTCAGCTGTTGTAGCCTATAAATGAAAATTTTAAAATTAAATATGTTTTTACGAATACCTAAAACGGAAGAAAGCTATAACATATTTCCAGAAGTGGTTAAAGCGAGTAAACTCGAATAAATGAACTCGATTTTCTTACCAAGAATGCAATGCAACGACAAGCAAGTTGCACCTGCACGTGTGCAGTGCTCTTTTCTTTTCAAGCAATGTGAAGGTCGGTAGCGTGTATGTGTGTTCGTATGTAATTTTAATAAATAGTATCAAATAGTATTACTATGGTGCATTATTCAGGTAAGAACAACTTGTAGTATTTTTTGATTTTCAATGATTGTGTTTTTTAAAACAAGTCATTTGAGCTTTTCATTTTCAGAAATTAACAGCAACAAAGAACAACTAAGAAATTGGAGTCTGTATGATGCAATAAATGATCAGAAGAAATCAACATATTTCTCAACTCGATTCTCAAAAGATGATGGTTCTCAAGACACATCCTAGAAAAATTAGACTAAGTGAAAATTTCGAAAGGAGATAATAATGGTAAATATTCAAGTTGTTCTTGGTGAACTGTCAATTCAAAAATGCAAAAACAGAAATACAGGTAAATAACTTATCTGTATCTGGAAAATGAAAAGGTCGAAAATTTTAAGATCAATTTAATTTAATTAATTAATTTCCTTAAAACATTTTATTCCAGCCAGGAAAATGGTATTATGTGATTTAAAGATCTGGAATTTTTTTCAAACACTTTTGTTTTCATTTCCCATTGTTATGTTTTTTTTTGTGAAAATCAGTGAACAGTTCTTGAGTTTCGAGAATATTACATTTCTGTCAGGTGCTTTGTGTTAGGTGTTTTATGCTCTTCTCCTTACACGTTTTCTTTTTATAAGAAATCCGTTTACATGCAGAATCTCAAAAAATTAAAGTTTTACTGCAACTGACTATTTCTTAAATAAGAAAGTTTTTTCCATGTTTGACTTCATATTTGAGGAAATTGTTTTGAAAGGTAAACTTCTGTTTAAATTGTGTTGTTACTAAGTTTCTTGTAGAAAAAAAACAAAAAAACGTTTACTCTTTTCTCGCATGTTTCTCGTCATAATTTTCGAATGTTCAAGTGTTCTTTTCTGTGTGCTCTGGGCAACTGGGATTTCGAAATTCTAAAAATAATTTTTCAAAGAATCAACGCTTTAATTTGTTAAGTTTTTGTTATACGTTGATAAATAAATTCCAGATCTTTATGAAAATCCTCTTATCCGAAATTCAATGATATATTCAATCAATTTCACAAACGCGATGTATATATCTGAAGCGATACAAACCACTCAATGATTAAATATTTCACATGCAGAAAGTTGTCGTGAATCTAACATCAGGAATAACCTGCTATGCTCTTTGTAACTTATCTTTCTCTTTTTAGATTGGATTTGCCATTTTGAGGAAAGAATTTTACATGAACTCGAAATACTTGAAAAAGCAATTTTACTGGAAATATATTCTTGAAATAAGTTTTTTCTTCATAAGTCCCTGCGTCGTAATCATTCACCCTAGATCCTAAAAATAACATGTGCACCTATTGCTCTTTAAGGTTACGGGTGTTTCAGTTTGCAGAAAGTTTCACTATCGGTATCGCTCGACTATATCGGCCAGGCTTCAAGTGTAGGTATAAATACTTACGCATACCATTGATCGGGTGTTAACTTTCTTTTCTCCCCAGTTTTTTCATTTGGAAAGAGTAGTTCCGTGAAAAACGTTGTGAGTTCATCATTGGATAGCGATTCTTGTCACTTTTCGCGATAAGCTCTTCCCCCAAAAAACAAAGATTATTCAACAGAAAACAAAAGCTTCAGATAAGAAACAACATTTGCGCAAGTCAACTAATTGTGGACAGTTTATATCATTCGGGGTGGCGGTACGACAACTGAGCACAGCTAATAATATGCAAATGTCATATAAAGGACAAGGAGATAAAGAGACAAGGAGCCAAAAGTTTTACGAATTGCAAATATGCAATGTCCTTATTATGAAAACGAATAAATTTTTGACATTGATACGAAGTATTTATTTGTGCATTCACTGTAATGTACCCCCGGTTTACACTCAACGGACAAGTCATGTGATTAAAAACGTCATCCGGGGGAATATGCAATGGGTCCGCATATCTTTTTTTATACATATGCGATGTATCCGAAGTCCGCATACCATGTACAATTGGAATATGCTACGTATCCGATGTCCGCATATCCTTCGCATAGATATCCGGAGTTATCCAGAACAAGGATACCATGCAGTTAGGATACCCTTCGCATAACTCCGCATATCGTACGTATGCGGAAATCCGCATTCACTGGGATATTGGAGCCGTTTACGCAAGCAAACATCGATCTAAAACTTCTAACACACTGGCTTAACGCTAACAAAATTTCACTTAATCGAGGCAAAAACCGAACTTATGATTTTTAACCAAAACGCAAGATCATAAATTATGACATTAAAATTAAAATTAACGGTCACAGATTATTTCAAAGTAAGTTTGCAAAATATCTTGGTGTCTTCATTGATGATGAATTAAACTGGAAACATCACACCAGTTTTGTCTGCAGTAAGCGGGCTAATGGTGCACTGAGTAAGTTACGTCATTTCACTTCGGAGAAAACTCTTTTATCCCTCTACAATTCTTTATTCCATTCTCATCTTTCTTATGCTGCTCATGTCTGGGGTCAACGTGAGACTCTCCACAGTCGCCGTATATTAACTAAATATTAAACAAACCCTTCGAATTATGACTTTCTCTGATTTTCCTGATCCTTCTTCCCCCTTGTTTCTTCGTTTTAAAATTCTCCCTTTTTTTGACTTTGTTAAATCTTTGAATATAGTTTTCATCTACAAACAGTTACCTTCTGTTTGCAATACTGCATTTGATTTGAAGCGAACCAACCAACATTATCGAGGTCATCTCAGTCGCGCTAAATCTGGACTTATGAATTTACCATAGGTGTCAACTGTATCCTTTGGTAATAACTCAATTCGTTACCAATCAATTCTAACTTGGAATCTTATTCAAAACTATCTTGGCATTGATGACATATCAAACTTAACATTAGGCCGTCTTAAATATTTTGTCAAATTTTACTTTTTATCGTTTTATGCATAAATCAATTTTTCGTTTATTTAGCTTTACTTTTTTTTTTTTTTTGTTGATTTTATGAAAAATTTAACAACGTTTTAATTATAACCATAATTATTCTCGTAAAAATATTTAAAATTGTATTATTTTGTAGGGGGCCACCTATTTTGTAGCGTCTGTTAAATAGATAACTCCTCAAACCAAGCAAAGTTCGTTTCCGATAATTCTATACGATGGTAATTTCGTAAGCAATGAAGAATGGCTGACAGCGTAAAGAGCTTTGGTACGTGTTGGCAGTGTTGCTGCCAATTCGGTCGATCTGTTACTTCTGAAACTAAATTGATACATGGTGAGTCTCACGATAATTCATCAGCTGAAGGTGGGTAATCCTTTCTAGAACTTTCGACAGACATGATCGGAGGAGCAGGAGGAGCAGGACGGTATTCGTTTTCGTTGTTACCGTAAAGAGACGAAAATGTAAATTTTTACACCACGTCCTCCGTCATAAAGTAAAGACATCGAAAAACTTTTAATAGTTTTATTGGATATTAATTTTTTCCTCTAATGTATCAAATGAAAATAAGTTTTTTGTGAGATACTGTTACATTTTGTGTCAGTACAAAATTTTTAAAAATGTCAATTCAGTTTTTCCCGACCTTTTGCACAATCAGCATATCTTCGGAGTTGTGGGAAGGCTTCGTCATGGAGAGGTGACCAAGGCAACGGCATGCACGTAGCTAAAGGTCCAGCGAGCACATTTGTTAAAAAATCACTGGGAAGGAGTGCATTTCTATAGAAATATACACACTCTTTTCAATAAAAATGCTCTTGGTCGCAGTGACTTTTTGGCGCTTTTTCCCACTCAACTCATCGCAATAAATTTCCTTCGCTTGCATCAACAATGCACAAATGCTAACGTTTACATCACTCGCTGCTGTGAATAGTGTTTTTCTTCTCCCTATAATATGAATGTAGTACATGACTAATAAAATCATTTCAAATTCAGTTGGTAGATGCTGACTAAGCAAAACATATGAAGTTATCTTAAATCCGAACGAAATACCTTTTTCCCGAAATCGGTGAAAATTGCGCCCAGTCCCATGATGACACCAACAAAAAACCAGAGAGTACAACTAGCGACTAAGATAGTCGTAACCAACCAGAGATCTTCACCAAATGAAAATTGTTCACATTTTTCAACTAATAAAAAGGAGCAAAGAAGATTTTTTTATTCTGACAAGAGATGATATTGATAGTGTGCAAAGGAGTCCTGGGAACGTGGTTGTGTAAAGGGTTGTAAACGTACTTACCTGAATCAATCTGAAGATACAGTGCAAATAAAAGAAATGAGAAACGTTTTCGATACGAGATTGCATGTCACCCAATATAGTAAAATTCTCAATTTCTATTTCCGCAAATTTAATGAAATATATTGACATACAGTTGGATGCTGCAACTGAACGAACTGGCTCCTGATTGGCTGATCACTGAACGAACCAATGAACTGTTCGCTCAGCTGAGCGACCAACTGGAAACCGAACTTGAATACCTCATCTTTTAGATATTTGCTGTTAAGTTAATAGAGTGAATTTAAATACCTGAAAAACCTGATCTGAAATGCTTCTCGCTGCTACCATTGCCGTAACAAACGCATTGATCTGCCATAAATGAACATCTTGCGCCACCTTTGTTTTCCGAATAATATTCACGAAATTCTTTGAAATCATTGTAAACATCCAGACTTTCGAAGACGCCGTAAGTACTTCCCGCCAGTCCTGCACAGTTCACCAGTAAATACAAGACAGCCTGTTAATATGAAGAGATATGAAGATTAAACGAATGTTCTGATAGAGCAAAAAGTTCGTTATATGGAAAGATTTCGTTGATAATTTTTGTGTTGAAAAACAAGGGGTCTTGAATTCACTGTATAATAATCATTTGCAAGCACTTTGTGTATTTCTAGGTCTGAGTTTCTATTTGGAGTAAAGATCTAATATAATCTGATATACAAATAGGTTTGTAGATTGAATCACGATTCATTTCTGAAGTCAATTTTAGTTTAAAACAAGAAGCCGCTTGGCTTGGACTTCAGGATGTGTCACAACGACACTCAGCAATACAAAATTGACCAATTTTGGTGAGATCTCGTTAGGTGAGAATTATTTTGTTCTATCTCCAACTTTTTTTAAAATGAGAAAGTTAAGTTTTAAAACTTCGAATTTTGCCTCTCACAGTGAAAAATAGCAAGTGGTTAAGTATTGAGTACTACCATGTAACAGTAGCACGAAAAGGTGAAGGATGTTGGATGATGATGTTGATGATGAACAAAATGGAAAACTGACTTTCACTTATCTCGTGAAACTATTATGCCTCTTGGCTCGTTTACGCTCGCTGCGGGGGCGGGGGGGGGGGGGGGGGGGGGGGGGGGGGGGGGGGGGCAATAAACACGACGATGATAAAACTACACGCTACTATGATATACAGATAGAGTTTTTAGCTTTCAAAATGCTCATTTTCCTATAAATGAGTAATTTGAATGAGACGAAAACGGAGAAAATGGTCCTCGCAGTTGCTGCTTGTGGTAGCATACTTGTGAAGCTCTCATGACATTGAAATAGTTCTTTACAGAGCTGGGAATGAATGAAGCTGTGGTAGGTTCACTGAACCTTGCTTTTGTTGTTCGTACTCGTAAAAAATATCCATAACGTTTTTCTTTGAAAGAGTCCAGTCTCTTGGTTCGGCAACCAAATTTTGTGCCTTTTTCTCCAAATCTTTTTAAGCATGCTGTTAGTTGCCCGATTTTTGCGTAATTGAGGTTGTCAACGCCATACATCACTCTGCTTTTGCAGTTTGCTCCTCTGAGTCTTTCTGTGTCTTTTTCTTTTTTTAATCTCTAATGAGCTAATAGATACGCCCATATCACCTAATACCCATTTGGTTGCAGAATTCCCAATTCGAAATGTATACTTCAGAAGCACTGGGTCCAGACGTTTTTGAACCCTCTTCCTTCCGATTTTCTCGATTATAAGTTGTGCCAACATGTTCTCAGATCATTGGTAGTGAATTTTCCTTAAATTATTCCTTGAGTTAGGCCATGATTCTCTCAATACACTTGCAGTGTGGTTCAATAAAGAGGGGTTTTCACGATAGCTTATTAGATCATCAATTTTTTCACTTGCGAATGTGATCTTTATCTTTTCCTTACAATGAATTTCATTTTCAATCGGGTAAATTTTTTTTACCAGTTTTAACCAATGCGTGCTGAATCACAGAAAGGCTTAATGAAACAAATTTCCCCGGGAAAGAATGAAACATCAAAATAATTAAAAAACAAGATGCCCTACCGGGCAGAAGGATTTCTGCAAGCTTTGCTGCTGAAAATGAAACAAAAATGCAACACGAGCAGCCTAGATTCGTCCTGCTAAACTAAAACAGTCACATCATTCAACTCGAGAAGCATCAGCATTAAATCAACAAAAATGTTGATGCGATTGACAATGTTCGTCAAGAAAGTCAGTCTACATTAACGGAAAAAAGAGGCTTTTCTTTATGTTACGGTAGAGATTATTTATGAAGATCTATTGGTACGAATAAGCGGAATGATTGTTACTGGATATTTGCCACCCACGCACTCCAAAAAGTGCATTGACACAATACGAAACTCTAATTTAACCACATCAAACATAATGAATTCTATAAAAAGATTCTGTGTATAATGGCGGCAACCAATACATCATTTGGACAGCACAATAATTATATAAAGTTTCTACATTGATCTCCTCAGGATGAAAAAGATATGTAATATCACAATAATTGTTACTTAGAAATTAAAATTCATATCTAATCTAAAAGTTAAAAAAAAACAACAACATACATAGGGAGCAAAGAGATATGGTGATATAGCCAGAATACATCCAAACATTGCTAGTAAATATAGTATAAATAGCTGTATTAGAGTAATTATATTGGTGATGCTGGGGGGAGCAGCTAAAAGGAAGCTAAGCTGAGCTTTAAGAATCCAAAAGCTTCTAAAAATTGACTTCAGACATGCGTATACATACAAATACACAAAGGTCTTTCATATTTAAAAAGGCTTGGAGCAAAAATAAAACAAGAAATACCTTTTCTTCCACACCATGTATTGGCATTGTTTTCATATTTTAAACTTCAAGAAAACTTCTTTCAAAAAACCGAATAACCACGCTGTAATTTAATTTTGTGAACATGACAAGTTCCCAACAGTAATGCAATTCTTTATATAAAATTATAAGCTGTATTAACTTCTTTTAAATCCATATTTTCATCAAAGAAACTTTTAGCAAACTACACACGTTTTTTCGCTGCCATTTTTAAAACGTTTTGAAGACGATCACATGGCATGGCGAAAATCAGCCAATAAACTATCGCTATTGAAGTTAGGGTGGCTAAATTAGCACCCTTTCGTAGAAATCGGGCATTATGCACCAATGACAATTAAGACGGCTTTTTTATGAACCAATGAAATTTAAGAAACAAAAATGCGTAGGTTTGGACAGTAAGATGAAAAAAAAAAAAAAATCAGAAAAACACGGACGATCGTAAAGTATTTCTTGCTTACGCAGAAATCCAATTAAAGTAATTTTATTCTTCTTAACCTCCTTTACACCTTCTCAAAGATTGGAAAAGCTTCTACAGTTCATCAGAAGTGTATATATTCTGAAACGATTCAACTCACTTTATTTTTAAGGCTTCTCTATTCTTCCTATTTTTGTAATGTGGGTTACCCGTAAAGATTCTTGAAAAATGTTTCTTTTAAACAGGTGTTTTAAGGCAATAAGTTTAAGCGATACATCAAAAGAACATGATGGCAGAGAGTACAAGGTAACGTTACCAATGTTCGTCGTAAAAAGAGAAGAATTATTGGAAATTAACATGATGATGATATTCTGACATCTGATGCTATGTTAATTGATGACAAAAATTGTCAATGGCAGTTAGTTGCGATGAAAGTATATACAACACAAGAAATTGGACGACCTTTACACATCCACCTGCTCATACAAAAAAACTTTCTGAATTCTTTGACATTTCATCAACTTCTTCATCAATAAGTGGCAGTAATCTCAAAACAGCCTTTCAGTTCTTGGAAATCAAATTATAGACATTGGAAATCTGTGTATGTAATTTCACTTCTTGACTGTCCAGATTTAACGGTCACTGAAATATCCAAGCAAAGATTTTAAACTTTGAAAAATATTTTGTCATTGTGAATGGAGTCATAAATTACGGACATCACCAAAAATGGCTTGGTACAAGAAAAGTTTTGATGTTAACAGAAGGATAGTTTATGTATTTCATGTAAATGGACAAGGATCGGAAAGTATAAAGAAAATTTAGCCTGTTTTAAATTTACCGAAACCGCTGCAATAAGGCAGCTGGAGAAATATGCGATAAACAATAATAATTCAAAATCACTCAAACAGCTAATACTACTTGTCCTTCAATCCAACGTGTTCCGGTTTGGTGATCGTCTATACAAACAAGTTAAAGGAACTGCCATGGGAACTCCGATGGCTCCCAACTACGCAAATCTGTTCCTGAGTGATTTTGAAGAAAGGCTCTTGGAAGAATATCGCCAGAGGACAGGCCTGTCACCCTATGTATACTATCGATACATAGACGATATTTTCCTGATATGGACACATGGTAAAGACTCACTTAATGACTTTCTCGAATTCTGTCAGGGATTTGGCGAGTCGAGAGGAATGAAATCAGAAATCAAGTTTGAGTGTAACACATCCCCAACCAGTGTCAACTTCCTTGACGTTGTCGTCACGAAAGCTCAGTCTTCCATCATAACAAGCGTTTACTCCAAGCCTACAGATGCTCACCAATACTTAAACAACGAATCAAGTCATCCCAAACACGTGAAACGAAACATTCCGAAAGGTCAGTTTATCCGAGTCCGCAGAATATGCACAACAAAAGAGGAGTATATCAATCACACCAACAAAATGATCATCCACTTCATTCGGCACGGATACAACCAACAAGCCTTACGAAAAACGCAAAAAGAAATTGGTGACATCGAACGGGATACTCTTCTTGTTGATGAGACGAAAAAGAAAGATGAACAGATCGTTTTCGTTACCGATTGGCATCCAAATCTTAGTACACTACCCTTTGTTCTGAGAAAAAGTCGACATGTAATTGAAAACAACCCAGATCTACGACAGATATTCAAAACTCCACCGATTGTTGCATTTAGGCGTGGACAGACCATCAAATCGAAGATCACAAAGAACGATGTCTCTGTCCGATCCAAAAGAGCAATCACACCAACGAAACCATGCAACAAATGCAAGTTGTGTGGTAATATCAAAGAAGCAACCCAGATGGAGCATGGCGACGAGACAACGGTTCTTCACGACGGAGGCGGAAACTGCAAATCACGAAATGTTGTGTAATGCCGCCATCTGTAAAAGACATAACACCATCTATGTCGGTCATACTGGCGAAAGGTTGAGCGATAGATTTTCAAAACACCGGTATGACATCGAAAAAAGACCGGGAAATTCAGAACTTGCCGAACATTTTCATACAGACCACGATCTCACAACAGATATGCAAGTTCTGATTTTGTAGAAGGATATTCAAACTCAAGCCAAACGAGAACGGCTTGAGGATCGGTGGATTTGTCGTTTACAAACTCTTCAACCGGCTGGGATGAACTTAGAACTCCACCAGTACGGAAAAGAAATGTACATGCATTTCACAAAAACATTAAATTACAAACTAAAACAAGAAAATTTGTAGTTCTTTGTATTTTACTTTTCGTTCATTTTGCATATTTTGTGCTATTGTTAATCATTTATTTTTATGACGTCAATTTTTTATGCAATGTAATGTCTTCTGTTTAACTGTAAACATCATTCTTGAAAATGAACCGGAGGGGTTCGAAACGTTGAAACCTGGCGTATTTATTAATTGTGGATTAATTTTCGCGAATGGTTGTTTCGAATAATATCTTGTGGATTTATTTTGGCGATCAAAAGGTTTATAATTGAAAAATAAACTCTTCAGGTAAAACTTACGGTAGCCTTCTACTTCATCGACTATTAGATTGCATAACGCATTTAGACATTTTTAAAATGTCACCCATTATTAGGTCTCAGTTTGACAGTTCTTTTAAATCCAGACGGTCTGCGTCAGCAATTCCTGCTGCACCACATTCATTGTTGATTACTTCAATCAACAATCAACAATCCATCCTGCGTAAAGGGGTTTGAGAGTTGACAAACATAAATTGACATCTTCCTCTTCCAAAGCTCCATTCTCCAATTGCTGGGAAATTTGACGGGAATACCTCTTGACTCCATACTTAGCGACAATTTGAAAATGGAGCATGAGCAGAAAGAAAAGAGGATATGCCCTAAGAATGTCATAGTCATAGTAACCAAGAAAGAAATGGAGCTAAAATCCATGGACATAAAAAAATGTTTCTTGAAGGATGCAAAACACTGTCTTCACAAAAGAAAAAACAAGAAGAAAATGTCATCATTTTAGATTAGATTAGATTTAATTGCCCCCGCAGCGAGCGTAAGCGAGCGAGGAGGCATAGTAGTTTCACGAGATAGGCGAATGTCAGTTCCGATTTTGTTCTTCATCATCATCATCATCATGTTCCAACTTTCGTGTTGACGTTACACGGTGGAATACAATTATTAGCTGACTTTGCTTTTTTCCCGTTTCAAAGCATGGTACTGTAAGTGGGAGACAGAATGTTTTTCGTATCTTTCTCCTAATTTACTACTATATTATACTGTGTTATTTCGAAAGTTCGTCTGCTAAAACTGCTTAGAAATTTTTCATATTACTTTTGTGTTGTTTTCGTAAAGGTAACGACAAGGATTTTGAAGCACAGCTTAAAATCTGAAATTTTATCATATTAAAAACACATGTTAAAAGAATCTAACTTGATAATGTAAGCCTGTGTCTTACGAAAAGCTTTGTATGTTTAAGTGGAATTTTTAACATGTGTTTTTAATATAGTAATTATTCACTGGCTGTTATTTTCTGAAATTTTATCAACCATGCATTTTATTTTTGTATATATATATATATATATATATATATATATATATATATATGATGTTTTGGCCCTTTTAAATCTTTGCTACTTTTTATTTTGAATCAAACCTCGAACCGCTTGAAATGATTTCTACTAATGGATTTTTCGCTTTAATTTTTTTTTCAAAAAAGTTTTTTTTTTCTTTTGGTTCTTACAAAATTTCTTTAACAAAATCTTATTTTGATTTTAAGATACATATCCATGGTTGCAGTTCACACATTTCTTTTGTTTGTAGCAATACTTTCTGATAATACTTGTTAAGCTTTATTTACACGTTTTAAAAAGTATATTAGCATTTAGTGTGAGTTTGGTCTAAGAGATAACAAAAAGTAACAAAGTTTTATGTAGCTTTTCAGCTGCGTAAGTACATCTATTTGGGTTGCATATTTCCAGTTAGTGTCGCCACCCGCTACACTAAGCCACAAGGTTACACTGCTCATTAAATAATTCGTTGTCTTGTAAAACTTAAGTATTTACACTTAAATAGTAAGTAAGTAAGTAAGTAAGTCACTGCATACAGATACTTTGATCACGATTTGTATTTGAAATATTGTGTATTGTTTGCCATACATAAAAGACTGGCTTTGTCGAAATATTTAAAGTATGCCACTAATCAACCAAACACATTTTTACAAAAATCCTTAAATTACAAAATGTTTGGGTGGAAAGTTTTCTTTTTTAATGTATAGCTTGCTGTGTGTAAAAATTGGAAAGCCTGAGCGTGGGGGCATTTTTAGCTAAAGCTACATGCTAGTTTAGTGATGTGGCACTTTTTTAAGGGAAAATATTCAATTAACTTGTGTTCATTTTGTCATTTCCTGATCCAATTAACGAAGAAAAAGAAATTAAACGAGAAAAAAAACAACAAAATTTTCGCGAACGGGTACTTTGAAAAATTTCGCGTGGATTAATTTTCGCGACCCGACGATTTTATGTGTTTTCGCGATACAAACTTTTGCGAAAAAGGCAAAAATTCGCGAATTCGCGAAATCACGAAGATTAATTTCGCAAAAATTAATCCGATTAAAGTAAATAAAACAAAATATGTCTTGTTTTGTACGCCAACAAGTGTCGATGATCTTAAAAGCTCTAAAACTACTATATTTTTCATTAATACATAGTTACCTAACCTAACCTAGCGATATACCGGGTGAGTCAAACAAATGTACCGATGTTTCACAAGAAAAATCTTTAGATTGAGTAAATATGAAAGATAGTTTTTTTTATTACTGAGTAGAGAAATCTGTTAAGTATAATTTGGTGTATCATTCTTCTGAGTTGGTTCAGTAGAAAAACAGTTATGCACAAAAACTGGAAGCGATCCTTGTAAAAACCTTCAAAAAAATGGACAAAAAAGTCAAACAAAATATTCCAGCGTGACTCTTTGATTAAATTTGATAATGATAATGACTATGGGAATTGAAAGGTAAGTCACAATTTGTCTAATCAGCTCTTTAGTAATATTTACCCTAGCAAACTGGATGCATACCCAAACTCTTTGTTGTACCTACACGTACGGCGGCGTTTCTCAATATTTTATACAAGACAGTCTTTCTAAAAAGTTTCAGTGAATAAAGATTTAAGAAAATGTTGAAAAAAGTTTTACTTAACTTAAATATTGGGAATAAGAAAAATAAGTTTTAGTAGATTTAATTGTGTATGTTCCCTTCTGGTTTGCAATAACAACATAAATAATGTTTTGAGACATTTTGCTTGGCTTTTTTTTGTCCATTTTTTGGAATTTTTACAAGGACCGCTTCCAGTTTTTTGTCTATAACTTTTTTTCTACTCAACTAAATTGGAACAGTAATACACCAAAAGATAGGTAAAGGATTCCTTTATTCAGAAATAAATAAATATACTTACCTTTCATAATTATTTAATCAATAGATATTTTTCGTGAAACACCGGTACTTTTTTTGACTCACCCAGTAGTATGGAAAGTACTAACCAAACCAAGCTTAAAAAACTTTACTGCAAACAAAAGCACGCTTGCAGGATTATTTTCGGAGTAGATCGATTTAATCCTCTCCGAACCTTTATTCACCAAACTTGGGATGCTAAATATCTACAAATTAAACGTATACCAAATATTAACTTTTATGTTGAAAAATAAACTTGAGGTAACCCCAATAATTTTTCATAAACAATTTTCTATCATAAATAATAAATACAATACTAGATACTCGGAAAACAACTTTAAATGCCAAAAAAAGTTCGCTTTTCAAAAGTTGAAGAGCAGCATTACACTTTGATTTTTGATACCTTTTTAAAATCTGTTCCTTCCTATAAGAACGCAGTGGGACGGGAAGAGACAAGATAACAACAACAGTTCAACTTGCCAAATAGTGTTTTTCACAGATTGAATCGGTGTTCTTCTTTCTTCATGAGGCACGCGGTGAAACCAGACATGGCCATACTGGAAATCATACGTGTGAATGAATCAAAAAGACAAATGTTTATAAACCAAACCATGCATGGAGTACACAAGTTAATTTCAATGATTATCAAGATGCAATGTATAAACAAGAAAAATTGATCAGCCACAGAAGTGACTCCATGCAGAAATTATGGATATGTCATTCTGACAAAATCAAGATTTGTGTTCTTATTAAAGTTTTGAAAATAGTAAAAATGTAAGGATATAATGAAAAATTACAGAGAGAAAAGCAAATTTAAAAACAAACTGTTTCCATATACAGTATTAAATTTTTGAACTTATTTCTTTTTTTCCTTTGACAATGCCTTATAAAAGCAGGAGGCACATTTTGAAATGGCTTCTTTACTTTAAAACTTCCAAGAAGGACAAAAGACAATCAAAAGACTTGAAGAGAAAAACATTAATCTGCTGGTACAAAAGCATTCTGGATTTTGTCAACAATTTCTAAACTTGCTAATGGAAAGTATTTTCCAGCTGCATCGTACGAATATGTAAAAGTAGATTCAAAAGTTGTAGAGCATGCACTTGTTTGAACATCAATAATACTTAAGACATTTCATCTTTATCATCTTTTCAGGTAGGAATATCTGGCAAAACAACAAAAACGTCCTCTTCATCTTCCTATAAATTATGTGGGAGATATGACTCAGCAAAAACATTTCCGTGCAGTTGACCAGAAACAAGTTTTTGGTATAAAACAACATTAGATAAGGATGAATATTCCCGCACTCTTCTCTCTAAAATGGACTACCAGTTCTTTAAACACAAAAGATCGTTTCGTTCGCACAAATTCTTAACTGTTCCAAATAGTTCCATGGCTGAAAAACGACCAACGTGATGAAACGAACTTCTTTTCACGAGCGAGAGGGTCGCATATTTTACGGGGGCTATCAAAGCAAGGTGGATAAAAAAGAAAGCAACAGGAACTTCGTTCAGGTTTACATCTGACAGATGCATGACATTTGGTAAGTATCCTCCGTTCTTTAAACTCCTAGTATTATCATTTTATTTCTACTTTTTTTTTAATTTTTTCATTTATATATCATTTGTAAACATTTAAAATCTTCTTCTGAAAAATAATATATTCTGTCATGGAAGAAGGTCCTGTTTAATAATATGATAGTAATAAGTATAATGAAATATAAACATAGATTAAAAGAAGAAGATTTAAAAAGCACAACGAACTAGATATGCCAGTACTATTCCACATAAGGAGTTGAACGCGAAAGGTAAAATCTTAAAACTATAATAAATTTACTATAATAGATATACTATAATAGATATACTATAGGCTAGATGAGTGTGGATAAATCGACATAAGGAGTTGTAGGGAAAAGGCAAAATCTCATTACTGTAATAAATGTCTTCTAACTTCTGACTTAAAAATAGCAATGCTTTTTTCACATCTTCACAACATAGACTTTAAGAGTCCATTGAGGGATGAAACTGTAAATATTATGATCACGAGGTCATAAAAAAAATTAAAAACAAAACTAGTCTATGTGACAGGTTTTGCGAATTGACTTAACAAACTATGTATTTTCATTCCAAACCTTGTTGCCAGGTTACCTAAAAAGTATAGCCAGAAACTAGTAAATCTACACAAAGCTTCACCAATAACGCAGCCTTCAATATGTTTCACAGATATTTATTGCACCTTATAACAAAATGTTTTCCCAGGTTTCAAGATTTGATGTTACTGACTACCTTCCTTTCACTTACGTCACACCGTGCTTCTCTCTCTCTCGAGATAGTTGGTGAAACAGAGTTTCTTCTGAAACTTCCCAGGTTCTGTACACAGCCATCACTCAGATATGAAACTTTTCCTACAGCAACTATTTATTCTGGAATAACATAAATATAAAAGATTAAGCACCGTTGATTATAGTTCAAATTAGGCGTCACTGGATTCTCAGCTTATAGTAGTTACGTAATTATCTTGAATACTAAAACAGTTTAGTCGAACCAGTTTCAATTCTTAGCAGTAAATGTATCGGACGATGATCAGTGTTAGTTTCCCTGTCGAACGAATGTATGTAGTGGTGCTATTACGAATACAAAACTTTGTATCTTTCCACAATAAGTTTTGTTTGCTGAGAATTCATCGCACAATAAGCCTCTTCTGTCGGGAAGTATAGCACAATAAGCCTCTTCTGCCGGGAAGTATAGCACAATAAGCCTCTTCTGCCGGGAAGTATAGCACAATAAGCCTCTTCTGTCGGGAAGTATAGCACAATAAGCCTCTTCTGCCGGGAAGTATAGCACAATAAGCCTCTTCTGACAGGAAGTATAGCATAATAAGCTTCTTCAATCGGGAACCCAGATCTGTTTATATCAATCCTCTTTATACTACCTCAAAATCTAAATATCATATAAATAGATTTATCCAAGCGTATAGGTATTATTGTTTATGCGCATTTCTGTTTACTGTGATCATTTCTTTGCTTGTTGTTTGTCGTTCATACTCCAAGCTTCCATTCGTTGATTTCGATCATGGGTATAGTCCCAAATACGAGTATAGCGTTGGGCGTGAGAAAGTAAACTCATTATTTACAATTAAAGTTTCAGATAATATTGGCAACTCAAGATCAAGTTGGCTTTACAAATGGTTTCTACTTCTTTTGACCTGCATTTTCCTCCTGTGTCGTGTGATATTTATCGTTTAATCAGGGTCGACACAAGCCATTTCAGGGTGTAGGGGCTAAAATGTTTAAAAAGGACTTGAGTCAAGTGACCTGGAATCATGGTCCCGAAGCTGGGGTCCAGGGGGCAAAGCCCCCGGAAGCTTTGGGTTTTTGACCATTTTCAAAGCCTGGATTGAGCCATTCTGGAGGTTGTTAGAGGACTTGCATTGCTAGAAAGTTAGTTTGAATCAGAAGCCTGTCAGAATATTTATGGCAAGCGCCCTGGTAATTTTCAATGAAAACTAATATCCAACCGTGTCTTTGCGTTTTTAACCAGTTCGGAAGCCTAGATTGAGCCTTTTTGGAGGGCGTTAGAGGGCTTGCATTGCTATAAAATTAGTTTGAATCGAAAGCTTGTCAGATTATGACTATCTCTTTGTAATTTTCAACGGAAACTAATGAGCATTCTCAATGGGAATGCTCATGCGGAGCAGAACATCCTCTATGGACTTCACAAGCGTTTCAGTTTTGATGTTGTCTACTTTGTATAGTCCAACAAAGTCCTCGTGACACTCCAAATCATCATCCACCCAACGTCAGCAAATTACAAACTGTTCTTTGTTATCCGAGTCAGTGACTTCATCTGCCATAATTGCCCCCGCAGCGAGCGTAAGCGAGCGAGGAGGCATAGTAGTTTCACGAGATAGGCGAATGTCAGTTTCCGATTTTGTTCATCATCATCATCATCATCATCATCATCATCATCATCCTCCAACTTTCGTGTTGACGTTACACGGTGAATACAATTATTAGCTGACTTTGCTTTTTTTCCGTTTCAAAGCATGGTACTGTAAGTGGGAGAGACAGAATGTTTTTTCGTATCTCTTTCCTAATTTATTATTTTATTATACTATGTTATTTAGGAAGATCGTATGCTAAAATTTCTTAGACATTTTTCGTGTTACTTTTGTGTTGTTTTAGTGAAGTGAACGACAAGGATTTTGAAGCACAGCTTGAAATCTGAAATTTTGCCAACCATACATTTTATTTTTGTATATATATGTTTTAGCTCTAAATATTTCATTCAATAAACTTTGTTCAACGCACTAATTTTTGGCAAAGATTTTAATTGGATTTCTGTGTATGCAAGAAAGCTATGTTACAAATTGTCTTTTTTCGTGTTTTTCTATTTTAACTGTCCACCTCGCGCCAAACCTAATCATACTAGTGTGTGATCATGATCAGTAAAAGCTTTTTACATTTTCTTGTTGTTTTTTTTATAAACATTGGCTACTTTTTATTTTGAATCAAAGTTTAAAACGCAGATTTCTAATGGATTTTTGCTTTGATTTTTTTTTAAAAAAGTTTGTTTTTTTTCTTTTGGCTCTTACAGAATTTTTTTAACAAATCTTGTTTTGATTATAAAATACGTATCCATGGTTTCAGTTCACACATTTCTTTTGTTTGTAGCAAATACTTTCTGATATTACTTGTTAAGCCTTTATTACACTTTTTGAAAGGTATATTAGCACCAATAAAAAAAAGTTATCCTAAAGAAAGTTTAACTCAATTACAACGTAAGTGAAAAACCGTGAAGACCATCCGTCAAGGAGTTTTCAAATCGGATCTCCCATTTCGAAATGATCATGCTCGCAATTCTTCTTGTTTTTATTGTGTTTAGTTTATACAATGTTAACAAAAGTTTAAATGTATATATTTGTTTCTGTGTAAAGACTTGCAAAAACATTCATCTGGATTTTTTTGAGTTTTCGGACAAAAATTTGTTTTTGTTTCCGTTGTATAGCTTGCAATGTATAGCTTGCTGTGTGTACACATTGGAATGCTTGAGCGCGGGGGCATTTTTTAGCTAAAGCTACATGCTAGTTGTATAGCATATAGAGTTGTTTATATCAGAACCAATCTGTCGTAAAATTGAGAACGCCATCAGTCTCATTAATTCGTTCTGGTGTACGTTGTGCGAGAACTTATCCCTGAACTTTTCCGTCCAAGCTTGTATCCTAGGATCAATTTTACCACATCTCAGAAGAAGCTGATCGAAATTTCCTTCCTTTCCGTTACCTCTAAATGCCAAACCCTGTCGCAAGAGGAACTGTACATTTTGTATAATCTGTAGAAAGATCTGCCGATTATTAGGTTGCTGCTTGGCCAATTCATCCGATAACTGGGCTTCGATGGGTTTGTCTGTCTCACTTTCAATTCGAATTAGCTAAATCAAGAAAATGTGTTACATGCTTGATTATTCGACCATTATAATTTC
Organism: Turritopsis dohrnii; assembly: GCA_027922465.2. Lineage (NCBI taxonomy): Eukaryota > Metazoa > Cnidaria > Hydrozoa > Anthoathecata > Oceaniidae > Turritopsis > Turritopsis dohrnii. Next base: position 115,594 of record BQMF02000623.1, on the reverse strand, counting down.
CTGGTAAAAACTTTAGTGCCCCGAAAATTATATTTCGTATTTTTGAGTGATATAATTGAAAAAAACGAATTTAATTTTGGGGCAAACTATTTTTATTGAAAAATCTCCCAGACTGCATAAGATAAAAAAGCGTCTGTGGTTGTTGTAGGTCGAGAATTAGTGGGGGTCTAATAAATTTTTGTAAAATTCAATCAACATAACAGTGTTCTCGGAATCAAAGTTGGCAAAACAGCAAATTTTCGTATTACTTTGTGATTTACTTATTTCTACCAATATCACCACTAATGTTAGACAGGAGTGGAAGCCATTACTTATATTAACATAATCAGCATGGTAAGCAGATTTTTCATGTGTGAGAAGACTAGCTGGGCACTTTTTCCAGTTACGGAAGCCAGTTTCGATGAATGCCTTTTCTACATTTTTGGAGCAATTGATTTTCTTCAGATGCTCACTCTTCATGCAGGTGTAGCAGAATAACGCATCTTTGCTTTGATCGTAATGAAGCCAGGAAAATGTTTCAAACCACTGTGGCTGAGAGTGTCGTTGCTGCACTCCAAAGCGGGTGTTAGGAAACGGAAAAGTCTTTCCAGGACGAAACTGCGGAGGAAAGTCGACTATGATCTCCTCTACTGTTTCTTCTCCGCTCTCAGTTTCAGAACTCTGTTCTTGGCTGGTTTCTGCTGTAGACTGTACAGGAATTGGTATGTCACTTTCACTCGGACAAACACTGACTTCATTTGGATCCGGAATGTGTTCTCTAGCTTGATTTACTTCGATGCTTGTGCTTTGCACCCGTTGGAACATCAAGCTTATTGAATGACATCCCTTACTTGCCTTTCTCAGGGCTTTAGCTTTCGTAGGCATGGTGAAGAATCCACGGATACAAGTGTAGTATCAAGTATCTTTTCACAACTAAGTGCCCCTTGCTTGTGGTATTGTTTTTTTTTCGACTGTCAGAACCGAAATCTGCTTTTGTTTTGAGGTGCTTCAAAAAGCAGCTTTGAATGTGACCTTATTCGAATTCGAATGTTTGCACAATTGGAACGTTGCGAATTCCTCCAGGAAATTGTACAGATTCTAGGAAATTGAACGTAAACAAAATGAGTGAAGATGCGATCTATTTGTGATCATGTGATCTAACTTTGGCGATGGTCAGAAGATGGGGGGTGGTAATCTTTAATCAGGATTGCAAAACAGTCTCTTAGCGGGATAGAAATAACCGCATTAATAAGAACCAAGAAAGGTCATTGAGGATTATCTATAGCGATTTTGAGACTAACTTTCAAGAACTGTTGCAAAGAAATAATTCTGTAACAATACACCATAAAACCTCCAATTTTTAGCTACTGAAGTGTACAAAGCTAAAAAAGGCCTTTCTCCTGAAATCGTTACATAGATTTTTGACTTTCGTGTTCCCACTTACGAGTTAAGAGGTACCCGCGAGAATAATAACATTAATCCAAAAACTTTTCAGTGGAAAACAAAAACTGTATCATACTTAGCCCCTAAAATATGGTCTTTAGTGCCATTAGAAATACAGGAATCCTCTAGCATCAATGAATTTAAGCAGAAAATCAAAACTTGGGTGCCGACAAACTGTCCTTGCAGGTTATGCAAAACATACATTCAAAACGTGGGATACGTCTAGCTTGAGAAACCTTTCCATGTGGTCTAATATCTGCCTGCTTTTTTCATCTATATATTAATAGCCGATTCTCCGTCTGTTTGTTTGTTTGTCAGTCACGCAAAATGGTAGATTGAGTTGTGAGCGAAATTATTTCTTTTTTTGTGTGCGACGTGAGTTCGAAGCAAATACATTGCAACCCCAATCGAACGTGACTTTTTTTGGCTGATGAACTAATAGGAATAACGTTTTGTTTTTATCATTATTGTTAGTTTTATATTCCACGTTGACTTGGCTTTGAAAACAGTACATCAACTAAATACAAAGAAACTAACTGATTAAACATTTTGGACAAAAAGCAGCAGTGGCAGAACGTGGCAGCGTATGTTCGGTTTGCCACTAACTCTTGCCTGACTGTCTGAGACGGGTGAACCTTTTTTTTGAGCAATCAAAATGTTTAAAAAACCGATAGGTAAAAAAAGAGTATCATATCAAAACAAAATGTTTTTTTTTTTGCTTTTCTTTTAATAAATTAATTTTTTCTTTTAATTGTTAAGCGTTCTGATCGAACGTTTTTTTATTCTATTTATTCATTTCGTACGTGCCTTTTTTCTCTCCTCCGTGTGAACTTTTTAAGAAGAGAAACCATCTTCCCCCTGTTTGATAGCACCCATGTTAGAGCGAGTAACTTTTTTAAAACAAAAGCTAATAAAAAGTTGAAATTTTCTCTCTCTACGTTTTGAGTGTATTGTTACACTGATAAAAGATTGGTTTTACCAGAGGTTGTGACTTCGAATCTGCTTCTGGTTGAGCACAAGTTGTACGAGCCGTTTATAAGGAAATTTGACGTTTATTGATAGAGTGATACAGAGAGGTGGATATGGGCGGCGAGCGACGCCGCCTTGGCGGCTAGTCTATATATTAATAGCCGATTCTCCGTTTGTCTGTTTTTTTGTTTGTAAGTCACGCAAAATGGTAGATTGAGTTGTGAGCGAAATTATTTTTTTGTGCGACGTAACAAAAATACATTGTAATCCCAATCGAACGTGACTTTTTTTAGCTGGTGAACCAATAGGAATAACGTTTTGTTTTTATTATTATTGTTAGTTTTATATTCCAAGGACCACCGTTGACTTGGCTTTGGAAACAATACATCAACTAAATACAAGGAAACTAACTGATTAAACATTTTGGACAAAAAGCAGCAGTGGCAGAACGTGGCAGCATGTTCGGTTTGCCAGTGTTGTATCCTAACGCTTGCCTGACTGTCTGAGACGGGTGAACTTTTTTTTCGAGTAATCAATATGTTTAAAAACGATAGGTAAAAAAAGAGTATCATGAAACAAAATATTTTTTTTGCTTTACTTTTAATATTTGTCAATTTCTTTTAATCGATTTCTTTTAATCGATTTTAATCTGATCGAACATGTTTTGTATTCACTTCATTCATTTAGCACGTGCATTTTTTTCTCCTCCCGTGTGATCTTTTTAAGAGAAACCATTCTTTCACCTACTTCTGATAGCACCCATGTTAGAGCGCGTAAAACAAAAGCTAACAATAAGTTGAAAAGTTTTTTCTTTCTGCGTTTTGAGTGTCTTGTTAAACTGATATTTGATTGGTTTAAAATTGTAAATAAAAATCACTTGAAGTTCACGTTCGGAATGCATTGTGTAAAGCAAGAAAGTCTGCTAACATTTTAAATGCGACCGCGACAATGAACGGCTGAGTTAAGAACATGCAAGATTTGAAACACCAAGAACGTATTTCTCTTCACGTGCAACCGAGCTTTATTAAGCGATAAAGCCAGCAGCAAAGGAAGTCTTATCGCTGGTTTTAAGTGCAATAATTTGAAGCAGGTGGTGACACAACGCATGTAAACATGGGCGGCAAGCGACGCCGCCTTGGCGGCTAATTCACTTTATTCATTTAGCACGTGCCATTTTTTCTCTCCTCCTGTGCGATCTTTTTAAGAAACATTTTCCCCCTACATTTGATAGCACCCATGTTAGAGCGTGTAACTTTTTTAAAACAAAAGCTGATAATAAGTTGAAGTTTTTTCTCTCTACGTTTGGAGTGTATTCTTATACTGATAAACGATTGGTTTTAAAAAATAAATAAGTAACACATCATGAAAAACGAGGTTCGGAATTCCCGAGTTACAAAACCGAGTTACAAAACCGAGTTACGCATTATGACGTCACAAACCGAGTTACTAACTCGGAAATTTTTAAGTTTTTATTTTTCTCGAGTTACTAACTCGAAAATTTTATTTTGTTTTATTTTCCCCGAGTTACTAACTCGGGAATTTTATTTTGTTTTATTTTTCCCGAGTTACTAACTCGGGAATTTTATTTTGTTTTATTTTTCCCGAGTTACTAACTCGGGAATTTTATTTTGTTTTATTTTTTCCGAGTTACTAACTTGGGAATTTTATTTTGTTTTATTTTTTCCGAGTTACTAACTCGGAAATTTTATTCTTCAAATTCTCCAAGAAGCCATTCATGAGTAATCTTGCTGTTCCTCCCTTATATATAGATGCTGCGAATTCAAAACTAAACGGAGAGGAAAAGTTATTACTAAAAGGTCGTGGCTTACCTTTGTGATTTTGACTCGTATATGTAAAGTTATATCAGTAACATTGAGTGTTTTCTAAATCCCCTTTTAACAAGGAAAAGAACAAACATTTTGAAAGTGTGCATTCTGAGAAGAGGAGAAATGCTGTGATATGTACCATAAGTGTCTCTATTTTATTTTTTTTCTTCTTATTTTGTTTTTCATTTCGTTACTCTTCGGTTTTTCGTATTTATAGCTTTTCTATGCTAGTACAAGAAAACAACTTTGCAACAATCTTACTGTTTAATAAAATATGGTAGAATTTTGTTAACTTGCTTTCTTTTGTTAAACGTTTAGACAAGTCTTGTTGTTTATGTCGCGCAGTCATTCCAGTGTTATAACAATAGCAGTTCGAAATTAAAAACCCGTTCAGATACAAATAGACCATGAGAACAATTTGTTATGGAGTGTGCTTTTGAAATGATTGCGTGCACAGAGAAACCATGTAAACTATGCGAAAAACAAGTTTTCAAAATCAAAGTAACATTGTTCTTCTTGCTTTATTTCACCCAAACTATGCCACTATTAGATTAGATCTCTATCCACTAATAACTCTTAATACGTTTTAGTGTATGCATCATTTGGTGAACTTATAGTGTTATCCTTCCTTGTGGTTTTATGTTCCAGTGCTAAAATATTTTTGATTTGATTTTTTTTCACTTTAAATTTGGTGATAACATATAATGTGATGATATATCACTTTGTGGATATAGGTCCCCTATTTGTAGTTATGCTACACACACATAGTCAATACAAGTGCAAATTTGAAGCTGAAGCACTTTGAAAATTAAGTGCACTCAGGCACAAATAGCAAATTCGTAACCAGCATAGTCAAATTTTCAAATTTTTTTTTGAAAATTTATGCTCATAATGAATTGTTTGAAAATTTGGTCCGAAATTCTCTTTTAATTTCACTTTCATTTCAAGTCATTTTGTGATTTAGTTTTTAGCCACTAACTCGAAAAACATAAAGCAAACTAAAAACTAAAAACGTATAGCAGATAAAAGTTTCCGAGTTATTAACTCGGAAATATTTTATAAGAATAAAATTTCCGAGTTAGTAACTCGGAAAAAATAAAACAAAATAAAATTCCCGAGTTAGTAACTCAGAAAAAATAAAACAAAATAAAATTTTCGAGTTAGTAACTCGGAAAAAATAAAACAAAATAAAATTTCCGAGTTAGTAACTCGAGAAAAATTAAAACTTAAAAATTTCCGAGTTAGTAACTCGGTTTGTGACGTCATAATGCGTAACTCGGTTTTGTAACTCGGTTTTGTAACTCGGGAATTCTGAACCTCATGAAAAACCTGAAAAATAGTTATGTAAAACTGATGTTACACTGGCTGCACACCAGAGGTTGTGACTTTGAATCTGCTTCTGCCTGAACACAAGTTGTACGAGCCGTTTATAAGGAAATTTCAAGTTTATTGATACAGTGATACAGAACAGGTGGACATGGGCGGCGAGCGACGCCGCCTTGGCGGCTAGTCAATATTTATTGTTGTGTATATTTTAAGCACTTTGTATTTTAATCATTATTATTCCTTAGCGTAACCATTCAATTAGAGATATACTTAAGATTTTATATTCTCACTAAGCGGTAACCTTATCCAATGGACCGAGTTTACAAATTCCATTTTTGTTTTGGAAAGTTGTGCTATTTTAACCGACTATTGACTTCAATTAGCATTATTGCTATTTTATTTTTTAAGGAGTTATTTTAGTTTGATTGTATATATTTCACATTTGTCAACATTAAAGAAAGAATAAATAAATAAAATTTCGGATAAGCATACAGCATTTTTAAAGTATAAATGTATGAGGTGACATGATGTTACTTCGTGTAGATTGTATATTTTAAACGATGAAAGTGTTTTTCGTTGCGTGAAAGCAAGGAAAATTAAAACCAGATTTGCTTACACTGTCGTTTACCAGTTCTTGTGTGCTTTTTGATTAGGGAATAGATGGGAAGTCTGGTTGCTTGTTTAAACTAAATATACTAATAAAAACTCGATGATTTCTTATTTTGTTAAATCCTATAATGATACAAATCTTAACCACAATTCAAAAGGCTCGATTTCCAATTGCACTAGCTTTGATAATGGGCGTTATTGTTGTATATCAACGTGGTGAGGACACCAAACCAACCTTGTTTTCAGATTGGTGGAACGAGATAAAATGCACAATAAGAACTGATGAAATGGAAATCTTTCAGCGGAACTTTTGTAACAATATGAGTATGTTTCCTCATCAGAGGGTCATATCTTACTCCTTATTTGGGGAAGGAACTAGGTCGGAAAAAGGTGGCAGAGAGGGAATACCTTACATTCTTATACAGAAGAAACATTTAGCTTTATATAGAAATTGGACAATGCGTATATATCACGACGGTGGAAAAGCATCTCGTGAGACAGAACGATTACTTCAAGGGGATCCACAACTTCAATTCTGCAACATTCAATGTTTGAAGAAAGTGGAAGTGGTGAAACCCATATTAGGAACATTCTATCGAACGGCTGTTTTAAGGGATCCGATGGTAGACATTGACTCTGAATTAACAGAAAGAGAGACAGCCGCAGTTGATGAATGATTACAAAGTGGCAAGCCCATTCACACGATGAGGGACTACATAAACCACGATATAAAGTTACTTGGTGGTATGGGTTGCATTAGAAACCATGTAAATAGAGAAAAAGTTGCTGCAATTCTTAATGATATTGTTGATGCTGCAAAACTTGTGTCTGGTGTTGATGACCAAAAAAGGTTGAACGATGTGATATGGAAATATTTTTCTTTTGAGAATGATGCAATTCAACACGATGCGTATAATTGTAAACGATTTCCTGGTAGTATTCCATTTCCAAAGAAGAGGAAAGACAATCAGTTCTTCGTAGGATGTAATGACATTCCCTGTAGACGTCATGGAAATTTAACTGAATGTCCAATAGAATGCCGACCAAAGGAGCATCAAGACTGGAAGTTTTGTTAACCGTATTAGGAACCACATAAAGAATAAAACGTAAAGATTATTTGGATGTCCTCATAAACATGCAAAAAATGAAAGACTAATAATATCTGTAGGTCTATTCTGCTCATGAACTCTTGATAATAAGGTAAGTTTTTTTTTAGGTCAAATTAGTTTCAAGTGTCTGCATTAGTTTTTCAGTTTGTTGCTAAGCAATGATATTCCTATCTCAAGTTATCGAGGGCTTTATGCATCAAAATTTTGGATCTTCATTCCTCAACATAGCCAAAATCCTGGACTTCAAAACCTTCAGAAATTGAAGACAAGATATTCTTCGTTGTAAAAGCTGTAAGGATTTAACCCAGGATAAAATGGAGATTTTGTAGCTATGACCAATGAACACTGTGTAAGTCGTTGAAATTCATTTTTCAAATAGTTTGATAGTGGTTTAGAAAGTTTACTTATTATATTTTTCCACATAGGGCGAAATATATGTTAGAATCGGCATTTTCCTTCTCCTCCTCCTTCTCCTTTCACTTTTGTAGCCGCAGTTCAGTATTGGCCTAGCCAAGGTTGATAAGAATAGAGGCTAGTTTTCAGTAATGTTGTACGCCATTTTTTTAGTCAGTGCAGTTAGACAGTGGAAGATTTTTGCTTTCTGCTAGCTTTTTTGAGATGATTCAATACATTAAATGATGGAAACATGTGGAAACGTGATGTTGTGTATTCCAAAGAAAGTTTAAAAAACCAATTACGTATAATACTTTAGAAAAAACAAGTGTGTTTCCTGGATACGTAGTCGTGCAACCTAACAACAGAAACAGTTTGCTATGAATGAATTCCTTGATCACGTATATACTGTTTTGATAGTATATATGATTTTTCATTTCCACAAATTAACATACTTTCAATTTTCTTTATAAACAACAAATGTAAATCATAACACATCCTAATAAATAACAGTCTGTAAATTAAATCAAGGACACAAACTTCTACCTTTCATCTATGTAGTATTATCTCTTACAAATTTATATTTTCACAACCGAAATCTGTTTTTTTCATTTGGGATTTAAAGATTTAGGATCTCTTTATCACATAATAGATAGTGTGTGAACATACCCAGTAAGCACCCGACGTTTAAATGACGGTCGGAATTTGGTCACATTAACGTCGCGATCAAAACTGACCAAAGCTGACGTTTATTCGACGTCGTGTTAAAGTCATAGTTAGTCATTACCATATCTGACGATCATATGACGAAGATGTAAAAATCATAATAATGAACGAAAAGTAACTTTTGTTGCTGTATCTACATTTGGTTCTCTTATAATTGCACAAAAATATGTATTCTACTTCAATAACGGTAAATGAATCAATGACGTCATGTTCACGTTCAAACAACGGTCATTAAAACGTCGATATGACGTCTCTCTTTTCATAGGAGTTTGATCATGAAAAAACCCCATTAAATGCGTGAAAAGCCAAAGAGGCGATTGTGAATAAAAGCGCTGGCCCAGGTAAAATAGAATTTAATTCTTTAAAACTAAACCCAAACTAAATAAGTGACTTTTGAAAAATGTCTTGCTACGTCCCTGTAACAACCGTTTCTTCGACGTCCATACAACGTCATTTATACTCATTATAATCAAAAAAATAACACGCAGAGCTGCGAAAGAAATTAACAATCCAATTTTCAGCTATTTTCCCGCGGTTCTTTCTTTATTTCTTTGTTGGCCCAGTAAGCACAAAGACGATGTTTCAACGTTGATTCGACGTCGTATTTCATCGTCGCATGACGGTTGCTTAATGGTCGAAATAGAAACAGCAAAACAACGTCGGATTTTGACGTGAAAACGACGATTAAGAAAACCCAAAAATAACGTTGTACGGACGTTGTGCAACCATCAAAAGACCGAAAACAACGTTGAATTGACGTTGTAGCACGGTCAAATTGACGACGAAAGGTAAAGACATTAAATGAAGAGTCATCAGCGGGAATTGAACCCTGACTTCTCGCATGAATTGTGAGAGTGATAACCACTACACTACGGCGCCATTACATGTCCTAATGTATTTGACTAATATCAAAATCACCAACTTAATTTCGAGTAGCACAAGATAGACAAGAACGATATGACAAATGTTATATTTATGTTGTATTTTATTTTCCCTTTTGCTGTTATGAAATCGGTTAACGTTTTTAAATCCCTACCTGATAATTAAGGTAAACTAAGTTGGAAGCAAAATGAGAAGATAGTGCTTATAATTCATAGATAGTTGAATCCTTTATGGAGAATGTAAATGCATGCGCATAAAAATTAGTTTATTGATTTATACTAGCGCTAAGAATTCCAATTTGTACACACAGCCAGCTATACATTGCAAGCCTATACAACGGAAACAAAAACAAACAAAACTTTGTTACTTTTTGTTATCTCTTAGGCCTATGTCACACTGATGCTAATATACCTTTCAAAAAGTGTAAATAAGGCTTAACAAGTAATATCAGAAAGTATTTGCTACAAACAAAAGAAATGCGTGAACTGAAACATGAATACGTATTTTATAATCAAAGTAAGATTTGTTAAAGAAATTATGTAACAGACAAAAGAAAAACAAATCCATAATTCAAAACAAAAAATAGCTAACGTTTACATAAAATAGCAAGAAAAAAAATATGAAAAGGTTTTATTGATCATGATCACTAATGGAGGACAGTTAAAGAAGAAAAACAAGAATTTGTAATATGGCTTTCTTGCATACACAGAAATCCAATTAAATTGGAAGATCCACCAAAAATCAGTGCATTGAATAAAATTTATTGAATGAAAGATTTAGAGCTAAAACATACACAAACGTAAAATGTATGGTTGACAAAACTTCAGATTCAAGCTGTACTTCAAAATCTTTGTTGTTCGCTTCACTAAAACAACGCAAAAGTAGAATAAAAAATGTTTAATTATTTTTAGCATACGAACTTTTTAAATGACATAATATAATATAATAATAAATTAGGAAAGAGATGCGTAGTTTCCGACAGTCGAAGATAGTCAGAAACGCAGTTTCTTATCAACTCTGGACGGAGAGTAAGGAGGAGGGCGCGCATGCGTATTAATGTAATTAATCGCATGCGCAGTAAACGATATAAAAAGGAGGCACATGTTGGAAAATGTTTCTGAGGCGTTAAAAGTACGTGTGTCAAGCTTTAAGTTTAACTGTTTTCACGATTCACCATGTCCATCACAAAAGAAGACATCACTGGGCTTATCGAAGCCGCTATGGATCGTGTCCAGTCGTCTTTTGCAGAAACAGCAGCAAAGGCAGCTGAGCAAGCCGCTTCAAAGGCACTCGAAGGCCAAAAGTTCCAGCTTGAAAAGATGAAGTCTAAAATGAAAGAAGAACGAAAAACCGACAGCATCAACTTTCGTAAACAAGGTAACAGAAAAATGTACGAGCATCAACAAGACGTGTTGGAGTGTTTCGATGAGGCTACCGAAGAACTTTGTGCAGGAAATTTCGAGAAGACCAAAGAAAAGCTGGATAAAGGTAAAAAGCTTGTTCTTAAAAGAATGAAAGTGATAAGATTAGCTGATAGGGAAGATTGGCTTACCGTTAACGAATATTTAAGCGACGAGCTTGCGTCTGATGAAAATGACGGTAAACAAATTGCAAAGGCCATAAAGTCAGCCGCATCTAAGAGGGAAAAGAAAAATAAATCGTATAAAAAGCAGAACTTTAGTCCATATTCCAAAAATTCATTGTCGAGATTTCGATCTGAGGGTAGACGCGAAACCTTGACCCCTATGTCTACGATGTCAACTTATCCTAAGAGGGTAAATGGACCCTGTTTTAACTGTGGCAGGTTAGGTCACATGGCAAAGAACTGTTTTCTCGCGAACGATAGACGAAATGACTCAAAAAGCTAATGCCCCCCTTTTGTAAGCAATTGAGCTATCGTGTTATTTTCAACTTTGAAACCAGTTGTATGTATTATTGCTATTTATTCATTAACTTGAGCTACCAGTTGTACTTTCATCCCTAGTTCAATTATTTTCAGATTTTTTAGGAGAGGGTACTCAGGAATGCATAGTTGCTGGCAGACTTAAGCAAAACGTCGGTTATTGGGAAAACGAACTTAAGGCTTCGAAAATGGTTCTCAATGTGATAAAAAATGGATACTCTCTTCCCTTCACAGAAAAACCAAGTCCCTTTTATGCAAAAAATAATGCTTCAAGTTTATCGCATAAAGACTTTGTCGAAGACTCTATAAAAGAATTGATTCAAAACAAATGCGTAGTAGAAGTATCGGAGCCGCCATTTTGTGTCAATCCCTTAACAGTAGCCGAACGAAACGATAAGCTGCGTCTTGTTTTAGATTTGAGACATATAAACAAACACTTGGATGTTAAGAAATTCAAATACGAGGATCTGTTAACTTTTTCCGATATGGTTGAAACAAATTTTAAATTTTTTACCTTTGATTTAAAGAGCGGGTACCATCATATTTCTATTGCCGAAGAAGATCAGGATTATTTGGGTTTTTCTTGGGAATACAGCGACGGGACGATAAAGTTCTACAAGTTTCTTGTGTTGCCATTCGGATTAGCGTCGGCTTGTTATCTCTTCACGAAATTAACGAGACCTTTTATCAAGAAATGGAGAGGACTAGGGATCGTTTGTGTGATCTACATTGATGATGGTATAGCCGGAGATGCTGATCTTGAGAACGCTTTGATGATAAGAGACATAGTAATAAACGATTTGATAATGTCTGGGTTTGTTTTAAATCTTAAAAAGTGTAAACTCGAACCAACAACATTCGGCAAGTGGCTCGGATTCAACATCAACACCATAGAAATGGATTTCTCTGTACCTGCGGAAAAAATAGAATTTTTGCATTTGTTGATCGATCAGGTGTTAAGGAACGGAGTATGCACGCCCAAAATCATTTCAAGGATAGCAGGACGGTTAATTTCGATGTCTATTGCGGTGGGGCCTCTCGTGCAATTGTTTACTCGTCAAATGTACAAATTCATCGAGTCAAGGGATTATTGGTATAAAACTTACGATATAGATTGTGAGCTCGCCTTTGAATTACGTTTTTGGCGTACAAGTTTAAAAGATCACAACGGTTTTCGCATATCTAAGGAACCCTTAACGACAAAGGTTGTTTATTCGGATGCCAGTCAAAACGGATATGGTGGATACATCGTTGAAAGATTAGGAATCGAAATCGGAAAAGGAAATTTTACCTTGTTCGAGCAGCAACAAAGTTCTACATATCGGGAGCTCTTATGCGTTCGACTCCTTCTTCAATCGTTCGGAAACAGACTGAAACACGAAACTGTTCTATGGCTCTCCGATAACATCAACGTGGCAAAAATAATTAAATTTGGTAGCACAAAACCCTTATTACAAAATCTTGCAATCGATATTTTCTTCATTTGCTTAAAAAACAATATCGTTCTTGAAAGCCAATGGCTGCCAAGGGAAGAAAACAAAAAGGCTGACGAATTATCAAAATCCTTTGATACAGATAATTGGTCCATCGACAACGAAACGTTCAATTTTATCGAGAGTAATTACGGTAAACTAACGTGCGATAGATTCTCTGATGATTTAAACAAGAAAACATTAATGTTCAATTCTAAATTTCATTGTCCCGGTACTTCAGGAGTAAACGCATTCGCTCAAAATTGGCAAGGAGAACTAAACTGGCTTTGCCCTCCAGTGAAACTAATTGGGAAAACATTAAAACATGCATTGGTTTGTAAGGCTAAAGCCGTTTTATTTGTACCCGAATGGAAGTCTTCTTATTTTTGGCCATTATTAACACGTGATGGAAAGTCATTTAAACCTTTTGTAAAGCATTTTTTGTATTTAGATCCTTTTTATGTCAATAATTGTAACACAAATAGCGTTTTTGACGGATTTGCTTGCTTCAAAGCGTATGCTTTGCTTATTGATTTTTCGTAATTGAATTATTGTTTTTTACGATTTTTAATTAATCTGGGATTTAATTGAAACAAAATAAATTAATACGTAAACCAACGATTACTCTTTCGTGTTAAATTCTATGAATGACCGAAGAATTGGTTGGTTTGTTTTGCAAACTAACGTCCGCTGAAGTATAGCGGAGGAGTACACGCCTAAATGTGACGACCACTCAAGCGTAGCGGAGGAGTGTACGTCCAAACGTGGCGACCGCTCAAATGTAGCGGAGGAGTGTACGATCAAATGTAGCTACCGCTCAAATGTAGCGGAAGAGTACACACCCAAATGTGGCGACCGCTCGAGTGTAGCGGGGGAGTACACGCTCAAAGGTAGTGACCGCTCAAGTGTAGCGGAGGAGTACACGCTCAAAGGTAGTGACCGCTCAAGTGTAGCGGAGGAGTACACGCTCAAAGGTAGTGACCGCTCAAGTCTAGCGGAGGAGTACACGCTCAAATGTAGTGACCGCTTAAGTGTAGCGGAAGAGTACACGCTCAAATGTGGCGATCGCAAAAGCGTTACGGAAACCCAAAATTTACAATACAGCGAACATTTATTTTTAAATTAGATGGCATCTACGGTGGAACATGGCTTCATATGGAAGAGATCCAATCAAACCAACTTAAAGGATGGGCTTCCACTTTGCCAAAGCTAATGGAGTCCGCTTACGCTTCAAGCACTCTGAACAAATACACGACAGCTTGGAAAAACTGGATAGCCTGGTCATCATCCTTTCCTGAAGTCCAACATCTTCCTGCCGAACCGTTTTACATTGCATTATACTTAAACGCACTGGTAGATTCTAAGGCAACAACGGGTACAATTACCAGCGCTTTATGTGGTATTAGGTGGGGGCACGTCAACGCTGGTTACGAATCTCCAACGACGCATCCCTTCGTTAAATTGGCTTTGGAAGGAGCAACCAGAATGACCGCTCAGTTTTCAACCAAAAATCAGAAGGAACCTATAACATCAATGATGATTAACCAGCTTTATGATGTTCTAGGAAGATCGAATAACTTAGCAGACAAAAGATGCCTTCTCATAATAATTTTAGGCTTCGCCGGTTTCTTTAGAGTTAGCGAATTATTAAAAATTCAAGTGAGACACATCTCATTTACAAGCGAAGGAGCAGAAATTCTGTTACCTCAGTCTAAAACCGACCAACTTAGAGAAGGACACATAGTTCATATTTCGCAAACCTATTCAAAAACTTGCCCTGTAACTTTGCTCAAAGATTTTTTGCATTCTACAAGTATTTCGCAATCGCCCGACGCGTTCTTGATCTGCAAGCTTTCGAAAACAAAGAACGGTCATAATGTTCACGCTGATTCTCCTATCTCCTATTCTAGAGCAAGGGAACTATTTATAGAAGCAATGTCTAAGGTCACGGACAAACCAAACTTATTTGGATTACATTCATTACGGTCAGGAGGTGCTTCCGCAGCAGCGAATAATAACGTTAGTGAGCGTTTGATAGGGAAACACGGAAGATGGAACTCAGCTACAACTAGGAACAGATACATAAAAGACAGCAAATCTAAACGATTTCAGATTTCTTCTTCATTAGGCTTATAACACATCTTTTTAGCCTGATAATCGCCGCAAGACCAATTGCTCCAGAGAAAAATGTTGTGTTGTTTTCTTTTTCCTCGATAAGGAAGAGTAGATAAGAAACGAAAAAACATTCTGTCTCCAACTTACAGTACCATGCTTTGAAACGGGAAAAAAGCAAAGTCAGCTAATAATTGTATTCCACCGTGTAACGTCAACACGAAAATTGGAAGATGATGATGATGATGATGATGATTAAGATGAAGAACAAAATCGGAAACTGACATTCGCCTATCACGCTGCGGGGGCAATAATGTTTATAATTGAAAATTGATAATTAGTTTATAATTAGTTTTTCACGTATGAATTCCCCTGCTAATTTTTCTTTTGTTTCTTACGTCTTTTGTTCTGTCCCTCTCGGGACTCGCAGGGCTTGTCTTTTTATTCGCATCTTTTCAGTGCATTCGTATCTTAGCACTCTACCGTATGAGAACAGTCTGAAGAGACATAGTGATATTTTTGTCTGAAGAGACATGTTTATATCTGACATGTTTATATCTGAATGATACAAATGATATTTTGATATTTAATACATTTGTTATAAAGTTAACACTACTTGTTACGCAACTTCACTCTCAATATGACGTAGAGAGTTTATTGTTGCGTGTTTTTTTGTTCCGATTATTAAGATAATTACCTTGGGACCACCACAGCTATAAATCTGTATTTTTTGTTAGCTCATTCTGCTCGTCAGGATGAGTTATCATTAGTGTGTTATATAGACGAAAAAATATAATTCGATGAAAAGATTTGTTTTCATATGTAAAATGCATAACTCACTGACTCAAGTTCGCTTTGATTTGACGAAGTCAACTCTTTACAATAACTCATCAGTAGCATCGAAAGAAGAAATTTTATACTGGATTAATTTATTTGACATCCAATTTATGGTCTTGACATTTGTGGCTCCTGACAAGACAAGATAGAGATCACCGGAGGAAATTGCATGTTGGAGAAGTTGTTAGTGAAAGACTGGAACCACGCTGTTTACCTGAGACGGTATAATTCATTTGTCTAAAAGGTTTGAAGTTTGGTTTCGGCTGAAAAAGGGAGGGACTACACAAGATACTTCGGCTCCAGCCATACCTACCCACCTTTGGTTACCTACCCACAATCCTGTTTGAATACCGTCTGACCTGGATTTTACGCTCTGATACCGCTTCATCCGTTTCCCTGCGTCCAGACCGTCTGACTTCCCATTTACACATTAATACCGCCTGACTCAGACTCCTATCCTCATTACCACTTAGCTCGGCATTTGTGTACGCGGCTCCGCCTAATTTCGTTGCGCCACACTTAGCTCGGCATTTGTGTACGCGGCTCCGCCCAGTTTTGTTGCGCCACAAAATACCACCAGCAACTTGATACTGACGCCCACCTGCCGCCACCTATATATAAGCCAACGAAAACCAAAGCAGCAAATAGCCAGAACCGTTTACTTGCAATCGACCCGAATGAATTGATTCCCAAACGAACGCCCGATCGAATCAAACCACCATATTGTATCGAATTACCAAAACAATTTCTGTGGCTTTCTACGGGCTACGGTGGCCTTACGTTGCATCTGCCATCTACGCTCGCACACAATGGCCGCAAGCATTGAACGCCAAATTTCCCAAGCTAAATGCAAACGCAACGGAAAGAAATACTCAATCGGGAAGATGATTACAGAAATCGAAAAACACGTAGCGTCCCGGGGAAGTCGAACGAAGTTGCAATTTCTTAAAGACGCGCTAGAGGAAGAGAAGACTCAAGCCATCCAGAGACATGAGGAAGTCATGCTTTTACTGGCTGATGACCACCCCGAGTTCAACGACCAATGGATCGATGACCTATCCATAAGGGTGAATGATTGTCTCGCAAATATATCGCAATACTTTGTGGACAGAGAGGATGACCCTCCATCATCACTTGCGTCTTCTGAGACACAAAGAACTCGTATTGAAAGTTGGAGACGAAGTATCCAATCTACCGCGAATCCTGAAGAGTCCAAAGTGGTCGATAAGAACTTCCTTGACAATTTCTCTCGACTGTACATCGAACCTTCCAATCAGGGAGAACCTGAACACTTAGATCCACAGGACATAATCGAATACGGACACGGAAGTTCACGGAATCAGGATGAACCCGGAGACCTGCAACCGAATTCAGCCAAATACAGCTTCTTGAACTCGCCGAAACTACTCAATAATGATTTGCTCAAGATGGATCTAATTCAAATACCCATGGATAGAAACAAGGTCCATGCGTCCGAGGGACAAAACCAGAAGCATCTACACGAGTCTACTGAAAAGGAATCAATCTTGATACCACCTGATAGCTCAGAGGAAAGGGTCTCCAGTGGAGCAACTCTAAAACCCAATCGACTCAGTCTAGGCTTAGCCCACAGGGAAGTCAAGTTCAAAGGCAAAATCCAACCATCAAGAGAGCTAATACCAACCGATTATCTGCAGAGTACATGTATGATGGATAGATACCCTCAGAGGAATTCACTAAATCCAAATGCAATTCCCACTACAACTACGATAAGGGAACCCAAACCACATGCCAACAGACAAGAGACACATGATTACCAAAATAGCAACCTTTGGCGCCCAGACCAACACACATTCATCTCTAAGGTGAAGAAGTCCATTGATTCATGGATTGATGAATTGACGATTGATACCTTGAACACCCAGCCAGTGACTCAAACCTGCAATGTCCAGATGCAAATGCTGATCCAACAGAGATTACCCACTCAAACGATCCCAGAATTCGATGGCAGTCCAGATAAGTGGGTGACGTTTATTTCAAGCTTTCATGATATGGTGCACAGACAGCCGTATCTAGACAGTGTTCAAAAGAGGACATAGCTGGTGCAGCATCTCTCAGGAGAACCTCTCAAGGCTGTAGGAGGATATGCTAATGACTCATATGGCTACATTGCATCTCTTCAAAAACTTAAGTACATGTTTGGCAACCCCTCACTTGTCGCACAAGCAACTATCAGGAACGTAACGAGTGGACCAAAGATCCATGATGATGTCCAACAGATGACTGATTTCTATTACTCCTTATCTGAATGTCTCAACACATTGAAGAAAATGAATTACACAACAGACATTCACAGTACCTCAGTGCTACGCCAGACTTTGAGACGCCTACCTGACCGTTACTTACTGAAGTGGACCGAGTATTCTTTCAAGTTGAGACAAAAGGAGGAGCCAAACCTATCTCACGTTGAGCGTTGGCTGCAAGATCGAATCATGGCAGCCAGAGACCCATACTCACCTGCCTATGAGCCACCCAAATGTAAAAAGTCAAAAAATGCCAGAAGGATTTACAGAGAACAAAGAATGGCAATTCATCAAAGACCTGAAGATATGCAACGTAAGGGCAGAACAAGTTGAAATGCTGATAGGAGCAGACGTACCCAAGGCTTTGATCTCTTCTGAAGTCAAATTTGGACGTCATGGCTTACCACATGCTTCCAAAACACCATTTGGGTGGGCCCTGATAGGCACATTCAAAGGACGCCACCAACCGAAAACTATTACTACCGCACATATCAGAATAAATGATGAGAAATTACTTGATCAATTGGCAAAAAGGTTTTGGGAGATAGAATGATTTGGTTCAACAATAAACGATACTGTTCCAATGTCGATGGAAGATCGAAAGGCTCTTGCTCTCTTAGATCGAGAAACAGAGGTCAAGCATGGTCATTATGTCGTATCGATGATATGGAAATCCTCAGTCCAACTCCCAGACAATTACCAACAGGCGGAAAGACGATTAGACAGCTTGTCCAGACGATTACGAAGTAATCAAGACTTCTTCACGATGTACCAAAGGAATATAGAGATAGGAAAGTGCCGATGCTAGGACAGAAATTATAATCATATGATTTCAGGAATTTCCCTACTATCATCTTTGTTTTCATAACTCGTATCGCGTTATGAAACGTGTTATTTTGATTACGTAAGCAGTTTCTATTATTATAACCACAAATTACTCATAAATGTAAACAATTAAATATCTCATAAAAAGCAGTAAAAAGCAGTTTGTAGCAGTTTGTAGCAGTTTAAACTTTATAATATAAATAAGCTAACAATACATATAACGCACAGACACAGACACACAGATCATCGATGCAGTCAAAAAGATCTTCAAAGTCAATATCCAGGTATCATATATAGTTCATTTATTTTTTTTGTTTGTTTTTTACCTCTTACCTCTTTGTTATCTTATACATATCTATAATGTCCTCTGGCATATGTAGCAATACCATCTTTTGCAATAATTCTTTTGTCATCATCCGCATTGAGAGCGAGTTTGTTTGTTTTTATAGTGTGAACATCATGCTTAATCGATTGAAAGGTCATCTGTTCTCTGTAAACATTCTTACCATCGAACAAGCATCTCTTGTAATCATCAAACCCCATGGTCTTCTTTACTACACACTTCTTGACTCCCTTGCACTTCTTGTCTTCTTTTCCATCCAGCTGTTTATATGCATATGTCTTCGCTCTTAGAGCAACAAACTCTGTCATTATCTTACCACCCAACTCGTCTTTCATTAGACCAATGACTTTCTTATTCAAACCTATGGGTAAAGGTCTATTATCTTTCTCATCGTACGTTGAAGTGTCGAATCTCAAAGCTACATCATCGGCAATATCTTTGTAGAAGTCGTCGGTTTTGATGTGATAGACAAAGCTGTCTGTATCCATATAGCAGAGCTTTAGATTGTCACCATATTTTGGTTTCATATAATCATAATGAAACTCGTACATAATCGTCTTTGACAAATCAAGAACTGTAGGTCCCAGATAGATCGGCTTGTTCAACACGAGTTTGATCTTTTGCATTTCAGCAGCCATCAAATGTTCACTGAAACAGATACTACCCTTGAAATTAGGTTTCATCACCAGCTTCTCATATTGTTCTTTCTTGGTAGCCAAGCGTATGTCTTTATGCTTACGTTGATTCTCCATAGTTTTACCGAAGACTGAATTGTTCATGAGCTTGAAAAAGTCCTTTTCAAAGTCATTCTTTGATTTAGTACGCAAATTGGTGTTGAAATCGATGTACGGCTTCAACCATGCGCTTTGTCTAAATCTCAGTACTCTATGAACCTTCTCAAGAACAAGACCATGCTTCAGCGCTTGATCAAGTGCACGGATATGAATAATATAGTTCTTCTTGTCTGAAAGACATGGAGTTAGCTTTTCTACACCATTGATCTTCTTTCGCTCAGGCATAAACGGAAGATCGTTATGTGAATCGTGAAGCTCCTGAGGATAGTTCACATCAACTTCAAGAAGATAACCATATTTACCGTCTTTCTCAGCCAACTTTGAAATGAAATCGGCGGTAAATTTATTAGCATCTACCCACTTGAAATTTCCTGTCGGTAGCTTCTGAATCATAGCCCATCCATATAGATTATTTGCATCAAGATATTGGAGATAGCTACTTTCTTCAGTCTTCTTATATTTAGCATCCATATACTTGTTATTAGCTTTAGCATGTCTATGAACAGCCTGACAGAGACCTCCTCTAATACCTTGCTCTACGAACAGAAACATATCCATATCTGATAATAGATCCAGCTCAACCTCTGTCTTTTTCAAACAGGCTTGCCAAGCTAGTCCCGGAGCAGTGTAAAAATGTGCAGGATCCAGTTTATAGTTTGTTATACATGTTTCCCTAAAAGTCTCAAAAACATCAGCAAGCAATAGAACGTCTGTCTTGAGGTAGAGATCATGATACGCACCCATATTTTTATTTTTCATGTGTTTCCACACCTTCTGTGCATGTGTATAATCAACATCACTGATACCTTTCATGTTCAACTTGCTGTAAAAAGCATCTTTCGGTGGGAGCTTAGTTTCGTTAAACTTATCAAAAGAATCAATGTATTCATAAGGATAAACTCCTTTTCTTCTCAATAGTTTGAATTGCTCATCACCCTTGAAGAAATTTCGAAGGTTTTTACACTGATCGTCGGATAGATTGTTTACCAAGTTATCCAGACTACTAGCCATGAAACGCACGCTATCGATGAATCTCAACTGTATCTTTTGAACCCTAGTCACCCCATTTTTATCAATGTATTCACCAACCTTAACATCCAATGAGAAAGAGATATATTTTTCTTTGTTTTCAGCGATGACAGCAATCCCTTTATCTCCATACTGTTTGGCTAGTTCTTTGATAAATAGATGAGCATCATATCCGCTCAGATTGTGAAAGACGATCGGAATGTATTTAGGCACTTTGTAACGGAGATTACAAGACTGATGTGCAGCTCCACGAAATTTACCAGTAAAATGACAGTGATCCCTAACCTTAATATTATCTTTTTCAAATTCTTTCATACATATATGGCACTTATCAGAATCGGTAAATCCCTGTTCCTCTTCATATGTGAGGTCTCGCATTCTCTGTTTAGGAAACATATTGTATAGCCTTTTCACTTCACCTACCGCATGATCTACAAAACGTAAAACACAGTCTTCACCTCGATAAAGCATTAGAGGGTCTGAAACTTCACCATGAGCAAATTTGCTATAACAACAGAAGCCTGTGGGGATATGTATACCAACCTTTTTAGTGGATGATCCAATAACGCTACGCGGTTCTTTACAAACCTCTTTTGACAAAGCTTCGAAATCAGCATACATTATGAAAGGGGCTTTGAGCTGGTACTGACCGTCATGAAACTTAACGGTGCTACCCTCATTTGGCATCTCAATCTTCGCGACATCATTATTTTTACAATATTCAAAGTGTTCATCTCGTGTTTTCTCACTTGAGAATCCATTGAGACAATTCAAACAATAATGCTCCTTATGTTCATGATTCGAGTTGACCTTACTCAAGACACCGCTCAAGTTCTTTACAGCTATATAATGTCTCTTTTCCTCTTCACATAGTAAAAACAAAACAACCGTTTCTTTGCGATCAAGATGCTTCGACTTACGACACATATAGATACCTTCTTTCTCGTCTTTTGTTAAAACATGCACAGCGATATCAGGGTTCCTCCTCTCAAACAAATCTATTTTATTTAGCGCCATTGGAAACGATAAACCCTCCCAATTATATTTATCATACTTTTTGAGAGCCGAGATTCGTTCAGGATGATTATCGATCTTATCATGATTGAGAGCTGCGATAACAGCCCATTTGAAGCATTCTTCATCATCTTCGTTTTTAGGATTGATTATCGAATACTTACCACTGAAATTCTTAGGTAGCGGTAAGTAAGAGCTGCCTCTCGTTAATTTTAGCTTGTGAAAGTCTACATCAATATTTAAAATTTTATCGATAACAAAACCGGATTGAGGTAACGCAGGGTTTTCAACCTGTTCGATTATCTTATTGAACATCTTATTAATAACATCAGATATATCGCTTTCATTGTGAATTGTTTCCATATTGCTATTGAACGCCTTATCAACGTAGATTGTCGCTTCAGGATTGGATAAATCCTCCTTTCTCCATTTGATCCACACAGTTGCTTGAATTTTTATTGATTTTTTATTTTTGAGTTCTCTCATAATCAGATCACTTAAAATGGGTCGAACCCTTTTGAGAAACGAATCAACGTCCTTTTTTCCATCTGAGTTTATCTTGAACCTTTTGTAAGAACCCTCAAACGCCATTTCAATGGGGACAAACGCTTCTGGTTCCACCAATTTTTCATCTTTTTCATCATTCTTCCTCTTGTAGAGATTGAGAATCTTCTTCTTCATCTCTCTGAAAGCGCCACCCGCTTTCTCCTTAATAGCTTTAGGTACATGATTTATTAACCAATCTCTCCATTCATTCAACTTGCTTTTCACAACAGGTCGAGATTTTCCCATTTCTTGTTGCTCAAACAAATCCATATCTTGTTGGGTAGGAATAAATGGAACAGGTCTTGGTGGTGGAACAGGTCGGTTAAACCTAGTAGGTCTTGGCGGTGGAACAGGTCTTGGTAGTGGAACAGGTCGGACAGGTGGGTTTGCTAATAATTCGATCAACTCAGCTTTTCTGAGTTTTGAGTAGCCAGGTATGCCACGCTCTCTCGCGATAGCTTTTAATTCAACAACAGTATTTTTAGTAGTCATGTTTGATATACATATGTAATTAGCTCTCCTTTAAGGTAGTTTAGAAATTTTTTCAGACTATATAATTAACATTTGTTACTCGATTTTAAGTAACAAAAAACACAACCTCTACAAGGTTGAACGAGCCAATTTTTTTTGTTTCCGAACCATCTTTTTCTGCTCATTATTATGCTCTCGATATCTGAGATATTTTTTTTCATTGTTATTTATCCAGTTTGAATAGCGTGTATAAAATGCTTGTTTAATATCAGGATCGAGAGTATAAGATGGATCCTTATCATTCTTTTCAAGTACATCAATCATTTTAGCTTTATTCATTTGCTTAACATATTTTATTTTTCGTGATGCACATAATTTTACTAACATATCATAAGTCATTGATCGGTAATCTGATACTCCATTATCGTAATGTGATTCTGTTTTGTCAGTCATGTTTATTCTTTATATAAAAGAGATAAAACTTTTAAGCCACTTTGATGTCATTTTTTTTTAACAAAATGAGCTAAAATAAACGTTGTTTATAAATAAAAAAATGTCAGACACTAAACTTCAAGAGATTTATTATCAACCTCAAAACTTGTGGAAAGGACAAAAGGCTGTTCGCAATCTAAGAGGATTCGACTTCAAACCGAAGGTAATTAAGAAGTGGATATCAAAACAAGCTTTGTGGCAAGTACATTTACCAGCACCGAAACATGTTAAACGTTCACATTATGAAGTGACTAAACCGAATGAGATTCACCAATTTGATATATTGTATATGCCTAGTGATATGCTATATGGTAATAAATACAAGTACATCTTATCCGGTATCGATGTTGCTTCACGTTACAAAGTAGCCCGACCTTTGAAGACTAAGAAAGCCAAAGAGGTTGCCGATATGATAAGAGATATCTATAGAGTTGGACCCTTAAACTACCCAAAAGTATTTCAATGTGATAACGGTTCAGAATTCAAAGCCGATGTGACAAAGCTGTTGGAGAAGAATAACGTCGAAATTAAAAGAGTAACTACTAAATATAAGCATACCCATACAGCGTTTGTCGAGGCGTTGAACAAGATACTTGCTGAAAATTTATTCAAAATACAAGATGCTCAAGAACTGAATGATTCGGAAAAGGTATCATCTACGTGGGTCAAATATTTGTATAAACTTGTGGATAGATTAAACGATACGAAGACTCGGATGATCGATATGAAACCGAAAGATGCTATTAAAATGAAAGAGGTGCCTCTCGCTAAACGAGAGAGCTATCCACCTGAAGAAAAATTACCTCAAGATGGTTTGTATAGATATCTATTGCAACCGGGTGAAGAGCACGACGACCATCGAAAAAGAGCAACAGATAGGATATGGTCAAAGAAGACATATAGATTGAGTGAGGTAATAGAGCAACCTGGTAACCGTGTAATGTATTACCTTCAAGATGGACCTGAACGAGCTTTTGTGAAAGAAGAGCTGATATTAATACCTGAAGATACAGAGCTACCTCCTGATTATGTGCAAGGTTGGTGAATCGTACAAAAGTATCTTTACTAGAAACAAGTAAAGATGAGTCGACGAGATTTTATCTAACGCCATATAATGTCATAATCAAAGAATTGTCTTTCTGAATTCTTTTGAGATTGTTTGAGACCTTTCGGTCTGACAAAGGCCTCTCTAGAGCTCCAACCATAATCATTTAATTCAATGAAAAGTCTTTCAGGCAACCACACCTTATATATATTTCCTGCTCCATCTTTCAACTCTGCATACATAGCTTTTGTAGAAAAAAATTTAACATGATAAATCACGTTTTCAGGTAGCTCTCGCCACTTTATGATCTCTGCCATTTGTTCCTTGTTTTGCTTTTTGATTGTTTGTTCGAATGTATCAACTGTTGGGAATTCCATTGTCTATATATATACTTGTGATCATATCTCTTTATATCAGTTTCATTTATCACTTTATCACTTTTCAAATTGAGGAACACATAACCACACATCCTAGTAACCATTTTCGGTTATGGATTTTTTCAAGTTTTGGAGTTCTATCATCAAACTTTTTTGAAATTGATTTTGGGTTTCAGTCTTCATCTTTCTATCTGTAGAACTGAGTCCTTCTAAAGCTTTGTAATATGTTCCCTGCAAAACCTGGAATTCTTTGTAATTGATCCTTCCATCAGTCAGCGCCTGACTTATGTTAGTTTCGAACACAGCGATTGAGGATGTAGCAATATCATATAATTTTATCACTTTTTCTACTTTCTTTTGATATCTTTTGATGACAGCTGTGGTAAGTCCGGTACAGATAGAGCCGGCTAAGGCTACACCACCTAATCCTGCAGAAATAGGTATTCCAATAATAGTAGCCCCTGTTGCAATTGAACCGATGCCAGAGCCAATGGTTATAGCGCTTGAGCTAGCATTTAGTAGCATCGATCGTTCTATCGCCTTGTTGTATCTCTTGAGCTTGATGCTAAATTTATCCTTTAGTTTTATCAACTCTTCAAATTCTGAATTTATTACGCTTGCGTTAAACTTTTCCTGCTCATTCAAATCCTCAGGAGCAGTGGGTAGTTTTGGATAAATTTTAACATTCATATTTAGAGGTTTGTTATAACATAATTAATAATAAATTATCCTCTAAATAAATAAAATGGCGGACATTGACATTGACCCCTTTGGAGAACATGGGATGACGACAGATGAAACAACCGATGAGACGTTTCCTCTCATACCGACCGGTGACCGTACGGGTGCACAGATACATACATCAGGTGAACGAGAAACATCATTTGAAGGTCATAGTCTGAATACTAGAGTTTTGAAAGAACTAGTTGAAGGGGTGTATGATAGATTATCTGAAAGCCTCAATCAGGAAAAACCTAATTCCAAACATACCGATCTGTTTGAAATCAGAGAAGGTAAATTATACTACAAAGACAGTAGCGATCCATTGACGAAGAGAGATGGAATACTAAGGGCTACCGGTACTATAGCTGATATATTGGGTAAGGAGGGGTTACGTAAATTAGGGTTTGATATACCTAAGGGTAAAATAACAGCACGACAAGCAGTTGCACTTAACAAAATACAAGAAGAGCTTCCCTCGACATCTAAAATCACAAAATCGAGTGATGTAGAGCTTGAGGAAATTACGGGGAACATTGCAAATAGTACGGAAGATTTAATTTCAACGCTTAGACAACAATCTATCGATCATGAAATGACTCAGACCGGCGATCTATTTGAATATCCTGTACGTGAGCTGTTAGGATTGGATAAGGCGCTGAGAAACATACGAGGAGGTCTTCAGGAAGAGGTTGCGAAAAAGGTTCGAATAGAACAGCATATCGATCGAGAGAAAAACAAGTTGGAGGAGATGGAAAACGATGCGACATACACAGATGAACAACGAAAAGAGGTTGAAGAGAGAGTGGAGGGATTACATGAAGAGTTGAAAGCAAGGAAAGAGAACATTGATATTCTCAAAGGTAAATTAAACAGTCAAGTTACGAGCATCAAAGAAACCATTGCTAAAGTCCTCGACAAAGATACTACATTAGGTGAAAGGATACGAACACTATTCCGTGAACAAGGTATAACAATCGTTAGCATTCTGACAGCGTTTGGTATGGCTATCGGTGTTCTTGTGGAAGCTTTGTTACCATCAGCAGCTGGAAACTCTTCGCAAAATCCTGACAAAGGTGGTGATAAAAAGAACGATGCAAAGGAATGCATAAAAAATAAACTAAAAGCGTTAGCATCACTTCTAGGTAGATTAGCATCTAAAGCGGCAGAGGCTTTACCAGGAATAATTGGGTCTATCGTATCGTGGATACTCACTAGAGCAAAAGAAGTTGTAGGTTGGTTGAGTCAAAATTTATGGGCTCTGATTGTAGGGGTTGGATGGATGATCTATACGTACCTCGTGACTAGACGATAACCATCTGAAAGTGTATATGTTACATGTATCGTGTAACATAATTTTTGTTGATGGTCTTCATCTTTCAAAATACCACACAATTCCACCAATACCGAGCATACTCAGAGCTATAAAAGCCAACTCTCTTTCATGTTGATCATGACTCGGTGTATAAAAGTCGCTCAATACAGGCTCTCGTGGTAGCGGTTCAAGATGATTACTAAATACTCTATTGTACTCTCTCATTGCATCATTTAGTTCTACGAATTTTGAATCAGCCTTCTTTTCGAGCATGAGCTGCTTATTGATAAAATCGATCCTTTCCTGTCGTTTTTGCTGCCATTCAATCTGTGCTTTTTGTAATTTTTCTATGGCCAAATCATGACGTTTTCTTTCCTTATCGATTCTGTCTTTGGATAAACTTGAAAACAGATAGCTTGATCCTGTGAAAGCCAAAGCGTTAGCTAAAGCTCCACCCAACATCATTGCAATAGAAGCCATATTTAGATATTGATATTTTCAGGTAAAATCTTTTGTTTGATTAAGTAGTCCTTTGTCACTTCACTAGCGGCGATAATGGCAACTAGTTTTCCCGTATCTTCCAAGTCGAACTTTTGAATAGAGGGAGGTGTCATTTTTAATACCTTTTTTCCTAGCATAGAGTAGCCGATAGCGAAAACGCAGACGACTGATGCGTGATATAAATCGTTGACGATACTTTTCTTGTCCATGTTTTGTTATATATACATTTTTTTCTTTTTATTCCATTTCATGTTTATTGATTTTCACTGGTATTTTAGATTTTTGTGGAAGGGGGGTGGATGGTGACCCATGAGGTAATATTTGCTCTTTCTTTTTATACACAAAATAAGCAAATCCACCAACTAAACCGAGAGCTATTATTCCACCTACACTATAGATGTAGTTCATAGGTTGTTCATTTGGTTTGGTTAGAGAGGCCTCAGGCTTCTCCATTTCTTTTTGAGGCGACACTTGTTTTAATTGTTCTCGTTTTTTACGGTTGTATTCCGCCAACTTCTTACCCGCTTCAACCTTTTTTGGGTTCTTCGTTGTCACTTGAATGGGAGTCTGTTCTTCTGACATTTTTATTATCTGCTGTATTTATATTATCATCGGATTTATTTAAATTTCTTTCATTGATATAA
Organism: Turritopsis dohrnii; assembly: GCA_027922465.2. Taxonomy (NCBI): domain Eukaryota; kingdom Metazoa; phylum Cnidaria; class Hydrozoa; order Anthoathecata; family Oceaniidae; genus Turritopsis; species Turritopsis dohrnii. The sequence goes on along the minus strand of BQMF02000623.1, from coordinate 87,610 downwards.
TGCCTCCCGGTAATAAGTCCAACACTGAGTAGTGCTAATAATGAGCCGAATTTGTAATATAAGTCACATGTAAATCTTTGAAGAGCAGAGTTTAAGAAGGGGTCAGTTTCCAGGTCATTGCTCAGCGCTTCTTGATTATTTATTCCTAATGTTGCACAAGCCCCCATCGAATAAATGCGTATCAGTGATTTCCCCAAGGATTTTACCATTTGACCTGATAGTTTAGCCTCGTAAATACTAAAAAGTTTTTCTACCTCTTCATCTTTGAGTTTGTTAATTTGCTCTTCCGTGTACATTTTCCCTAAGTATAGCTTGCTTTTCCCGGTTAAGACACACTCGAGTAATTTTTGTCTTTTACCATCTGAAGGTGGAAATTCACCCGGAACATCATAACTCTGGTTGATTAAATTATCGATCGCTGTTTCCACCATTTTTATTAGAGAGAGGTATTTTTTTAACACAAAATAAAAGTAAAATAGCGAGATCAGCAGTATGCTTAATAACACGAAGTTGACATATTCTATCATTTTGTTGTGTTTGTTATAATTTTCTTATACTCTCTTATAATTTTGTTGAAATTTGTTGTATAAGAGTTTGCTATCCTCTTATAATTTTGTTGAAATTTGCTGTATAAGAGTTTGCTATCCTCTTATAATTTTGTTGAAATTTGCTGTATAAGAGTTTGCTATCCTGTTATAATTTTGTTGTCTTAAATAATTATAAGAGGATGATGATGTTTAATAATATAAAGTTGATATATTCTAACATTGTTAAATAAATAAACATTGTTTACTTAAACAATTATGTTCGATGATGAATCCTCAGATGATGATATTATATTTTCCCATCAAGATACAAAAAGGGTTACTTTTAATGATAAAGTAATGGTCCATTATATCTATGCTTGTGAATCTCGTAGAAGTAACTGGATAGAGGCTGCTGTTGACAGAGTACGCTTTGAATCGAGGATTAAACATATTGGTAAAATTCTAGATCCTGTATTGAGACGTAAATTATTCTCTTACAGTAGTCTTACAGTAGTCTTATAGTTTTTGTTACAAGAGTCATGTAACAAATATATCAACCTGTTTAACAAATCACGTGCGTTCTTGGGTGTTCCATTCTCATGACTAGGCATGTGTGTTTCCCTCCTTTCAGTTTTTCCTTGACATTTTTCAATTCTTCTCGCGAATCAATGACATCGTTCTCTTCATGAATGGCGGCTAGATCGTTTCTATCTTTTGGATACCACACATATAACATTTTAGCTTGCCGTCGTAAATTTTTAGGTATAGCCGTGTATGATTGTGTAAGTAACCATAGCGAATGATTTCGATGGCGACCACTAATTGCCAACTCGAGCAAAGGCTGTCTCTTTTTGTCCAATTCCTCATCAGCGATTATGTCGTCAATGAGGAATAAGGTTTTATATCCAGCACAAAAGAGGGTCATTTCCTTAATCCATTCATACAAGCGACCTTGCGGTTCAATTAAAATCACATAGTTGTCAGTCCAAAACCACTTCCGATCTCTGTATGTTTGATTCCACCTCAAAGTTGGACATATAATCACGATGTAATCAAAGTGATTATAGTATTCATTTTCTAATAATTTTATGACACGATCCGTTTTGCCGCACGATGTTGGTCCGACGAATAATGCTGTGTGAGGTTCTTTCATGTAAAGTGTGTTCATTTTACTAATATACTGCAGACATAAATTGACCGTTTTGTATGTTTAATAGAGCATCCGTGATTAGATATACATATGCGTTTAAGTTTCCTGCAGTTTCAGCGGTCTTTTCAATCTGTAAAGTGATGCCTTCACTCGCATTTTCAATCCTTCGACCAGTCCCATGCAAAGCATTCTCATCAATTGTTCTGAAATCTAACCATAGAGCATACTTGTTTGTTAAGTAATCAGAGACTTTTACATCATGTAATCCCAAGCGCTTTCGGTTTTCGCCGACGCTATTATCTTTTGGTTTTCCTTCAGCAAAATACTTGCAAATCTCATTGTATTGTTCAAACGGCTGCATCCCTTGAGCCAAAAGTTGGTTAGGCTTACCCTCAACGATGACAGATACCTTTTTGATCTTTGGGTTATAGAATTTACCGGTATCTCGTTTGTATGATTTTTCTTCTTCAAATAGAACTAAAATACCCTTCAAAGATTTGGCAGGTGTGTTGAATGACCAATTCCACGTTGTGTCTGACTTGTTTACTCTAATTTGTCAGTGCCGCAAAATCCTATCATAGAGCAAAGCCATGTTTTGATATTCAGAAGCGATTTGTCTAGCCAACGTGGGTTGTGTCACAAGCTCATATTCAAGTGAGATGTTAGATATTTTGTATTTAGCATCTGGGTTACTTTTTTGACCTGCAGCAGACTTTGGGGGGTCACAATAAATAACTCGGTTATAATCGTTAAATGTGATCTCGTAGCAAAGTCTATTCCCTAAACCCGCTTGATAATATGGAATAGTACTATCTAGCATTTCGAAGTCGAGTGGAATGACAAACTTGTTTTTATAGGTGTCAGCAATGGCTTTGTCTTCTGCATCATCGTCCTTTTTATCTGAAGCACCAATCCTCAATTTCATACAATTCTCTGTACACCCATCATCGATGATGATACCCTGTCTTATCGCGTTTCTCTTTTCAAACTTGGTTAACCATAAATCTCTGTAACACCCAAAAAGATCAAAGTCATCGATGCTCAATATCTCATTACCTTCGAACTTGACAGCCAACTTTTTAACGATAGCTCTTCCAATGTTACTGACCAATGTTCTTTTCGTGTCAGCTGTCGACTCGAGTTCAATATCAAAACTTAGATTCGTTGTTCCTGGGATAATGACATCATCACTTCCTAAATTTGGAAACCTAACCAATAATAGCTGATTTTGATCGATCTCACTCGGATTGTGTGTGACAATTACTTTTTGACGAGAACCTTTTACACCGCGGGCAGTTCTAAGTGAACGTTCTGGATTTAACCTCTTTCCATACTCCATTATTAATTAATTATGATATATAATTAATTATTACTTTTTATCTCGTTTTAGCGGATGTGCAAAACAACGGTTCTTCCTAGGTCTTCTTTTAGCATATTGCCATGCTGATCTGTGAGTTTCAACGTGAGAGACTGAAATACACCATTTTTTAATTTTTGTACTGAGGGTTTTTAGGCTCAACATGTGTGAAGTCACTATATTCAGTCTTGTGATGGGATAGTAAAATATCACTTAGCTTTCCATTCTCAAGATTTTGATTGTTGTCGAGTTCAGAGAGATGCAAATTAATTTTGATTATTTTAGCGAGCTTATTTGTTCTGATTATTCGAGGGTCTTTGATTAATGATGTAAAACTTACCTCACCCTCTAAAAAGGCACCTGCTAAAAAGGCATTCAATTCCCTGCTCGTGAATGTTCCTTGAGGTACCAACTTTTCAGCTTTCCCATCAGCAGACAGTTTCACTGTTAGGTCTGTGGTTATTTCATACGTAACATTGTCTGCAAACATATCAACCAATGCAATTTCTTTTGAGCCATCCAAGTTTTGAATGGGGTAAGATAGATATATGGTCTTTTCTCCTTTTGTGATATTTACCGTGATATACATTTCTTGTATTAGAGAATAGAGAATTATATTTTTAAATAATAATAATGGAGTATAATTTTAAATATAATCCCAACGCGGCTTATAAACCAAATGGAGGACAATACCTTCAGATATTGAATTCTAAAGATTTATATAAACAAACAATTATTGTCTCTGAAAATGGTTCTTTTCCTGCGAGCTTTCCCAATATTTTTACTAATTATGAAATGGATGAAAATGAACAACGCATGAAAATTTGGAAGGAACAACCATTTAAATTATGGCAAACCCAACTCAATTTTGTCACTTGGTGTGCTTCAAGTGCTTGTGGGGTCAGTTCTGAACATCTGAAAGAAGGTCGCTCTACTCCTATGATTAGAGCAGTATATCGTTTTCACGTCTATTATCATATTAGACGAATCATTAAGCGTCTGCAGACACCTCTACCTTTTGAAGATAGTTTCAACCAATACGATAATCCTTATAACAAAGAAGAGTTTTTAAAGATCTGTAGTGAATATGGTGTCGATTCTGATCCTAAAAAATATAAAGGGCAATATTTTTATAGCTCGTATCAAAAAAGACGTAGAGACTATCCAACGCCAGGTCTGAGTTATTTCACAGACGACTCCATGACACGATGGATTATAGAAAAATCTAAAGGCTTTACAAAAACAGGTCTTGTAAAAATTTCAGAGAGTGTTAGAGCATATGCTTATCTTGTTCTTAGTTCACAAGCCTCAGCTCGTTCTTCTATTTTAGGTAATAATTCAAGCTCTTTGACAGCTCAAAGAGTTTTTATGAACAACTTTGAAGACATTGTTAATCGCAGAGTTGATATTCAAGATGACATTAAACGTTATCAAGATACTTTAAATTACGCTTCAAGCAAAGTTGATTATTCTGTTGGACAAGGTATTTACATGTTACCTAGTGACATGAATCTAAACATCAAGTCGGGAGTGTCTGGTTATAATAATAAAATTCTCATATCTAATGATAACCTAAGCCTTGGAAGAAATAAAATGATTAATGTTATGCAAGAGCATCATATTTCACCCAAAGTGACTAGCTCTCAAAAAGAAGTTCACAAAAGAGTAGTGAGTCAAACAGATTCACTCCCATCTCACGAAGAAGAGAAAATAGCTTTGGTTTTAGCGATTACCACGATGTTTAGTATATGGTATGTATTTCGCTGATCAGCGTATGTAGTTTGCAATTATAGTCGGCATTGTGGATACATGCTAACACTTCTAAGCCCTGGCGTTTGTTGAATTTCGATCGAAATGACGGTAACCTGAATGTCTCTATGGACCAGAGAAACCTGACAGTGATAAATCACCCAGACACAATGCTAACCATTCCGCGATATATTCAACACAACTGCGGGGAAGTGCGCACTCATGCAAGTTTTACAACCAGAACATGAGAGATCTACAACCGCCGAAGTATATATACTTCCTCTCAGACGAACTGCGTGGGGTTCGAACACACGACCTTGTTGTTACAAGTTAGCGTTCTTATCCACTAGACTACGCTGATCTGTATGTTATATGTATTGTTAGCTCATTTATGTTGTAAAAATGAAACTGCTACAAACTGCTTTTTACTACATTTAATTGTTTACAATTATGAGTAATTTGTGGTTATAATAATAGAAACTGCTTACGTAATCAAAATAACACGTTTGATAACGCGATACGAGTTATGAAAACAAAGATGATAGTAGGGAAATTCCTGAAATCATATGATTATAATTTCTGTCCTAGCATCGGCATTTTCCTATCTCTAATATCACTACATACCTTGAGAATGGATATGCACGAAAGCTACAAGACAATGAAGTCGAGAGACGCACGAACAAGACGTGGTATCTTCCACACCATGGTGTTATCGAACTTTACAAGCCTGGGAGGATACGGACAGTCTTTGATGCTGCAGCAGAAGTGCAAAGAAACAGCTAAAACAAGAATCTTCTTACAGGGCCAGACCTACTGAATAGTCTGATTGGAATCCTTCTGAGATTTCGCAAATACCCAGTATTTGTAACTGCCGACATTGAAGCAATGTTTCACACAGTTCGTTTGAAAGAGGAAGACACAGAAGCTGTTTGTTTCCTCTGGAGGGATGACCCTAGTGCGAAATCTCCGCCAGATCACTACAAAATGTTAGTTCATATCTTTGGGGCAACGGACTCAACATGCAGCTCCGCTTATGCACTTAGAAGAGCTGCCCTCGACCAATGCCAGGAGTATCCCAAAGAGGTGAATGATACAGTAGTCAAATCCTTCTATGTTGATGACCTGTTGAAGTCAGTTTCAACATCCGAAAAGGGCAAGCAGACCTTTTTACCTTTAATCGAGCTTCTAGAGAGAAAAGGATTTAGAATAACCAAATTCAACAGTAATTCAGCTGAATTCCTTGAATGTATCCCTGAAGACAGGCGTGCTAAGGACAACATCACCTCGATGAAAATTGACGACAAACCAGCGGTTTCACGTGTTCTTGGTGTAAGATGGAACCTGTTGGAAGACTGCTTCTACTTCCATGCAGTCAAACCAGCTACAAAGCACTCAAAAGGGGTATACTAAAGACCACATCGACGCTGTATGATCCTCTGGGTTTTCTGACCCCTTTCACTTTGAAAGCAAAGCTAATACTCCAAGAACTTTGGAGAACGAAACGCTCATAGGATGAACCGATCGATGAAATCCTTGAAAAGGAGTGGAAACACTGGCTCGAAGACCTTGCAAAAATCGGAAACATAAAAATTCCACGTTGTCTCGACATCAATGGCTATCAGCTCCAATTACACAAGTTCTGCGACGGATCAGAAAAAGCCTTCTCTGCAGCAAGCTACGTTAGAGTCAACAGAGCAGGAGGGATCACTTGCCATTTGCTAATGTCAAAATCTAGGGTGGCGCCTCTCAAGAAGATCACCTTACCCAGACTAGAGCTTCATGCTGCAGTGATGGCTGTACGGTTGCACCAAACAATCCTCGACGAAGGGGACATGAACTTCAGTGCCATTCACTTATGGACTTCTGGACGGATTCGACAATCTACAATACATTTCCAATGACAGCAAGAGATTCAAAGTGTTCGTTAGCAACAGAGTTTTTGAGATACGTGAAAGTTCTGAGCCCAATCAATGGCACCATATCGCTGGTAAGGATAACCCCTCAGACCTTGGAACAAGAGAGACGAGTATCCATCGACTTCTCTCAGACCCACTTTGGTTCAATGGACCCGACCTACTCTATCAAGCAGAAGAATACTGGAGAACAACTGAAATTGCTGAGATCAACCCAAATGACCCTGAGATCAAAAGAGAGACGATCAATCTCTCCGTCAGGACAGAGAAGCCCTTGATTGATTACACTCGCTTCTCGAAATGGGCTAGGCTGATACGAACAACAGCTTGGGTTATCTTGTTTCTTCAACCGGGAGCAGTCAAGTCAAAGAAGAAAGAGATCAGGGAGAAACGGCCCAAGGGCGTGTAAACCTAACAGAGGGGTCGTTATCAAGGAGCAGAAGAGAGTTCTAACACACGATGAAGAAAGGAGAGGGAAGATTGCTGTTTTGAAACTCAAGAAGCTTTTCAAGAGGGTTACCGTGATGCTCAAGCAACACCAGATAAACAAAAGAGGAAGAGAATGGGCCCACTTTCAAACCTTGACCCTTTGCTTGACAACGAAGGTGTGCTACGTGTTGGTGGAAGGTTGAAGAACAGCACACTTCCATTCGCTACAAAACATCAAATCATCCTTCCTGGCTTTCATCCAGCAGTCAAACTTCTGGTGCTTCACTTCCATGAGACGTACCGACACATAGGAAAGCAACATCTTCTGTCGCTACTCCGTCAGGAATTCTGGATCATAAGAGGGAGACCAGTCGTCAACTTCGTGACTAGGCAATGTGTTACTTGCCAGCGTCACAAATCAAGACCAATGGAAGTCAAGATGGCCGATCTACCAATCGATAGGATCAAGATAGCCACTCCTCCATTCCACCAGACTTCAACCTCGAACCCAGGGTTTCTTGGCTTTTTGATATACGGATGGCGGCGAAGAAGACCCTGGTCCTGGCTGCTCAAAATCAACAGTATAAGTGTGGATTTTAATTTATGCAATATTTGCCTCAGTAAGCCCCACATTTTCATAGTTGCTTCTTCGAGTAAGCAAGTTCTGCATAAATCATGTGAAAAATAATAAGTAGACGGCGAACCTTCTATTAGTATCAAACAGAAAGATCAGAAGAGAGGGTTCACGATTAATAAACATGGAAATGTTGTGAAGCTTTTTGAAAGGCTGCAACTTGCTTTGTTATCGTGCAACCTTGATAATATTTACTTCAAACCTAAACAAATTGTTTGTTTTGAACATTTGTTATTTGAAAGAGATGTTATTTATTGCTGTTTTACCAACTGGTTATGGGAAATCTTGATTTATCAGTTGCTTCTTAGCTTTTTACGAAGTAGAAAAATTTCAAACATACTTATCGTTATTAGTCCCCTAAATTCAACCATTGAAAACCAGATGAATTTTTTAAACAAGATTGGTATTCCTAAGAGTAATGCAGGAAGAGAATTTGTTACAGATAATATTTTTTTCAGAAGTTAACTGTAGTAATTATGAGGAAGAAAATGATATAACATTTTTCCCCGTTGATTCTGGGAGGGAAAGCTTAAATTGTTTTCTGTCATCCTGAGGGGGCTCTTAATGAAAAAACTTTAAAACTATTTTGGAGCCAAGTATATCAAGATATAATGTTGTGGCTGTGGTCATTGGTGAAGCACACATTGCATCGAGTCGTGGTAAGAAATATATTGTTATTTGAAAATTTCTACTGCATTTTGGTTTTTTATCATAAAAAACATGGTCTTCGACTTCGCTTTGTGGATATCATCAAACATTAAACATAACATAATTCATATATAAATAAGATATCTAGCTCTTTATATAATATTTATAATAAAGTAGTACTGTCAATGTTCCTAATTCAGAATAACAAACAATATGGAATGTAAGTCAAAGCAAGTTCAAAATATTTTTAAATTAAAAACACTGCACATCACTGTGGATCAAACTAAAACAAAAAATTCTACACTGTTATAATCATGATCTTTATTTATTTTCACCTTTGGAATTAGGAAGTCAGAATTAAGATCAATGACAATTACAAACTAAACTATAAAAATATAAGTGTAGCTATTTATTTTACATAATATTTGTTTTTTAATTGGGTTTTATATACCAGTAACAGCAAACCTTACATTTTTGCTGCAAAACTGTATTAGACGTTGTACTAAAATCGAATTGTGTTAACCCTTCATATGCAGTTGTTTCAAGACTGATGGCGAACCTTTTCTGACACAAACTTTTTAAATTGATGTTTTCTTTGAAAATATTTCGTTTTATACCCAAAAGTATATATGTGTGGGCAATGATCGTTAATGACCCCAACAATGGCCAATGGTTGTTTTGTATTTAAAGCTGACCGGATTTTTTTTCTTGCATCAGTGTTATTGACATAGTTATGATTTCATCATAGTGTTTATGATATGCAGATGTATGTATGTTGACTTTTTTATTGGTGTTTAAATTTGTAAAGGAAGATTGTGTTGTGTCAAAATTAAGATGCTTTTTCGATTCTATTGTAGTAACCATTGATTTTTCAGGTGGTTACGTGCTGGTTTCAGGTGAACCAGCAGACATTCGTTTAATGGAAAATTTTTGTCTTCATTCAATTTGACTTCTCTTCTCTGATTTAAGATTTTCTCCAAGAAATATAGTTTCTGAAAAGCCGTCACCAACATGTATGTTTACACCACATACCGTTGAGATTTTCCTGCTTAAGTTTTTTCTTTTCACCAGACACAGATTGTACTTTCAACAAAAAGCTGTTGTCAGTAACAGTAAGACTGCACAATCTCCAACTGTAGGTTTTCGAGAATAGACTTTTTTAGGAGTAATTTTCAATGACTCTTCGTACATTTAACTAAAAATATATTCATCAGTCAACTGATATGCCACTTGAAAATTATGGGGAAGGAACGGCACAAATTAGTCAGAGAACTAAAAGTCACACTGGCAGCCTTTTTTTAACTAAAAAATATTTTATTAAAATCATTATTATCCTATCAAGTTTGGCCAAAAACACATGTAGATGAAGGGTTGATAAGTTGGAATGTATGCCAATTAAGGAAAAACAAAAATATAATGGTTTTCCAAAAACAATGAATTTATAAAATTTTCTCTTCCAATTCACGTGCTCGGACTTTCATTCTCGCTTCTGCGTTTACCATTTTGATAAACAACGCGCTGCTTAAATTATTCGAGAATCCTGCTGAACCAATGAAATCAGAGAACACAGCAGCCGGGACCAGGGTCTTCTTCGCCGCCATCCGTATATCGAAAAGGCAAGAAACCCTGGGTTCGAGGTTGACCAGACTGGGGTTGATTTTTTTGGGCCCATTGAAGTCAAGGTCTTGAGGAGTAGTGCCAAACGATGGGGATGTATTTTGACGTGCTTGACGACAAAGGCAATTCACCTAGAAGTTGCACCTTCATTAAGCACAGACGATTTCATCAACGTGCTCGAAAGATTCATTAACAGAAGAGGCAATCCAGATGTCATTCGTTCGGACTGTGGCACCAACTTCCAAGGTGCTACCAATGAGCTGAAACGAGAGCTTGAAGTGATGGATCACCTAAAGATCAAACAATCGATGAGGAGGAGATCAATTTATTGGAAATTCAATCCACCAAGTGCACCCCACATGGGTGGTGCATGGGAGAGACTCGTCCGAAGTGTAAAGACGAGTTTGAAGGTGATACTTGCAGATCAGTCGGTAAGCGATTTTACTTTGATCACAATATTCACTGAGGTGGAGGCTCTTGTTAACAGCCGCCCACTCACACATCTAAGCGATGATGTCAACGACTTGGAATCTTTGACTCCGAGTCATTTCCTGATTGGTCGTGCGAGCAACAACCTACAACCTTGCGATATATACGACAAAGAGATGACGTTCAGAAAACGGTGGAGACAAGTGCAAACGATGACGAATCAGTTCTGGGGACGATGGTACCGGAAGTATCTACCAACACTGACGACAAGGAACAAGTGGAAGATGGATCAACCCAATCAATTGAAGGTGGGACAACTCGTGCTGCATTTGGAAGATCAAACAACCCGTGGTACGTGGCAGCTGGCTCGAATCGAATAATTACAAACGAGTGAGGACGGCAGAACGAGAACTGTGACGATTTGTACGAAAGATGGAACGTATGTTCGGCCAATACGCAAATTGGCACTATTGGAACTCTCAAACTCTTAAAGGAAATTCCAGACTTTCGGTCTGTTGAAAGCTATGTCCTTTCAGGGGAGGGGGTGTTACGCAACTTCACTCTCAATATGACGTAGAGAGTTTATTGTTGCGTGTTTTTTGTTCCGATTATTAAAATAACTAGTATCCCGGGTAAAAACTTTTTATCGAACTTAACTTCGAAAACATTAGGTCAAATCCACCATTCCCGTGTACGTACCCCGTGACGAAAAAATAAATCATAGAATCGCAACTCAAAACATCCCAGGCGGCGTCGCTCGCCACCCATGTTCAGTATGCGTTGTGTCACAGAATTTAACTCGTGTAAAAGTTTCTACAGGCATTAATTTTTCAATTCATTTCTTACATTCAGAAGATTAAAAACAGAAACAAATAGCAGCATGCCTGAGAATAATATATTTATACGCAGAAGAGAAGTAACTTTAATGTAAAAAAAATGGCAATATATAACACAGAACTGTTTACCCAGACATACGAAACCAAACATTACAAAATGTTAATTCAAAACAAATTGATACCTTCCAACTTTTTCTTTTGTTCCAAAGTTACTACTCGACTGCAACCATTAATGAATTTTTGAAATGATATATAGTCTGTTCTTCCCAAAACCATCAACGCCATGATTAAAACCATGAGTTTCATTTCTTTATGCTCTTTTTGGGACCACCACAGCTATAAATCTGTATTTTTTGTTAGCTCATTCTGCTCGTCAGGATGAGTTATCATTAGTGTGTTATATAGACGAAAAAATATAATTCGATGAAAAGGTTTGTTTTCATATGTAAAATGCATAACTCACTGACTCTGAAATGAAGTTCGCTTTGATTTGACGAAGTCAACTCTTTACACTACTGCCACTAGAGACTTTTGGTTATACGTATTTAATACAGAAATATATTGGCATACATTTATTTAATATTAAAACCAATGCATTTTTTCTGGACTTAAAACGAAAGCAAAATTTAAATTCCAAATAGCATTCCAAATTACGTTCCGAAAAAGAAATTACATAATATCATGGTCCTTTTATGTCAGATAAACGTCGAAACAATGTCTCATCGACTGTCAAAGATGACCGTCAGATGACGGTCACTTTTGGACGTCACAATTATGTTGCATTTTTGACCACCAGACGACCGTCAGAGATGACCAATATGACGTTATCCTGACGTCATAATGTTTACTGGGAATATTCAGTTGCTTAAGGGGAAATGTTAAGTAATTTCAGTCATAGATTTTATCTGTGCCCATAGTAACTTCACAGTCACTTTTTAACTTCTCCGCAAAAATTGTAAGAGAAACTTTATCGTTTTTTACCACGAACATCTTCATTTCAGAATAAGTTCAAAATAATTTTTTTTCTGGCATTAAATTCAATTCCACGCTATGGACATTTTTATCTGAGATTTAGGCTTATGAGTTATATCATTGTAACTATTTAATGATATATTTTTCTTATGGTTATCAATGCGTACAATAATTGACAAAATTTTAGTAAGTTGGGGGAAATATATTGTCGCATTTTTGCGAATCTTGTATTATTATGTTAACTTTCTTTATTTATATAAGATTCATAATTCTTCCTAATTCTTCATTTTTTAGGAGTTGTGAAATGTAAATAACTGCATGAATCAGCATCTATCAGCCCATATAACTCTGAATCCAAAGTATATCCATGATGTAGAGCTCGAAAAACTGATAAAAAAGATGTATGGGATCGTTTCGCTACGACCAACCGTTGCAGAGACACCGTCGATCAAAGATTTTGATGACGTCATAACCGGCACCAAATAATGTTTAGGCCCAAATGTTACGTCACCCCATCACCCGTATCGCGGATCCTAAAACGTCAGTAATCCCTATTAGTTCTCGAGATATTTCCCCAAAAACGTTCCGTTTGATTGGGGATGCAATGCAATGGATCCCCGTGATCATAAAAAAACTGACGTCAAATGCCACGTGCTATTATACTAATCGTGAATGTCTCTTGCGAGGTCTAACTAACGCTATATGAACACGATTAACAACATTTTGACCGCAAATTTTAAAAAAACAACACTCTCTAAGTTTAATGTGTTACACACTACCCGAACGACGCCAAGGCGGCGTCGTTCGCCACCCATGTTCAGCATGCGTCGAGTTCACGAAAAATGAAATGAAGAATTGGCAATGATAAGTTTGCCCATGTTGTAGAGCACAAAAAACTGATAAAAAAAATGTATGGGATCGTTTCGCTACGACCAACCGTTGCAGAGATATCGTCAATCAAAGATTTCGATGACGTCATAGCCGCAGTACAAAATACAATTTAGGCCCAAATGTTGCGTCACCCCATCACCTGTATCCAAAGAAAACGTCAGTTATCCCTATTGGTTCTCGAGATATTTCCCCAAAAACGTCGCGTTCAATTGGGGATGCAATGCAATGGCTCCCCCGTGATACGACAAAAAAGTAGCTGACCTCACGCCGGGTGCTATTATACTAATCGTCAATTATCGAAAATAATCCCTTTATTCAAATCCCGTGTGATGGGCAGAGAAAAAAACGTTCTCACCTTTACGTGGTTTTACGCGGCCAATATAGGAAATCCTACGTAAAATTTAGTTAAACATATCACTCTCTAAAATAAAAGTGTGACACACAACGCGAATTAGTATAATAAGACTAGCCGCCAGGGCGGCGTCGCTCGCCACCCATGTTCAGCATGCGTTCAAATCTCGAAAAATAAAATGAAGAATTGGCAATGATAAATGTGCCCATGTTGTAGTAAAGCTCGAAAAACTGAGCAAAAAAATGTATGGGAACGTTTCGCTACGACCAACCGTTGCAGAGATATCGTCAATCAAAGGTTTTGATGACGCATAGCCGCAGTACCAAATAAAATTTAGGCCCAAATGTTGCGTCACCCTGTAGCCCGTATCGCGGACACCAAAAAACGTCAGTTATCCCTATTGGTTCTCGAGATATTTCCCCAAAAACGTCCCGTTCGATTGGAGATGCAATGCAATGATTCCCCGTGATCATAAAAAAACTGACGTCAAATGATGCCACGTGCTTTTGGAATAATCGTGAAAAAAGTGTCTCTCGCCTCTACGTCATCCTTATTCCCTTATTCGTCGGGATAAAGCGTCGTCGCACGCCGCCAACGATCAACATGTATTTCAGGTGAAACCCTTCTATCGGTTTTTATTTCGAAAATGATCCCTTTATTCAAATCCCGTGTACGCGTATAAACCATACAAACCGTACGCGTATAGCCTCCAAGACGGCGTCGCTCGCCGACCATGTTCATCTTGTGTTGTGTCGCACGACGCCCGCAATCAACATACATTTTTGGCAAAACATTTCTTAACGGTTTTTATTTCGAAAATGAACATGCATTTGAGGTAAAACATTTCTTACCGGCTTTTATTTCGAAAATAATCCTTTTATTCAAATCCCGTGTGGAAGCGTATAAACGTTGTTGTGTGTGTACTGATAAAAAAAACTGACGTCAAATCAATGATTCAGTAGAATCTGACGTCATTACTGAGAAAAAAGCGTTCTCGCCGCTACGTGGCTTTACGCGGCCAATATAGGAAATCCTACGTAAAATTTAGTTAAATATAGCACTCTCTAAAATAAAAGTGGTATGCACAATCGCGGATTATTATAATAAGACTAAACGCCAAGGCGTCGTCGCACGCCGCCAACGATCAACATACATTTCAGGCAAAACATTTCTTACCGGCTTTTATTTCGAAAATGATCCTTTTATTCAAATCCCGTGTGTAAGCGTACAAACGTTGTTGTATGTACTGATAAAAAAAACTGATGTCAAATCAATGATTCAGTAGAATCTGACGTCATTACAGAGAAAAAAACGTTTTCGAATCTACGTGGCTTTACGCGGCCAATATAGGAAATCCTACGTAAAATTTATTTAAATTTATCACTCTCTAAAATAAAAGTGTGACACACAATTGCGAATTAGTATAATAAGATAGTATCTCGCGTAAAAGTTTTTTACGACTTTAATTTCGAAAATACCGCAGAAATACCACGCGTTCAACTGTGTGTACCCCGTGACGAAAATTTTAATTACGGAATTGGAAATAGAAAATGTGTCCATGTTGTATAGCTGGAAAACTGATCAAAAAAATGTATGGGATCGTTAACCTACGATCAACCGTTGCAGAGATATCGTCGATTAAAGATTTTAATGACGTCATATCCGCAGTACCAAATAAAATTTTGACCCAAATGTTGCGTCACCCCATTACCGGTATCGCGGACCCTAAAAAACGTCAGTTTTCCCTATTAGTTCTCGAGGTATTTCCCCAAAAACGTCGCGTTCGATTGGGGTCGCAATGCAATGATCCCCCGTGATCATAAAACATCTGACGTCAGATGCCACGTGCTATTATACTAATCGTGAATGTGTCTTGCGTGGTCGAACTGCCGCCATATGACCACGAGTAAGAAGATTTTGACCATTAAAAAAACAAAAACACAACACTCTCTAAAATAAAAGTGGTATGCACAACGCGGATTAGTATATACTAGTAACCCGTGTAAAAAGTTTTTACAGGTTTTAATCTATGTGAGCTGAACAGAGAGAAAGGCTTAGTATAATGAATTTTAGTATGATAAAGATAAAGTTTGGATGTAGAATGTTTAGAATTTACTATCCCGTGTAGAACAGCGTGTCGAACACGGGTTTTAATTCATCAAAAATAAAAATACGCGCTGTGCATCCACTTTTTTCACTTTTTAAATTGAAGATGCAATGCAATGGTTCCCCTTGATTAAAGATATCTAACGTCAATACAGAAAAAAACACTCTTCACTCTTAATTAAAAATCTCTAGGTATTCCGGCTAAAGCATATTTGGTTCAACACTGGAGTTATGAACAGCAAAAAACTTTTTAATCAGAAGATCCGAAACACATCAACATATTCGTAATAAATCTTTCACGATACGATATATGCAGTAGTAAAAATAAATTGTGCGTACAGGTAAACAACAAAAAGATTAAAATCGCTGTAACTGTTTATGGAATCCACACCCCAATGTAAATAAAGGCCAAACGCGAAAGTCGTAAAAGTGCCAAAATGTGAATCGTAAACAATTGCGATTTTCTTTACGAATCCAGAGCGTCATGATTAAAAACCATGATATTCATTTCCTCAATCGCGTATTATTGGAAAAGTAATGACGTAGAAACCCTATTAATTCTATAAGAAAAACAAAACAAACAAACAAAAAACTTCTAAAGCGTACTTACCCTAAAAACATTAATAAATCTTCGCGCAATACTTTCGTTGCTGTCTATTGTTTCTTGATCTCGCGAATAATCAAAACATTTGAAACGATTAAATGCAATGCAATGTTTTCCCCTAATACTAATCTTAGAAAAATATTAACCGTTGTCTTAAACACCTTTATGAAAAAGTGACCGCAAAAACGACCCGAAATTTTAGAGAGTGAAAGCGTGAAAAAAGTGGTATGCACAGCGCGTATTAGTATATAGATAGTATCCCGGGTAAAAACTTTTTACCGAACTTAACTTTGAAAACATTAGGTCAAATCCACCATTCCCGTGGTACGTACGTGTTGCTCACCACCCATGTTCAGTATGCGTTGTGTCACAGAATTTAACTCGTGTAAAAGTTTCTTTTCAGGCATTAATTTGTTATTACATTCAGAAGATTAAAAACAGAAACAAATAGCAACATGGCTCAGAATAATATATTTATACGCAGAAGAGAAGTAACTTTAATGTAAAAAAAATGGAAATATATAACACAGAACTGTTTACCCAGACATACGAAACCAAACATTACAAAATGTTAATTCAAAACAAATTGATACCTTCCAACTTTTTCTTTTGTTCCAAAGTTACTACTCGACTGCAACCATTAATGAATTTTTGAAATGATATATAGTCTGTTCTTCCCAAAACCATCAACGTCATGATTAAAACCACGAGTTTCATTTCTTTATGCTTTTTTTATTATTACCTAAAAAATTAATACTTGAATTGTAATACCGGAAACCTAATCATGCTATAAGAATATTGAAATAAACAACAACAACAAAAAATGAAATTCAACTACGCATTTATCCTTAAAACAAAAATTTACCCAGAAGATAAAAATAAAATCATAATGCCAAACTTATATATATACCCAGGTACGTAAACGATTACCATAACACAAAATAATGCATAAACATTTCATTGCACAGTAAAATAACAAATGAACTTCTTAAATACATAATCCATTCACATCTACCTTATGAATAATAATTAAAAACACAAACGTAATGACAGAATTTATATATCTAAAGAGTTTATAAAAAATTGAAAACAACCACATTTTTAATCTGAGTTAAAATCTCCTCTGGCTAATTCACAACAGTTAAACAACCCTTTATTCTTATTTATCCAGCATACCAACTGTGTTATAACTAAATAGATTTATACTATTTTAACTTTAGCTGAACTTCAAACAAAATGGGATACCTTTCACTGCCAATTCACATGTTAGTAAACTACTAAACAGCATTGATCATCTTCTGTAGACATTTTCAAACACTTCTAAACTCTTTACTTCTATATTCATACCTGTAAACAAATTACTAATACTTTATTTACTTTCCAGCACAAACATACATAGGTATTTATAAAACACTTTCGCTACCATTTTTTTTAAGTGAAATACATAAAACTGCTCTCTTCGTTTGGGAAAACTGCTAAACTTTCTGTATTTTCCAGTAGATTTTGTACTTTTTGGCAGGCAGACAAAAGCATCAAGCATCGATATAAATTAGATACAATAGATACAATTAGACAGCATAACACATTCCCCACTTCCACAGCGTCATGAGAAATAAAAACATTCATAGCTGTAGGACTATTTTTAATGTAATAATAGCGCGCGTTACCAAAACAAATTTCTCTCGACTTCCTTTTCATCCAGCAGCATATACACATACTAAACGGCAGAATAACTGAGACATCCACTCAAAGCTAAATCAATTAATCTTTCAAAACTAAATTAAAACCATTCCTTACTGTGTAAATAAACATCAAACTGCATTTCTCCACTGCACTTTCTTCTGTATAGCGATATTTGATAACTAAAACGTAAACAAACATTTAAAAACCTGTTCTTTTATTAATCTAAAATATTAAACAATAAAAGTCTTATGATATTACTACTTTCCGTATAGACCTGTCCGTTCGTTCTGCACAGCCAATTTTTAAAAACTTCACTGCACTTCTTCTGTATGCTCAATATGCTTTCACATTGTAAACAAACAACTAATCACTTACACATGTTCTTTTATTAATGATTAATCTAAAAAAAAAAAGCAATAAAAGTTTTATAATAATACTTTCGTACAGATCTGTTTGTTCCTTCCTTCTGCACAGCCAATTTTTAAAAACTACACTGCACTTCTTCTGCATTCTCACTATGCTTTTACATTGTAAACAAACAACTAATCACTTACACATGTTCTTTTATTAATCTAAAATACAATAACAGTAAAAGTTTAACAATAAACAATAATCTAAAATACAATCACAGTAAATCATACCTACGTGTTTCTTCGTCAAAATGGCGACCGATAATGAAAATCGGTTATTAACGAACTAACTTTTTGGAAATCGTCAGCCAATCAAATTGGAGAAAAAAGGATTTCTTGCGTTTTGATTGGTTTAAAAAATTATAACGTTACGCTTAGATTACGTAACATTAAAAAAAGTGTTCTCGACTCTACGTGGTTTTACGACAAAAAGGGAAAAAATAAGAAGGATTTGACCGTTAAAAAAAATCAAATATGTCACTCTCTAAAATAAAAGTGTGACACACAACGCGAATTAGTATAATAAGATGGTAATTGATTTCAGGTACGACTATACTTCTTTCAAAGTTCCATTTCCTTTAACCAATCTCGCACCCAACACGTCCTTTTTCTACTTTTTTTCATCAAACGCCTTTTTCAAAATTTTTTTCGAAATAAACAAGCAAGCAGCCTATTTGCGTGGATCAATTTTAAAAGTGAATCAGAAACAACAAGTATTTAATAAAGAAAGTAACTTTTTGTAAGAAAAATTTAATTAATTTAAAAAATTTCAGAAAGAAAAATTTTAAATCTTTCGAAAGAAAAATTCATAAGTGTATCAGGGCCTAAAAACATTTCCTTTCTGTAAAAACACAAGATACATTACAAAATTTTTCTTTAGTGATGTCTGAAAGAAAACTTGCAAATCTTTCGGAAGAAAAATTCATAAGTGTATCAGGTCCTTAAAGTCATATTGTATTTTATATTTTACTAGAATGAAAGTAATTTAATTCGACACCGAGATTATGCGACTGTAAGCTTTCTTGAAGGAGTAATGAATTATTTTTTTGATTTTGGTTGAATGAGCTAAACAACACGATAAAATTAATTTCCCCCGAAGCGAGCGTAAGCGAGCATAGTAGTTTCACGAGACAGGCGAAAGTCAGTTTTCGATTTTGTTCATTATATTCATGTGTTGCTATTACATAGTGATATAATTAGCTGATTTTGTTTTTTTCCAGTTTCAAAGCATGGGAGACAGAATATTTTTTCGTATCTTTTTCTTAATTTATTATTATTACCCATACTATAATTTATTATTACCCATTGATAATTGACGATTAGTATAATAACACGCGGCGTGACGTCAGTTATTTTAATCGCATCACGGGGGAACCATTGCATCCCATACACTTTCTGGATCAGTTTTTCAAGCTCTGCATCATGGATACACTTTCCACTTTCGATTTTATGGTTTAATTTTTCTTCACCTCAGTTGGTCACGCACATCGTTTTCGAAATTTAAAGCCGTAAAAAACTTTTACACGAGTTGCTATTCTATATATACAAAAGCACGTGGCATCTGACGTCAGTTATTTCATGATCACGGGGAATAATTGCATTGCATCCCCAATGGAATGCGTTGTTTTTGGGGAAATATCTCGAGAACCAATTGCGATAACTGACGTTTTTTGGGGTCTGTGATACGTGTGATGGGGTGACGCAACATTTGGGGCTAAATTTTATTTGGTACTGCGGCTATGACGTCATCAAAATCTTTGGTCGGCGATATTTCTGCAACGGTTGGTCGCAGCGAAACGATCCCATATACTTATTTGATCGGTTTTTCGAGCTCTACAACATGGGTACACTTTCCAGTCGTAGTTGTGTGATTTAATTTTCCGTCACGGGGTTCGCACACAGAAAAGGCATATTTCACACATCTTTTTCGAAGTTAACCTCGGTAAAAACGTTTTACCCGAGTTACTAGTCTTATATATAACTAGTATCCCGTGTAAAAACTTTTTACTGTTGCATTTCTCAAAACGACGCATCGCTCACACCCGTGTCGAACATTTATAGAAATAAAAAGTTATCATAATCGGCGCTGTGCATACCACTTCTAATTTAGGGAGTGAAATATTTAACTTTTTTTAAACGGTTGTTCCTACATATTTGACGTAAGACTACGCAGAGGCGGCACTATTTTTTAATCTAACGTCATTATTAAAATGTCGTAAGATTTCAGTTCATCGTGAAAAGAGAAAGAGGTGATTACGAAACATAAAATGTAGATTTTGACACAGACACAAAAAAACCTCATGTCACGATGGATGAAGTGGCTGCTGTATTTGTTGGTTAATATGGCGCATAGCAAAGGGCAATAGGTGGGAATTTTGTTCTTACAGTCTTTAATGATAATGGGTGGTAAACAAAGCTGCCTTGGCGTGTAGTGAAAAATAAAAACGCCAAAGGAAATATGAATGATAAACGGAATTATACCTGCTAACGTTGCTTCTTTACTCCAATAAGATTCGATAGCATTCGTTATTTCATTAGTCAGTTCTTTACCAAACACCCTTCATATTACAATGTCGAATCTATATATTCTTTCATAATTAATTTTACCTAAAAAAAAGATTTCTATTAATAATAAACCTATCGTAAAAACATATTTAGCTACATATACGCACAAGCAAAAGCAAACTAAAAGAACGAACGCAAACTTGAAGCAAACATATGAGTAGGAACAGGGAATATTTATTAAAAGATCATGAGTTTAGCTTCAGCCTACCAAACAGTCAAAAAAGAAAAGATATGTTATGAAGAAGAATAAAAACGCCATGTAAATGATATGCGGAATTATACCTGCTAATGTTGCTTCTTTATCCACTAAGATTCGATACCATTCGTTATTTTAATAGTCTGTTCTTTACCAAAACACTCAAGCATTTAGACTTGTTAAACTCTTTCGTAATTATTTTAAACTATATATAAAAAAGAAGATTTCCATGAGCAATGAAAACCATATCATAATAAACAAAATGCTACACATACACACAAACAAAAAAGGAAAGCAAAATAAAACAAAACACAAACTTGATTTCTTATCCAAATCGGAAAGCAAACATAGAAAAAGTTATTAAATTATCATGAGTATAGTTCCAGCCTACCAAACAGTCAAAAATGAATTATGGAAAAAGACGAAAACAGTCTCAAAACTTTGATTTTTGATTCAGTTCTTCCGTGAATTTACTTACACTTGTTAATTCAATCTTTACGATACGATCTTTCTCCGAAAACGACTAAAACAATAAAATTAAAGATCTTCGTTTTAATAAAAACTATTTTTGACTCCATTCTTCGTGTTCGTGAAGTTTTTTGTTTTTGTTTTTACTGCTACAAAATGATCGTTAACCAATTTCAAACGAAGAACATTGCATTGCTTGCGCTTCTCCATTGACGTTTTTCGGCAGATTTTCAGTGCGAAACCAAAAATAACAAAACGGAGGAGCATATACTAATCGTGGATGTGCACACAGTACACTCAGTTACTCACTTTCTAAAGATGCCGTATTGAATTTTCGATAGAAACATTTCGTCCCCAGTCTTTTTTCACACTTACCAAGTTAAATGTGTTACACACGATTGCGGATTATTATAAGTAGACTAGCCGCCAAGGCGGCGTCGCTCGCCGCCCATGTTCAGCATGCGTTGTGTCATCTTCAGATTTCACGAAAAATAAAATTAAGTAATTGGCAATCATAAGTGTTCCCATGTTGTAGGGCTCGAAAAACTGATCCAAAAAGTGCATGGGAACGTGTTGCTACGACCAACCGTTACGGAGATATCGTCGATCAAAAATTTTGATGACGTCACAGACCCGTCCCCCCAAAAAATTAGACCCAAATTTCTCGTCACCTCATCGCCTGTATCGCGGACCCCCAAAAAACGTCAGTTATCCATTGGTTATCGAGATAATTTTCCCTAAACGTCGCATTCGATTAGGGCCTCAATACAATGGTTTCACACTGACGTCGCGCACAAGAAGAGAAATAGTTTATGTATGATCTTACATTGCTGACTCCCCGATTTCTTTCGCAGTTCACATCTACCATTTTGCGTGACTTACAAACAAACAAACAAACAGAGAATCGGCTATTATCTCGTATCTATCTAGCCGCCAAGGCGGCGTCGCTCGCCGCCCATGTCCACCTGCTCTGTATCACTGTATCAATAAACGTCAAATTTCCTTATAAACGGCTCGTACAACTTGTGTTCAACCAGAAGCAGATTCGAAGTCACAACCTCTGGTAAAACCAATCTTTTATCAGTGTAACAATATACTCAAAACGTAGAGAGAGAAAACTTCAACTTTTTATTAGCTTTTGTTTTAAAAAAGTTACGCGCTCTAACATGGGTGCTATCAAACGTAAGGGGGAAATGGTTTCTCTTCTTAAAAAGATCACACGGGAGGAGAGAAAAAAAGGCACGTGCTAAATGAATAAAGTGAATAAAAAAAAACGTTCGATCTGATTAAAATAGATTAAAAGAAATCGATTAAAACAAATTAAGACAACTATTATGACAAAAGCAAAAAAAATATTTTGTATCATGATACTCTTTTTTTACCTATCGGTTTTTAAACATTTTGATTGCTCGAAAAAATGTTCACCCGTCTCAGACTGTCAGGCAAGGATACGTTAGGATACACTGGTAAACCGCACGTTCTGCCACTGCTGCTTTATGTCCAAAACGTTTAATCAGTTAGTTTCTTTGTATTTAGTTGATGTATTGTTTTCAAAGCCAAGTCAACGTGGAATATAAAACTAACAATAATAATAAAAACAAAACGTTATTCCTATTAGTTCATCAGCCAAAAAAAGTCACGTTCGATTGGGATTGCAATGTATTTGCTCTGAACTCACGTCGCACACAAAAAAAGAAATAATTTCGCTCACAACTCAATCTACCATTTTGCGTGACTTACAAACAAACAAACAAACAAACAAACAAACAGACAGAGAATCGGCTATTAATATATAGATAGCGAGTGTGTGTCACGCTTTTATTTTAGTGAGTGATAAATTTTGTTGAATTTTACGGTCAAAATCTTCTTAATCGTGGTCATACTTTTTGTTAGGGCATGCGTTTTTTACGATTATTATATAGTAGCACGTGCCGTGACGTCAGTTTTTAAAATCTATCACGGGAATCATTGCATTGCATCCCCAATCGAACGCGACGATTTTGGGGAAATATCTCTAGAACCAATAGAGATAACTGACGTTTTTTAGGGTCCGCAATACGGGTGATGGAGTGACGCAAAATTTGGGCCTAAATCTTATTTGGTACTGCGGCTATGACGTCATCAAAATCTTTAACCGACGATATCTCTACAACGGTTGATCGTAACGAAACGATCCGCTACATTTTTTGATCAGTTTTTCGAGCTCTACAACATGGGTACACTGTCCAGTCCCGATTTCGTGATTTTACGTTTTTGCACGTTTTTTCGTCACGGGACTTCCATACATTTTTTTCGAAATTAAGCCGTAAAGAACATTTACGCTAGATTCTGCGACACAACGGAAGCCTAACATGGGTGGCGCGAGCTCTACAACATGGTTACACCTTCCTGTCACGATTCCGAGATTTTACTTTTTGTTACGGCGTACGTACACGGGAATGGTGGATTTGGCCTATTGTTTTCGACGTTAAGTTAGGTAAGTTTTTACCCGGGTTACTACCTTATTGGCATAGTTGTTTCACGAGATAGGCGAATGTCAATTTCCGATTTTGTACTTCATCATCATCATTCTCCAACTTTCGTGTTGACGTTACACGGTGGTATACAATTATTAGCTGACTATGCTTTTTTTTCATGTCAAAGCATGGCACCGTAGGTGGGAGACAGAATGTTTTTTTGGCCAAATTTACTATTATACTAGCATGTAGCTTTAGCTAAAAATGCCCCCGCGCTCAAGCATTCCAATTTGTACACGCAGCAAGCTATACATTGCAAGCCTATACAACGGAAACAAAAACAAACAAAGTCTTGTTACTTTTTGTTATCTCTTAGTCCTATGTCACACTGATGCTAATATACCTTTCAAAAAGTGTAAATAAGGCTTAACAAGTAATATCAGAAAGTATTTGCTACAAACAAAAGAAATGTGTGAACTAAAACCATGGATACGTATTTTTATACTCAAAATAAGATTAAGATTTTTTAAAGAAATTCTGCAAGAGCCAAAAGAAAAAAACTTTTTCAAAAAAAAAAATTAAAGCGAAAAATCCTTAGAAATCTGCGTATCAAACTTTAATTCGAAACAAAAAATAGCCAAAGTATACAAAAAAAAAAAAACAAGAAAAAATATAAAAATGTTTTATTGATCATGATCTTTGGAGGACCGAAAGAAGAAAAACACGAAGAACGACAATTTGTAGGCTTTCTTTCTTGCATACACAGAAATCCAATTAAAATCTTTAGTCACCCGCCTCAAAAAATTGGTCACTTTTCTTTCTTTCTCCAATTAAAATCTTTTTAAGGCAAGATCCGCCAAAAATCAGTGCATTGAATAAAATTTATTGAATGAAAGATTTAGAGCTAAACAATATACAAAAATGGTGTCAGACAAAATTCCAGATTTGAAGCTGTGCTTTGAAATCCTTGTCGTTCACTTCACAAAAACAACACAAAAGTAATATGAAAAATGTCTAAGCAATTTTAGCATACGAACTTCCTAAAAACATAGTATAATATAATAATAAATTAGAAAAATAAACATTCTGTCTCCCACCTACGGTGTCATGCTTTGCCATGGAAAAAAAAGCAAAGTCAGCTAATAATTGTATACCACCGTGTAAGGTCAACATGAAAGTTGGAGGATGATGATGATGAAGATGATGAACAAAATCGGAAACTGACATTCGCCTATCTCGTGAAACTACTATGCCTCCTCGCTCGCTTACGCTCGCTGCGGGGGCAATTATACTTGTTATTTAGGAAGTTCGTATGCTGAAATTGCTTAGACATATTACATATTACTTTTGTGTTGTTTTAGTGAACTAAACCACTATGGTTTTGAAGCACAGCTTGAAATCTGAAATTTTGCCAAAAATACATTTCGTGTTTTTCCTTCTTTCTGTCCTCCAAAGCTGGTGTGATCATAATCAATAAACCCTTTTTATATTTTTTCTTGTTTTTTTATATGTGAACTTTGGCTATTTTTTGTTTCGAATCAAAGTTTGAAACGCAGATTTCTAATGGATTTTTCGCTTTAATTTTTTTTCAAAAAAGTTTTTTTTCTTTTGGTTCTTACAGAATTTCTTTAACAAATGTTGATCTGATTTTGATTACAAAATACGTATCCATGGTTTCAGTTCACACATTTTCTTTTGTTAGTAGCAAATACTTTTTGATATTACTTGTTAAGCCTTATTTACACTTGTTGAAAGGTATATTAGCATCAGTGTGACATAGACCTAAGAAATAACAAAAATTAACAAAGTTTTGTTCGGTTTTGTCTCCGTTGTATAGGCTTGCAATGCATAGCTTGCTCACGTTCGTTTCACTGCGGACATTTAAGTTTGCGGACGCGCTAAGGTGCTTCCGTGAAATTCGGTTAAAATCCAATATGGCGGTTAAAGTGGCGCAAATTTTTACCGGGCGCGTGGAGAGGATGCTTCTACTTTCATAGCATAATTTATGCGTATTTTTACTAAAATAATCGTTTCCAGGCTTTTATAGTAAAGCATGGTCATGGAACTTCTTTAATGTTTGTTTACATTTGGATGCAATGTTGGGAAAACGTAGAAAATGCATCAAATATGTGATATTGACGGAATTCTGAAGGGGTTAGAGGAAAATTGGAATCTAAAGTTTTCCCAGTATCAAATACAATGGAAAAGAGCAGAGCACATACAGAAGAAGAAACGACAAAAAACTGCATTGACCAGTATTTTTTCTTTTGAAAGTTATTTCCCTTCAAACACCAGGAAGGTTTTGGAATGTCCTACAGACAAAAAAATTGCAGAGTCTCTAAAACAGAGTAAATGAATCTGTTATCAAGACAAAAGTGTGCACGCCAGTAAGATTTCTACTTCATCCATCTAGTTTTCAGTTGTTTTTTTATATTTTAAGTCTTGGGGGAGCAACCCAATATAATGTCAACACATGCTTGCAACTCTTCAAAGGTTTGCTTTTATACGAAAAAACATTGTTGATGGATGTTGTTAAGTTCTGGGAGAATTGATTCCCTACCCTGTTCACCACACATTCCATACATTCTCCTTTCCAATGTTGCAAATACCACACCACATGGTCCTCCAACCTCTGTACTTTTGGTTTGAAAGTGTTAGCAAGAAATTTTGATCGAAAATATCAAAATTAACAACAATAGTGTCCTTATAACAAATTTCAATAACATATATGTGAGTTATTTTCATTATTGTTTTAGATATGTGGCAAGAGAAACTCCATAAACAAACCCATTAACAGCACAAAGTATTTCACACATTGCCAAACATGATTAGTGGAATGCTTTTGTTTTGGAAAATGAGTAACAGGAAATAAAAGAATATTTATTTCAATTTCATAATATTCGTTGTAGGAATTTTATTCATTATATAAATCTGTGTTTAAGATTTACGTGTTAGCCTTAATAATCTGTCATTTTGTTCCTTGAATCTAGTTAAGGAAACATTTAAATTACAAGTAGTTTTTTCATTATTAAAGCCTAGTGAAAGACATTAGAACTAAAGCATCTGAATTTTTCATTATTTTAGTAACTAAAAGTTTCTTGAAACTTGAAAACATGAAACTTGATGACATTAATTTTCTCTTAACACTTGCTCTTAACCTCATTTTTTGCATGCACGTACTTCTTACCCATTCTTACGTATGCCCTTGAAAATGACACTCTAATTATTTCATGGAAAGATATTTGTTTAATTACAAAATTCTTATAATTTTTTTGGTGAAATATAAAAATACTGAAAGTTTGTAGTGTGAAGCCTCTAGTTTCATATAAACTGGTTTCTTATTAAAAAGAATATGTGTAACATGGTAATCTTTTGCTTCAAAGAAATTAAAGACCACTGTATTGTTTTTGCTGTTTGGCCTTTGACAACAGACGCAAATTAAATGAGCTCCTTGATCTCCCACCATCTTTTTGTGTATTTACTTATTAGACTTGTGTTTGTTCAAGTAAATTGGTTCAAAGATAATGATGAGTAGGATGATAAATTAAAAATACTTTAATTGGATGAAGCATTGCATGAACACTTCTGAGGACTATCACGAAAGTTTGACTTGCTTATAAAATATCCACTTTCATATACGGCAAATGTTGTAACAGGTAGTCGAATAAGTTTCACAAGATTTTCAGCATCAGAAATTTCTCTTGCAATATATACGCTTTCTCTGTTTAAAGTATTAAGATATTCATCTTATTGTTTATAAATGACTGAGTATGTGCTTTGGTTGGTGTATAAAGTGTATAAAATTTGGCCAGGATAAAATTAAATACCTGGCAATATTGTAAACAATAGCTATTCGCCAAATTAAATCCCCACCAAATTTAACATAACTTTCCCGTTCGCCAAATTAAACCCCTTTGCAAAAAACGAAAAAAAGAGCGTCCCCCCCCCCCCCCCCCCCCCCCCCCCCAAAAAAAAAAAAAACAAAAATGCAATTCCTTTACATTTTTACGATTTCTTTTTTCAATACAAGAAAACTTTCACATCCTAAAAAATTAATCAAATACAAATTGTCTTAATATCTTCTGTTTATTATGCATTTATTCTGATATTATAAAAATTTTTATCACAGATAAAATAAGTTTTTTTTGTGTTGTTCGTCAAATTAAATCCACGCCAAGTTTAGCATTTTTATCCATTCGCCAAATTAAATCCTCGCCACATTTTATGAAATTTGTCATTCGCCAAAATAAGTGCAATTTTATAAACTTAAGGTATATCCCAATGCTGCCATTTGTTATTCACAAAAACAACTATATCATCACGTGACCAGCATGTAGCAGCACTTTTCTGTTTTTTGTTGCTGGTTGCGGATACATTAAAATGTATGTAACCATCTGTTATGCAAAAGAACGATATTGCATTAGTGTGTTATATTTTATGCAAAATTTTTTATATATGTAAATATTCTGTAGATATGTAAATATTCTGTGGTTTTAACATCTGCTAGAAAGTTATGCTTACCATAAAACTTTATCAGAACAATTCAAGAGAACTGCTATTGGATTTCTTTCGCAAAACATGGACGGAAACACCTTCTGCTTGTTTTGTGGTGTGTCGTATCATTATTTGAGAAGTCTTGGCACAATTATGCCTTGGTTTTTCACCCTAGCTCTACTCCTTGTGATGAAATTTTTTTTTCCATTCAGAGAATTGGAATAATTTGTTGCAGTTTGAACAAAACAACTTCAAACACTCTGCCAACTTTTTTACATTCTCCAAACAGACTAGACACATATCTGTCAGTAAAATTATGGGCCACTCTTTTTTAAAAAAAAAACAGGTAGTGATTCTGTGAGAACTTCGAGAGTTTGCCTCTTCGTATTTTTGCAAGACTAATCTGACGCTTGCACATTTTCGAATGTTTTCCTATGTCCACCTTGCACTGCAAATTAACATGTTAAAGATCAATTAACGCGTGCAACAATACAACAAGTTTACAAACACAACCAGATGAGTTCAAACATAATTTCTGTCGTTAGAAATTCTTAAGCCTTAAATTTTATAACCGAGCAAGTTGATAAGATAAAAGTTTTGGGAATTAAATGCGCGTGCTATTGCATAACAAGTTCAAAAGATTTCATGATCGGAACAAAAGAAAATTGCTTTAACAAAATGTCATTAAGGAACTGTTAATTGATCTTTAAGAAATTAATAATCCAAATCTGACTGTTTTTCTTCAACATTGTACAGTATAATATAATCAATGTGTCTCAGAGTGTCATTATGTGAAATGACAAATTCTATTTAAAAAAAACAAACAAAATAACACAAACGTAATACACGTTTTTTTTTAAGAAACAGGAGTTTAAAAATCATAAGGCCCAGAATGCCTAAAACCTAAGAAACATCTAAGAAACATGTTGAGGCTGAGAATTAGGAAAGTAAATTCTTTTAAATTGGCGTTTTTCTTAAAAATAATACATCCAATCAAAATAAGAGTTTTTCTTTGAATGTAGTTAAGCAAATTATACCTTGATGGTAAAAGACAGTAAAACAAAAAGATCCCAGGCAAGCTATGATAAAATATACTTTAAGATAAACGTTTCAAAACAAGCAAAATTTAAGAAACATGGGGCATATTATGTCAAAAGTTAAGAAACATTTAAGAAACATTTGAGGCTCAGATTGGCAAATTCTTAACAAACATTGAGGCTGCTTAGCAAAACTAGTTTCTTAAAATAAAAATCGTGTATGGAAAATGTCTAAGCAATTTTAGAATACGAACTTCCTGAATAACATAGTTTAATGTAATATTAAATGAAAAAAAAGATACGGAAAAACATTATGGCTCCCACCTATAATACCATGCTTTAAAACGGGAAAGAAATCAAAGTCAGCTAATTATTGTATTCCACCGTTTAACAGCTGCACATAAAGTTGAAGGATGATGATGATGAACAAGATCGGACATTAACTGCCTCCTATCTCGTAAAACGACTATGGCTCCTATACTATGCCGACTTATACCCTGAATATCAGATGTTTTTCCGTGTAGCTGGAGTTGATGGCAATTTTATAGCAGAAGATGTACATTAAATCAAAGTGTTTATAATGTTGATTACCTTGGAGAAACGTCAGTTTATTCAAAAGTTTATTCACAGTGTTATAAATAAATGCTAACTGCCATGTAGTAGGACCTCCGAAAAGATAACAACATGAACATTGGAAAAATGAAAAACAACACTTACTATGGCGGATTTTTTCTACTTTTTCCAGTTTTTACAGGATTTCTCGTAAAATATTAGTATTTGTCTAACACAGTCACCGCTTCTGTGTTTTAAGAGAAAGAATTTCCGTTTAAACAACGCTTTAATGCCTTGCTATCAAGTTTCGCCTCGTTCCCATACAGTCTATTGTTTTACTACTTGCATTTCTGATTACTTTAATATGTATTTACTTGTTATTTCCATTCCGCAGTGGGATTTTAATACCATGTCTAAACGGAATACACATTTCGGAATTTCTGCATAAACGACGCGTTAATACTTAGTTATCAAGTTTCGCCTGGTTTCTATGTTTTGAATTGTTTTTCTAATTTTATAATGATTTCAGTAACTAATAGTCACTTGCTATTTTAATTCCTCATTGGAATAATTAGAAGTAATTAAGAATTTGAAAAAGAGGCGACAATTAGGATCTAGGCAATAACACGGTGTTTAAACAGAAATTCGGGAAAGGTTGTTGGAGACAACAAAAATTAGTTTGATTTTAATCGCTAGAATTTGCGCAAATAAGAAAAAATTACTTCTCTTGTTAACTTTGTTATTTCAGCATTCATTGAATCCCCATAAATATTTTTCATCGCCAAAGTTATTGGACTTTCATAAAGCTAAAGGTGCGAATCATTGATAAAAATTGTTTTTTTGTCTTCTTCCCTGACTTTTTCCACATCCCGAAACTTTCATGTTTGTAATGTTTAGAAATTTCCCATCGAATGATGTGAAAATCAATTTTGTAACTATAACAAACACATAGTTATTCACATTCAAAATTGGATTTTTTTAGATACAGACTGTTTGTATCAAAATGCCTGCTCCTCTAGCTTTTCAAGTCGTTATTTTTAATAATTATTTAGCAAAATTTTAGGAATTTTGTATCACATGAAAAAGCCTTCTTTACCTCTTTGTACGAGCTATTCAGCGAAATTATAATTTTTGTAAAGTTATTGAAATAAACTTCTTGAAAGTTTAATCAGCAGGAGCATCAGTGTAAGTTTATTAAACCACTTGTAATTTAATCAAATTTGAAAAGCAATTGCTGACTCACGCTTGTAAGTATCTCTTTAACATCGAAGATCTTTTGCTAAAACTTTTATGTTTCATAAAGAACTAAAAAAGGCATTTCATCAGAAACAAAATTTACTACGACAGGAAATTTAGAGTGTAAGTTTATTAAACCACATGTAATTTAATTAAATTTGAAAAGCAATAACTGAGTCACATTTGAAAGGTTTTCTTCATTAGCGAACAAATTTTGCAAAAACCTTTCTGTTTCATAAAGATCTAAATGAAGCATTTCAGTAGATATGAAATTTGCAATATTCTAACAAATCATTTATGAAAAACAAGATGCCCTCACCGATAAAAGGATTTCTGTAAAATCGGTTAAAATATGAAAAGTGAGAGACTATTTAACATTTTTGAAACTTGAATAATTTTGAGTGGTTGAATGTTCGCATAATTTCTACATTACATTTCTAATTAAATACTCCTCAGGGGACCGTCTTTTTTCAGGATACAGTCAGGGGTGGATGTAGGATTGTTTAAGGGTAAGGTAAAGTTTTTTACAAGACACGTAAAGGCGCAATCGATGAAATTTGCGCCAGTTAACGCCCAAGCCAATACATACTTTAGGAAAGTTTTCAAAATGTCGGAACCGTTAACTCGAACTCATTTGTCATGACAAAAGGAATGCAAGTCTGTGTTGTGGCACCAACAAGATGAGGGAAATAAACAAAAGAAAACTAATTGAGTATGAATAAAATGTATTGTAGCTGCCACGTTTTATAAGTCGAAAAAAATATTTTCTACCAGATTGGAGGCTAAATAAATAGTCAATGACTTACCTCAGCTGTTGTCCTTTCCGTATTCTTGATTGCCTGTACAACAGGAACAATCCACCAATGAAATCTTCCTTGAAATGAATCAAACGATCTAATTTTCATTCACCTGTACCATATTGGATGACTCAGAATAGATAAATACATGATATGTTATCTATGTACTGGTCAAGGTGATCAGATATAGACAAAAGTAAATTTTTTGTTTCTGCTTTTCCGAAACATTTCTTTATCTCTTATCTATTTCTGGCACAATGTCAAGCAAGTCAGCTGGGAAGCCGTTGTCAAAATTCTCAAAATACTTTGCCGAGTCAACAGGACCTTTCATTTGTGCTTCGTCCAAAATTTTGTGACACTTGGAGAACTTTCGGAATTTGGTGCAATTTTGACCCAAATTGCAAGTTAATCAGCCTGAAGTCAATTAAAAACGTTTTATTGCTATGTTGTGTGCGGGCATGACTTATATGTAAGTTTTAATCGAATTATTTACTTTTTTGAGATCTATCCAAAATGTCACGGAGATACATATGTTACACCGTCAAATGTAGTAACTCCGTTAAATGTAGTAAAAATCTCCGTCAAATGTAGTAACGCTAAATGTAGTAAAAATCTACGACAAATGTTGTAACTCCGTCAAATGTAGTTAACCTACGACAAATGTAGTTAGCACCTTTAAGTTCGGAATGAGCCATAGATAGGCCAAACACGTGAAGGTCTTCACCGGGTAAATTTTCAAGGGCTATCAGGTGGCTGCATAATTAAAACCAAAATCGCGCATCCGGAGTAAAAAAGACGCTAATATGAGCTGAATGAGCCGTAATTAGGAAAAACACGTTAAGGTCTTCGCCAAGTAATTTTTCCAGTGCTATCAGGTGGCTGTGTAATAAGCCTGGAATTTGCGCATGCGTATTCACAGCATGTTACAACAATTATAATAAATTTAATAGAATTGTACTTGTAATTAATTTTTATTTTTGTTTATGTGGTAAATAAATACTTACTTACTTACTTACTTACTTACTTACTTACTTACTTACTTACTTACTTAGTACACGTAAAATCAGGCATAATTAAGAAAACACATGAACGTCTTCAACAGGTAACTTTTCAAAGACTATCAGGTGGCCATATAGTAAAACCAAAAATTGCGCATGCGCAGTAGAAATCTGCTAGTATGAGGTAAATCAGCCACAATTATGCAAAACACACCAAGATTTTCATCATACAATATTCTAGGTGTTATGAAGTGGCCATGTAATAGATCCCAATTTCGCGCATGCGCAGTGAAAAAATTTAGGTAGAATTATGACAAGAAAAGTCAAGTTCATGTAAATATACATGTATTTTCAGTACTGGTAACAAAACATAAGAAGTGTTTGTTTGAAGGTATGCTGAATTCAATTAACGTCACACATACAAGGGTTTACCTCCTTCTCACGAACTAAGAGTCGGTTAGAAATGAAATATTTAATTAAAAAGTGACAATATGCTAACTGCGTGTTTCACTAAAGGTTATAATTCCCTGTGTTCCAGTTAAATCAATAAGTTGAGGATACATTTGACAATAACAGAACAGGTACTTATTCAAAGGTTTTATAAAGAGACCCTATGCAAATACAATTCAATAATTTTCAAAGATGATAACCAAAGTAGTAGTTTATACGGCCAAGCTGTACTTTAAATGAAAATTTGCTCATTTGATTCATTTCAAGCAAGATTTCATTATGTGGATTGGCGGATCCTTCCTGTTCATGTACGGGCAATCAAGAAAACGGAGTGGACAACATCTGAGGTAAGTCATTGACTATTTATTTAGCCTCCAATCTGGCAGAAAATAAGTAAGTAAGTAAGTAAGTAAGTAACGGCAGTTTTCAGTCCTTGGGATTCCATCCGTAATGGATGGTTCTTCCGCCAGCCGACTTGCAACTGTTAGTTGACTTACCGGCAGAGATACGTATAGCATTGCTCTAACTTGCCCGAAGGCCAATGTGCAGTCAGCCGATGGCTCCTAATGGGTTGACACGCTGATTTTAAAGCGCATCGTAGTGGTGTATTGAGATACGACATAACTAGACTCGAACACGGGTCGCAGCGGTCGCACTCAAAGGTACTAGCCACTACACCATCGCTGATATCAAAAATATGCAAAAAATAACTTTTTTGACTTATAAAACGTGGCAGCTACAATACATTTTATTCATACCCAATTAGTTGTCTTTTGTTTGTTTCCCTCATCTTGTTGGTGCCACAACACAGACTTGCATTCCTTTTGTCATGACAAATGAGTTCGAGTTAACGGTTCCGATATTTTGAAAATTTTCCTAAAGTATGTATTGGCTTGGGCGTTAACTGGCGCAAATTTCATCGATTGCGCCTTTACGTGTCTTGTAAAAAACTTTACCTTACCCTTAAACAATCCTACATCCACCCCTGACTGTATCCTGAAAAAAGACGGTGCCCTGAGGAGTATTTAATTAGTAATGTAATGTAGAAATTATGCAAACATTCAACCATTCAAAACTATTCAAGTTTCAAAAATGTTAAATAGTCTCTTACTTTTCATATTTTAACCGATTTTACAGAAATCCTTTTATCGGTGAGGGCATCTTGTTTTTCATAAATGATTTGTTAGAATATTGCAAATTTCATATCTACTGAAATGCTTCATTTAGATCTTTATAAACAGAAAGGTTTTTGCAAAATTTGTTCGCTAATGAAGAAAACCTTTCAAATGTGACTCAGTTATTGCTTTTCAAATTTAATTAAATTACATGTGGTTTAATAAACTTACACTCTAAATTTCCTGTCGTAGTAAACTTTGTTTCTGATGAAATGCTTTTTTTTAGTTCTTTATGAAACATAAAAGTTTTAGCAAAAGATCTTCGATGTTAAAGAGATACTTACAAGCATGAGTCAGCAATTGCTTTTCAAATTTGATTAAATTACAAGTGGTTTAATAAACTTACACTGATGCTTCTGCTGATTAAAAGGTTATTCACCGGTAAGCTAATCAACTTTCAAGAAGTTTCTTTCAATAACTTTACAAAAATTATAATTTCGCTGAATAGCTCGTAGAAAGAGGTAAAGAAGGCTTTTTCATGTGATACAAAATTCTTAAAGTTTTGCTAAATAATTATTAAAAATAACGACTTGAAAAGCTAGAGGAGCAGGCATTTTGATACAAACAGTCTGTATCTAAAAAAATCCAAATTTGAATGTGAATAACTTTGTATTTGTTATAGTTACAAAATTGATTTTCACATCATTCGATGGGAAATTTTCTAAACATTACAACCATGAAAGTTTCGGGATGTGAAAAAGTCAGGGAAGAAGACAAAAAACAATTTTTATCAATGATTCGCACCTTTAGCTTTATGAAAGTCCAATAACTTTGGCGATGAAAAATATTTATGGGGATTCAATGAATGCTGAAATAACAAAGTTAACAAGAGAAGTAATTTTTTCTTATTTGCGCAAATTCTAGCGATTAAAATCAAACTAATTTTTGTTGTCTCCAACAACCTTTCCCGAATTTCTGTTTAAACACCTAATTGTCGCCTCTTTTTCAAATTCTTAATTACTTCTAATTATTCCAATGAGGAATTAAAATAGCAAGTGACTATTAGTTACTGAAATCATTATAAAATTAGAAAAACAATTCAAAACATAGAAACCAGGCGAAACTTGATAACTAAGTATTAACGCGTCGTTTATGCAGAAATTCCGAAATGTGTATTCCGTTTAGACATGGTATTAAAATCCCACTGCGGAATGGAAATAACAAGTAAATACATATTAAAGTAATCAGAAATGCAATTAGTAAAACAATAGACTGTATGGGAACGAGGCGAAACTTGATAGCAAGGCATTAAAGCGTTGTTTAAACGGAAATTCTTTCTCTTAAAACACAGAAGCGGTGACTGTGTTGGACAAATACTAATATTTTACGAGAAATCCTGTAAAAACTGGAAAAAGTAGAAAAAATCCGTCATAGTAAGTGTTGTTTTTCATTTTTCCAATGTTCATGTTGTTATCTTTTTGGAGGTCCTACTACATGGCAGTTAGCATTTATTTATAACACTGTGAATGAACTTTTGAATAAACTGACGTTTCTCCAAGGTAATCAACGTTATAAACACTTTGATTTAATGTACATCTTCTGCTATAAAATTGCCATCAACTCCAGCTACACGGAAAAACATCTGATATTCAGGTTATAAGTCGGCATAGTATAGGAGCCATAGTCGTTTTACGAGATAGGAGGCAGTTAATGTCCGATCTTGTTCATCATCATCATCCTTCAACTTTATGTGCAGCTGTTAAACGGTGGAATACAATAATTAGCTGACTTTGATTTCTTTCCCGTTTTAAAGCATGGTATTATAGGTGGGAGCCATAATGTTTTTCCGTATCTTTTTTTTCATTTAATATTACATTAAACTATGTTATTCAGGAAGTTCGTATTCTAAAATTGCTTAGACATTTTCCATACACGATTTTTATTTTAACCCTTTATCTGGCAAATTTTGAAATAAAGCTCAGAAAAATTTAACTGTGGTGATTTTAGATTAGAAACTGTCAAAATAACATATCAAAATGAAAAATTAGAAAATTTTAAAAATTTGGGCAAATTTGGGTATGACTCCATTTGGCATCATTGCCAGATAAGAGAAAAAAATTCTTTCAAGTAAATTTCCAGTAAAACTATCACGTTGTATTTCCAAGTTATTAATAAAAAACTAAAGTTACTACATGAATAAAAATGCAAATCAAGTTCTGTACAGTCCTTTCAGGTATCTCTATGTTTAACTAAAACATAAAAGTGCATGAGACTTTTCTTTTGTTCAACAACTGAAACATACATAAAAATGCAAAAAACTGTTTTTGTGTTTATTACTTTGTATGAAAGTCTTGAAAACAATTCCTGTCTTTGACTAAGCAAAGTGCCAATTTATCTTAAAGTATATTTTATCATAGTTTGCCTGGGATCTTTTTGTTTTACTGTCTTTTACCATCAAGGTATAATTTACTTAACTACATTCCAAGAAAAACTCTTATTTTGATTGGATGTATTATTTTTAAGAAAAACGCCAATTTAAAAAAATTTACTTTCCTAATTCTCAGCCTCAACATGTTTCTTAGATGTTTCTTAGGTTTTAGGCATTCTGGGCCTTATGATTTTTAAACTCCTGTTTCTTAAAAAAAAACGTGTATTACGTTTGTGTTATTTTGTTTGTTTTTTTTAAATAGAATTTGTCATTTCACATAATGACA
The DNA here is from genome assembly GCA_027922465.2 of Turritopsis dohrnii. Lineage (NCBI taxonomy): Eukaryota > Metazoa > Cnidaria > Hydrozoa > Anthoathecata > Oceaniidae > Turritopsis > Turritopsis dohrnii. Next base: position 50,225 of record BQMF02000623.1, on the reverse strand, counting down.
TTCTGAGACACATTGATTATATTATACAATGTTGAAGAAAAACAGTCAGATTTGGATCATTAATTTCTTAAAGATCAATTAACAGTTCCTTAATGACATTTTCTTTTATGAGCTAAAAAATTTAAAACATCAACAAAGTTTCTTTACGAAGCTTTTCGGATTTATTCCATTATCAAGTAAGATGTATAAAAACAAGTTTTCTTATTTATACTACAACGTATCTAAATTATATATAATTACACTAAAATTGATCTTAATTACAATAAAATATATACAACAGAGAACTTAAGCCCCAAAGGGACTCAAGTAATTCCATTTCTAAAAAGAATTAATAACTTAGTGTCTATTTGATTGTTAAGTGTGGGCTTTTGTAAAGTGATAAAAGAAGCTTCTAATTTTTTTTTTTTTTTTTTTTTTTTCTATCTTTGTAAAAAATTGGAGCTCTTGTGAGAATTGTCCAATGGAATTTATGATTAATGTTATTTTTTAAATGTTTTGCCGGCTCAGAATCTTTTCTAATGTCTTCGTGTTCATTCCAACGGGTAACTGCATTTCTTCTTGTTTCCCCTATGTACGTAGCACCACAATCACATGTACCTTTGTAAATTACGCAAGAAGGATATGGGTTTTTATCTTTCAAGTTAAACAATGTACGGACTTTTTTCGTTATCCACTTAATTCGTAAATCAAATTGATCATTTGTGAAAGCTTGAAACTTTTTGAGAAAGTTCCTTGAGATCTTCTCATTTCAAAAACAAAATGGAATTTCAACAAATAACTTGGGCTTTTCTTCTTTAAACAGAAAATCTGGAATAATTTGTGGATCTTCTGCTTGTTTATCACGAAAGTTTTTAATGACGTTATTGACAAAATTCAGGAAATTTTCTTTTGTTCCGATCATAAAATCTTTTGAACTTGTTATGCAATAGCACGCGCATTTAATTCCCAAAACTTTTATCTTATCAACTTGCTCGGTTATAAAATGTAAGGCTTAAGAATTTCTAACGACAGAAATTATGTTTGAACTCATCTGGTTGTGTTTGTAAACTTGCTGTATCGTTGCACGCGTTAATTGATCTTTAACATGTTAATGATCTGAAACCATGATATTTTCCTTAACTTTTGGAAGAATAATGACTTTGCTTCAAATTTTATATTTTCAGAAAGAGCTGGAAAAGAGCTGTCATATAGTACGCAACTCGCAAAAATTGCATTGAAAGTTTGTGGATAAAACATTCTGAAACACTCTGTATCAAAACTAGCATGTAGCTTTAGCTAAAAATGCCTCCGCGCTCAAGCATTGCAATTTGTCCACACAGCAAGCTATACATTGCAAGCCTATACAACGGAAACAAAACCAAATAAAAATTTTGCTAATTTTTGTTATCTCCTAGGCCTATGTCACACTGATGCTAATATACCTTTAACAAATGTAAATAAGGCTGAATAAGTAATGTCAAAAAGTATTTGCTACAAACAAAGGAAATGTGTGAACTGAAACCATGGATACGTATTTTATAAGCAAAAAAGATGCCCTTGCAGTCATAAGGATTTCTGCGAAAACCTGTAGAAGCGTAAAAATGAAAGACTAGTGACATTTTTGAATTTTGATGATTGAATGACTTATACAATACAACATCACATTTTTGATCACACACTCCCTAGGAATCCATGAAAGCATGACTGATACATACTTTAGATCAAAAAATAGAAAAACAAAAATAGTCAAGTTAAAAGGTTTGTCAACCTTTGTTCATCTCCTTGAATGAAGACAATTTACCTTTAAAAAAGTGTAAACAGGGCATAACTAGAAACAACAGAAGCTTTTGCATACAAAGAAAAGAAATACCCATAAGGTGCGCATCGTGACCATGGATACGCATTTTATATGACAGATGTTTTTTTTAAAAAACTATGTAAGTGTGAGCGAAAAGAAAAAAAAACACAAACTTTTTCGAAAAAAATATAAGAAACAAATAAAAGCGAACAATTCATCAGAAACACTATGTTTTGAACTAACTACGTATCTACCTACCTAAGCTAGCTACCAAGCATGTCAAAACGTAGCTTTTAAAAAGTTAAACTAGGAGCGACTTCGATGAATTTTGCTAACTGCGAGAGAGCTTCGAAACTCAAGACGTTGTCAACAAGAAACTTTTAAAATCATAATTTTATGATAAGCGAGATGCTTCGAATTGGGTGAAACTGAAGTTCTCCATTGTGTTTTTGGTGAGAGAAATGTCTTCTTTTTGTGAAAAAGTGGCAAAACACTAAAATACATATATAGAGAACGTTTTGGTAGTTTTCACGTAAATGCACACACGAAATTTCAAAAAACCACTTGGTTTGGCCAGCAGAAAAATTTCATGAAAAGATTATAAACATTTATTCAGAAACTTAAAAAACAATAAATTTTTAGTTACGTATACACGCCAGGGCATCATGAAAGCATAACTGACACAATACGAACCTTACATTAACTTCTAATAAACTTAATGAACAAAATAACATCAAATTTATATGCTTTCAGATATCACAGTGATTACGTATGTACGGTCAATCTTCCTAATTACGAAAAGACTTCCCAAACACAAAAAGTAAACAAAGATTAGGATTATGAAAAATACTAGTATCCCGGGTAAAAGTGTACCCATGTTGTAGAGCTCGAAAGACTGATCAAAAAGATGTATGGGATCGTTTCGCTACGACCAACCGTTGCAGAGATATCGTCGATCAAAGATTTCGATGACGTCATAGCCGCAGTACCAAATAAAATTTGGGCCCAAATGTTGCGTCTCCCGTTCACCCGTGTCGCGGACCCCCAAAAACGTCAGTTATCCCTATTGGTTGTCGAGATATTTCCCCAAAAACCTCGCGTTCGATTGGGGATGCAATGCAATGATTCCCCGTGTGATCATAAAAAACTGACGTCAAATGATGCCACGTGCTTTTGGAATGATCGTGAAAAAAGTGTCTCTCACCTCTACGTGGTTTTACGCGCACGTAAGAGGACGATGACCGTAAAAATTAAACAAATACATCACTCTCTAAAATAAAAGTGTGACACACAGCGCGGATTATTATAATAAGACTAGTATCCCGGGCAAAAACTTTTTACCGATCTTAACTTCGGAAATATTAGGTCAAATCCACCATTCCCGTGTATGTACCCCGTGACGAAAATTTCAATTACGGAATCGGGACTGGAAAGTGTTGTAGAGCTCGAAAAACTGAGCAAAAAAATGTATGGGATTGTTTCGCTACGACCAACCGTTGCAGAGATATCAGCGATCAAAGCTTTTGATGATGTCATAGCAGCAGTACCAAATCAAAATTTAGGACCAAATGTTGCGTCACCCCATCACCCGTATCGCAGACCCTAAAAAACGTCAGTTATTCCTATTGGTTCTCGAGATACTTCCCCAAAAACGTCGCGTTCGATTGGGGATGCAATGCAATGGTTCCCCCGTGATCCTAAAAACATCTGACGTCAAATGTCACGTGCTATTATACTAATCGTGAATGTGTCTTGCGTGGGCGAACTGCCGCTATATGACCACGATTAAGAAGATTTTGACCATTAAAAAAGCAAAAACACAACACTCTCTAAGTTAAATGTGTTGCACACAACGCGAATTAGTATATACTAGTATCCCGGTTTACAACTTTTTACCGAACTAAGCTTCGAAAACATTAGGTCAAATCCACCATTCCCGTGTACGTACCCCGTGACGAAAAAATAAATCATAGAATCGCAACTCAAAAGTGTACCCATGTTGTAGTGGGATGCACGATTGCGGATTAGTATAAGTAGATGACCTAAACTTAGCTACCAAAATTAGCAAACATAACTGAAAACAGAAATTTGCGTAAAAAGATGTCCAGTATTTAGAATTTACAGACAATCAATGTAAGTTTCAATTTGCTATCGTAAATAGTAAGTCCCAATTCCTAATTCAGGACATTGATAATACAGCCAAGAACTATACAAGTATATAATACGCTAAAATAGCTAGAGAATCATCAAGGGTTACAAGACATTCCTTGTATGTTGTTGGAGCTGAAGAGGAAACTGAGCTGAGCTGTATGTATCCAGAGCTTAAAAAGCACTACAGCCCACACATGAAACAAACAGTATTTTGTATCTGGAAAGGCTTAAAAGAATCGCAGACATTTTCCAAAAAATAAAAGTTGCACACACTGCACACATTCAGAACTTTTTTTAGAAAAAAATGAACGCAGTAGAATCATTTTAATATAATTATAAATTTTTACCCCTTCTCCCTTAAATCTTCTTTTAAATCTGTTCAATATTGATCAATCAACACGTGGAAGTCTGTGGGTTTCTTCGGTTTCTTCTACCATTATGCGAACGGCGTGCAAATGTGAAGTCGAAAAATACCCGGATGATCACACGGCGGAAAGTCAAGCCAATAAACTAGCGCTATTAAAGTTAGTTAAAGCACCCTTGCGAAATAGTGGTGCTTTATGCACCAATGAACATTAAGACGGCTTTTGTATGAACCAATCAAATTGGAGAAACAAATATGACTAGGTTTGGACAGTAAAATGAAAAAAAAAACAAGATGCCCTTGCAGGCATAAGGATTTCTGCAAAATCAGCTGAAGTATGAAAAAAGAAAGACTACGAAATTCTTGAAATTTAAGAAAAGTTTAATCCGCAATATATATTTATTAAATTTCTGATCATGTACTCCCCAAAAATCAGGAGAAACATAATTTCCACTAAAAAAAACTTTATACCAATAAACACCAATAAACTTGAATATACCTGAATGACATATGTTCTTTATTTTGTTGGTACAAAATGATATTAACGATTCAGTGATCAATTCAGATTCAGCCGAAGTATGAAAAAAGAAAGACTACGACATTCTTGAAATTTAAGAAAAGTTTAATCCGCAATATATATTTATTAAATTTCTGATCATGTACTCCCCAAAAATCTGGAAAAACATAATTTTCACTATGCAAAACTTTATACCAATAAACATCAATAAACTTGATTATATCTGAATGACATATGTTCTTTATTTTGTTGGTACGAAATGATATTAAGGATTCAGTGATCAATTCAGATAAGACAATGAGTATGCATGTAAGTCAATGTAAATGTTATGAATTTAATATGTATTGTCAATCTTCCTAACAGAATTCCTAAGAACAAAAAAGAACGCATAGATTTTAATGATACAAAATACATCCATATACATACAAAATCAACATACATAACTGAAACTTAAAGTTAAAAACTTAGAAACTAAAAAAACATTAAATTTTTAATTACGCATACACCCCAGGAAATTATTAAAGCATAGCTGACACAATATGAAACTTACGCACGTTAACTGCCAATAAACTTAATGAACAAAAGAACAGCAAGATGCCCTTACGGGCAGAAGGATTTCTGCAAAATCAGCTGAAGTATGAAAATGGAAGACTAACAATAACATTCTTGAAACTTGAAAGATAGGTGGGGATTGTGACACACAAATTAAAATGAGATTTGTTATTGAAATTTTGAAGTTAAATATGTTCAAACAGCTGGCCAAAGGTGTGCTACCAGTGAAAATTTTCATGACTAAATGATTTGAAATTATATGTTGACTCTTTTGAATGTTTGAATGATAGTGAGAAATGTAAAAAGTACTTTTATAATTACATAAACAATACACAAATTACATATAAAAGATACGCATGACATAACAATCAACCCAAAATTACCTAATTTAATCTAACACAATAGAAGAAAAGTTTATAAAAATTCTTTTAGAAATTCGAAAAGGTTGAATGATCTTTACAAGGCATGCCGAAAGTGTACTATGTAAAACTTTATTGCATATATACATCTGAATGACATGAAACATTGTTTATTTTGGGTATACAACATACGATTAAGTTTATATTGATCTTTTCTGATATCACAGTGATTACGTATGAAAATCATGTAATATGCTTTAAACATTTGATATACACTTCCAATCTTCTTAATTACATACAAACAGAATTCCCAATGTTGCAAATACAAAAAATAATCAAAGATCTTGATCATTAAAAGTATATGCTCTATAAATTTATACCAAAATTTACCAAAATTTTGTATTGTGTTACTAATAGTACAGTAATTTGAATTTATACACAGAACATTTCAATTTGCCAGGATGATGATCAGGGCTACATTACAAAACAAAACGCGATTATAGAAAAAACATCAACAAACAAATCAACAAACATAACATAATAATAAATACGTATTTTATACTGACGCTCGACCCACACACAAGCCACATACAAACAGGAACAAATTCACAATAGATAACATGAGCAAATAAAAACGTTCAACTACAAAGAAACATATCAACTGTGACTAACAATACAATACGACATTAACACTACATACACGGGTCCACGCAGCACGTAAAAATTGAACACAACGTAATTGTTCATTAACAATCGTGATTAGGAAGATCATTCGTAAATGGGGGCATTGTCAGTATATCTTAGCTAAACAATCATCGAGCAAAAGTGGTGCAGAGCTGAGGAGAAAAAGGTGTTAAAGTATTACAACCCAAACAAGAAACAAAAAAATTCTTTCGTATCTAGAAAGGCTTAAACATTGAAACATTTTCCCCTAATACAAACACATAGCTCTTTGACTCAAAACTTCTGAAGTTGCAACTTTTTAGTTAGAAAAGAATTATCACACTACAAGTGTACGGTCAGTGAAAGATTCCATACCGTAAAACCAGATCTGAGAGTATGTTTATCTAACAATTCAAACTTCTCGGTGAAAAGTCTCTTAAAAGTGTTTGGAAGAACGAGTCATCACGTGACCAAATACTCGTCATCCCAAACAAATGTAACAAGGTTTTAACCATAAAGATTTGATGGTCTGAAACTGTTAGATAAACTTACTCTTAGATCTGGTTTTGCGATATGGAATCTTGCACTGAACCAAGTGTACGTACTCCCCAGAGCTTCATGAAAGCATAATTGACACTACAAAAACTTTAAACTATATATACCACCAGACCTATATTTATTAACATCTGAATGAAAAATACTTACTTTATTTTGGAATAAAGTATACAGAATAATGTTAAGTGTACATTCATCATTTCTGATTTCAAAGTAATTACGTGAGTATATCATATACATACTTCAAACATTAAAGATTGCTATCAATCTTCCTAATTACCAATGGACTAATTTCAAACAAAAAAGTAAGCACAAATTTTGATCATGAAAAATACAAAACTGAATGTTGAATGTTTTTTACAGGATGTGAAGTGTTTCGAATTATATATCAAAATTAGGAAGGCTGTCCATAATTATAGACATTGATAACCTAAAAACTACTGATCACCGACAAAAAACAATACTGCATTTCAAAGCATTATACAAGCTAAAGATATAAAAAGTGACGCTGAGCAGGCAGACATTTGGAGCTGAGATGGAACTTAAGCTGAGCTGTACGCATCATGAGCTTAAAAAACATTACAGCCCACATTTGAAACGAACATTGATCTTTTTTTAGAAAAAATCTCAGACATTAGTCACAAAAACATTCTATTTATAAAAGGAAACGAAAAATCTCCATTGAATCATAATAATATAATGTAAGATAATAATAAATTACTGCTACAAATTCTATTCTTCGTCTTCAGTTTTGGAAATGTGCTTCTAATTTTACTGACTAAAGCTGCTTTGGGATCCTTTTGGTTGGTTATTTGTTGTGAGTTTCTTCTTCGACTGAAATGCGTGACTTTGACTTTGGCTTCGTGTAAACATTCGCACGAGATTTCAAAAAACCGCTAGGTTTGGACAGCAGAAAAAAAAAAAAGAAAAACAAAGCCGGTTTTAAAGTATTTCTTGCTTTCGCAGAAATCCAATAAATTTAAATAGATGCTGTAAGATATCACAGTGATAACGTAAGTCTTTTAATATATACGGTCAACCTTCCTAATAACGAAAAGACTTCCCAAACAAAAAAAAGTAAACAAAGATTTGGATTATGTAAATATGTGATCCAAATTAGCAAACATAACTGAAAGTAGTTAAAATTTACAGACAGTCGAGATAAGTTTCCTATTTGCTATCGTAAATAGGAAGTCCTATTCCTAATTAAGGGCATTAATAATAATACAGCCAAGAACTATTATACAATTAAATATGCTAACATAGCTAGAGAAATACCTATCAAACATAAAATGATGCAGGCAGAGGTTAGGCAGACATTCTTGTTGTTGGAGTTGAAGAGGAAACTGAGCTGAGCTGTACGTATCCAGAACTTAAAAGGCATTACAACCCACAGATAAACAAACGAGCTTTTGTATTTAGAAAAGCTTAAAAGAATACCAGACATTTTCAAAAAAACAAAAACCTTTCCTTTTTGACACACTGTTTTTATAAAACATTGAGAACTTGTTTTTAAAAAAGAATGAACACAGTAGAATCTTTGTATGATAATCATAAATTTTTACCCTCTGCTCTCGGTCTTGGAACTGTAAATCTATTCAACATTCATCAATCAACTTTTGGAAGTTTCTTCGGTCACGCTGTAGTGTACCATTACGCGAACGGCGTGCAAATGTAAGTCGAAAAATACCCGGATGATCACATGGCGGAAATTCAAGCCATTGAACTAGCGCTATTAAAGTTAAGTAGCACCCTTTCGTAATAGTGGCGCTTCATGCACCAATGAACTTTCGGGAAAAAAAACGTTCTGTTTTCCACCTACGGTACCATGCTTTGACATGGGTAAAAAGCAAAGTCAGCTAATAATTGTATACCACCGTGTAACGTCAACACGAAAGCTGGAGGATAATGATGATGAACAACAAAATCGGAAACTGACATTCGCCTATCTCGTGAAACTACTATACTATCGCTTACGCTCGCTGCGGGGGCAATAAGATATTAACCCGGGTAAAGACTTACCGAACTTAACTTCGAAAACATTAGGTTAAATCCACCATTCCCGTGTACGTACACCGTGACAAAAAGTAAAATCACGGAATCGTGACTGGAAAGTGTATCCATGTTGTAGAGCTCGCCACGCATGTTCAGTATGCGTTGTGTCGCAGAATTTAACTCACGTAAAAGTTTTTTACGGCTTCAATTTCGAAAAAATGTGCGGAAGTCCCGTGACGAAATAACGTGACAAAAATTAAAATCGCGAAATCGGGACTGGAAAGTGTACCCACGTTGTTTAAAAAGGGTTGAAATACTGATCAAAAAATGTATGGGATGGTTTCACTACGATCCACCGTTGCAGAGATATCGTCGATCAAAGATTTTGATAAAGTCATAGCGGCAGTACTAAATAAAATTTGGGCCCAAATGTTGCGTCACCGATGACCCGCGTCGCGAGCCTAAAAAACGTCAGTTATCCCTATTGGTTCTCGAGATATTTCCCAAAAAACGTCGCATTCGATTGGGGATGCATATTCAATGGTTCCCCGTGTGATCACAAAAAAACTGACGTCAAATGCCACGTGCTTTTGGAATAATTGCGAAAAAGTTTCTCCCGCATCTACGTGGTTTTACGCGCACATAAGAAGAACTTGACCGTAAATTGAAACTAAATATATCACTCTCTAAAATAAAAGTGGTATGCACAACGCGAATTAGTATATATAGACTAGTATCCCGGGTAAAGCTTTTTTACCGAACTTAACTTCGAAAACATTAGGTCAAATCCACCATTCCCGTGTATGTACCCCGTGACGAAATAATGAATCATGGAATCGCAACTCAAAAATGTATCCATGTTGTAGAGCTCGAAAAACTGATCAAAAAAGTGTATGGGATCGTTTCGCTACGACCAACCGTTGCAGAGATATCCTGAATCAAAGATTTTGATGACGTCATATCCGCAGTACCAAATAAAATTTTGACCCAAATGTTGCGTCACCCCATCACTCGTATCGCGGACCCTAAAAGACGTCCGTTATCCTTATTGGTTCTCGAGATATTTCCCCAAAATCGTCACGTTCAATTGGGGATGCAATGCAATGATTCCCCGTGATTATAAAAAAAACGTCAAATGATGCCACGTGCATTTGGAATAATTGTGAAAAAAGTGTCTCTCGTCTCTACGTGGTTTTACGCGCATATAAGAAAACTTGACCGTAAAATTTAATTAAATATGTCACTCACTAAAATAAAGGTGGGATGCACGATTGCGGATTAGTATAATAAGACTAGTAACTCGCGTAAAAGTTTTTTACGACATTAATTTCGAAAAGGATCTGCAGAAATACGCGTTCCCGTGTGTGTACCCCGTGCCAAAAATTTTAATTACGGAATTGGAAATGGAAAGTGTACCCATGATGTAGAGCTTGAAAAGTTGGTCAAAAAAATGTATGGGATCGTTTCGCTACGATCAACTGTTGCAAAGATATCGTCGATCTAAGATTTTGATGATGTCATAGCCGTAGTACATAATAAAATTTGGGCCCAAATTTTGCGTCACCCCATCACCCGTATCGCGAATCCCATAAAACGTCAGTTATCCTTGTTGGTTCTTGAGATATTTCCCCGAAATTGTGGCGTTCGATTGGGGATGCAATGCAATGGTTCCACTGTGATAAGATAAAAATAACTGATCTCACGCCGCGTGCTATTATACTAATCCTCGATTATCAATGGTCTAACGAAAAGATGACCACGAATAAGAATATTTTGACCGAAAATTTAAAAAAAAATCGCGACACTCTCTAAGTTAAATGTGTTACACACATTGCGGATTAGTATATACTAGTAACTCGCGAAAATGTTTTTTACGGCTTTAAGTTCGAAAAGGATGTGCAAGAATCCCGCGTTTCTGCGTGCGAACCCGGTGACGAAAATTTCAATTGAGGAATCGGGACTGGAAAATGTACCCATATTGTAGAGCTTGAAAAACTGAGCAAAAAAAATCTATGGGATCGTTCCGCTACGACCAACCGTTGCGGAGATATCATCGATCAAAGATTTTGATGACGTTATGGCCGCAGTGCCAAATACAATTTAGACCCAAATGTTGTGTCACCCCATCACCCGTATCACGGACCCTAAAAAACGTCATTTATCCCTATTGGTTCTCGAGATATTTCCCCAAAAACGTCGCGTTCGATTGGGGATGCAATGCAGTGATTCCCCGTGTGATTATAAAAGAACTGACGTCAAATGATGCCACATGCTTTTGGAATAATCGTGAAGAAAGTGTCTGTCGCCTCTACGTGGTTTTACGCGCACATAACAAGAACTTGACCGCAAAATTTACTTAAATATATCACTCTCTAAAATGAAAGTGGGATGCACAATCGCGGATTATTATAATAAGACTAGTAACTCGGGTAAAGATTTTTACCGAGTTTAACTTCGAAAAGGATGTGTCAAGTTTGCCGTTCCCGTTGGGCGATCCCTGCGACGAAAATTTCAATTTGGGAATTGGAAACGAAAAATGTAACCATGTTGTAAAATTTAAACAAATATATCACTCTCTAAAATAAAATTGGTATGCACAATCGCGGATTATTATAATAAGACTAGCCGCCAGGGCGGCGTCGCTCGCCACCCATGTTCAGCTTGCATTGTGTCGCAGAATTTAACTTGTGTAAGAGATTTTTTTGATTCCTTTAATTCATTTCTAACATTCAGAAGATTTAAAACAAAAACAAACAGCAATACGTCTCAGAATGTACATTTATACGCAGAAGAGAAGTAACTTTAATGTAAAAAATGGCAATATATAACACAGAACTGTTTACCCAGACATACAAAACCAAACATTGAATAACATTACAAAAATGTTAATTCAAAACAAATTGATACCTTCCAACTTTTGCTTTTGTTCCAAAGTTACTACTGGACATCATTAATGAATTTTGAAATGATATATAGTCTGTTCTTCCCAAAACCATCAACATCATGATTAAAACCATGAGTTTCATTTCTTTATGCTTTTTTATTATTGCCTAAAAGAATAATATTTCAATTGTAATACCGAAAATAAAAAAAAAAACAAAAAGAAACCAAAAACAGAAAGGAAATTTAAGTACGCATTTATTCTAAAAACAATAACTAAAAACACAAATTTATCCGGAAGATTATTAGTGCCAAACTTATACACCCAGGCATAGTACGTAAACAATCATATACCATAACACAAAATAATGCATAAATTTGAGAAAATGTAGACTGAAAAAAAATCTATCCAATAATGCTTCTTTTTTGTAGGACATAATTCATAATTTAACCATATGCTTCATTTCTTTAATGGTTATATACACTTTTCTTTTCTGATGTAGCTAATAAAAGGGAATATTTCAGTTGAAGAACAGCTAAAATAATCACATTCATTGCAACCATATTGACGCAAACAAAAACAAAAGTTGGCTGGAACACAGCCAGATAGACAAAGTATCAAGCATCTTAAATTGTATAGAAAATCTAATAAAAGGCAGACATGGTTAGGTGAAATGAGACAGCATCAGACGTTCCCCCATTTCCACAGCCATGAGAACCATTTTTAATTGATTTGTAAATAAATAAATTACAGCGCACGTTACCAAAACAAATTTCGTTCGTTCCGCGTTCCTTTTCATCCAGCATCCAGTTTTCATCCAGCGAAAATACATACTAAATGGTAGAATAACTCATTATTCATAATTCAAAACTCAATTAATTAATCTTTCAAAACTAAATTAAAATGAAAACCATTCGTTACTGTGTAAAGGAACATCATTTCTTTCTGCATTTCTTCACTGCACTTTCTTCTGTATAGCCATAACTAAAACGTAAACAAACATTTAAATACATACACATTGGTTACCTGTTATTTTATCAATCTAAAACAAAGTAAATAAAACATTGAAACATGTGCTGGATGTATACTCGTTATTTGTTATTCGTTTTCCACATAAAAACCATTTCAGTATGATTTTATATAATACATACATAATAAACATAATACATTTACTTACGTTCTTTTATTAATCTAAAAAATAAAAACAAAAAAAGAAAAGCAAAAAGTTAAGGATAGTCCATACCCTCCTAAGCATGAAATCAGTTTTTCCCTGATAATTTGAAATGTGTTGATTTTTTCTTATCAAAAGTATATATTTTCTGAATCCTTTTTTAATTATCTGTCTAATGAGCCATATTTTGTGTATTAAAAATGAAAAGGACAGGAATTAGAAGAAAAAAAGTGAAGCGCAAAGGCCAACTGAACAAAATGAAAAAAACTGCATGGTTATATCTCGTTCACAAGGGGAGTTGGAACTCTTTACATGTTGGTCATCAAGCTAAAATTACTTTCAGAGAAAATCACATTTAAAGATTTTTTCTTCTTCCATCGCTTGTGTAAACAAAATTGAATAGCGATCAAATTCTATTGTGAATGTGAGATGTTGGAATGTATGAAAAGTTAAAAAGGTAGAAAACTATCTCATTGAATAATGATAGTGTGTATAATTATAAAGAAAACCACCTGGTTTTATTTTTAACGATAATAAAGCAAAATATTGAATACGAAAAGTAAACAAAGCCGAAAAAGTATGTATGGCGTCATGCATGTGCGTATATTCTCTTTGATAGAAAAATCAAAGTTAATTACTTGTGTAAACAAAGATTTTTTTGCCTTTTGGTTTTTGCTAATAACTCCATAATTATTTGGAATTTTAAAATTCTGATTGCAGAATCTGTTTTTAAATAAAAAATTGAAAGGAAATATTGAAAAAAAAATTTTTTCAAAAAAATTCACCTCGGAGGGTATGGACTATCCTTAAGCAATAAACGTTTTATAATAATACCTTCGTAAAGACCTGTTTGTTCGTCAAACGATTAATGAAAATGGATTTCATCTCAACGAACATCGTCGCTATAGTCTGTCCGATTTCGGCAACCAATAAAAACGGCGAAACGGTGATCACGTGTCAAAACAAATGATCGTTGGATGGCAGTGGAAGAGTTTCTTCACTGGTCGGACTGCCGCTATATGACCACGATTAAGAAGATTTTGACCATTGTAAAACAAAAACAAAACACTCTCTAAAATAAAAGTGGTGTGCACGATTGCGAATTATTATAAGTAGATAGTATCTCGCGTAAAAGTTTTTTACGACTTTAATTTCGAAAAGAATCTGCAGAAATACGACGCGTTCCCGTGTGTGTACCCCGTGACGAAAATTTTAATTACGGAATTGGAAATGGAAAGTGTACCTATGTTGTAGAGCTCTAAAAACTGATCAAAAAAGTGTATGGGATCGTTTCGCTAAGACCAACCGTTGCGGAGATATGGTCGATCAAAGGATTTGATGACGTCATAGTGGCAGTACCAAATTAAATTTAGGCCCAAACTTTGCGTCACCCCCTCACCCGTATCGCGAACCCTAAAAGACGTCAGTTATCCCTATTGGTTCTCGAGATATTTTCCCAAAAACGTCGCGTTCGATTGGGGATGCAATGCAATGATTCCCCCGTGATGCGATAAAAATAACTGACGTCACGCCGCGTGCTATTATACTAATCGTCAATTATCAATGGTCTAACGAAAAAATGACCACGATTAAGAAGATTTTGACCGTAAATTTTAAAAAAAAACACAACACTCACTAAGTTAAATGTGTTACACACGCACGCGGATTAGTATAATACTAGGCGCCAATGCAGCGTCGCTCGCCGCCCATGTCCACCTGTTCTGCATCACTATATCAATAAACGTCAAATTTCCTTATAAACGGCTCGTACAACTTGTGCTCAACCAGAAGCAGTTTCGAAGTCACAACCTCTGGTAAAACCAATCTTTTATCAGTGTAACAATACACCCAAAACGTAGAAGAGAAAACTTCAACTTTTTATTAGCTTTTGTTTTAAAAAAGTTACGCGCTCTAACATGGGTGCTGACAAACGTAAGGGGAAAATCGTTTCTCTTCTTAAAAAGATCACACAGGAGGAGAGAAAAAAGGCACGTGCTAAATGAATAAAGCGAATAAAAAAACGTTCGATCAGAACGCTTAACAATTAAAAGAAGAAGAATTAAGAAATTAATTTATTAAAAGAAAAGAAAAAAAAAAACATTTTGTTTTGATATGATACTCTTTTTTTACCTATTGGTTTCTAAACATTTTGATTGCTCAAAAAAAAAGTTCACCCGTCTCAGACAGTCAGGCAAGAGTTAGTGGCAAACCGAACATATGCTGCCACGTTCTGCCACTGCTGCTTTATGTCCAAAACGTTTAATCAGTTAGTTTCTTTGTATTTAGTTGATGTATTGTTTTCAAAGCCAAGTCAACGTGGAATATAAAACTAACAATAATATTAAAAACAAAACGTTATTCCTATTGGTTCACCAGCTAAAAAAAGTCACGTTCGATTGGGGTTGCAGTGTATTTTTTTCGAACTCACGTCGCACACAAAAAAAGAAATAATTTCGCTCACAACTCAATCTACCATTTTGCGTCACTTACAAACAAACAGACAGAGAATCGGCTATTAATATATAGAAGACTAGTATTGCGGGTAAAACTTTTTACCGAGTTTAACTTCGAAAACGTGAAGTCTAATCCGCCATTTCCGTGTACGTAACCCCTGACGGAAAAATAAATCATAAAATCGCAACTCAAAAGTGTGCCCATGTTGTACAGCTCGAAAAACTGGTCAAAAAAGTGTATGGGATCGTTTCGCTACGATCAACCGTTGCGGAGATGTCGTCGATCAAAGATTTTGATGACGTCATATCCGCAGTACCAAATAAAATTTAGGCCCAAATTTTGCGTCACTCCATCACCCGTATCGCGGACCCTAAAAAACGTCAGTTATCCCTATTGGTTCTCGAGATATTTCCCCAAAAACGTCGCGTTCGACTGGGGATGCAATGCAATGATTCCCCGTGATATCATAAAAGATCTGACGTCAAATGATGCCACGTGCTATTATACTAATCGTGAATGTGTCTTGCGTGGTCGAACTGCTGCTATATGACCACGATTATGAAGATTTTGACCATTAAAAAAACAAAAACAAAACACTCTCTAAGTTAAATGTGTTGCACACGATTGGGAATTAGTATAAGTAGACCAGTATCCCGGGTAAAAACTTTTTACCGAACTTAACTTTTAAAACATTAGGTCAAATCCACCATTCCCGTGTATGTACCCCGTGACAAAAAAATAAATCATAGAATCGCAACTCAAAAGTGTACCCATGTTGTAGAGCTCGAAAAGCTGATCAAAAAAGTGTATGGGATCGTTTCGCTACGACCAACCGTTGCGGAGATATCGCTGATCAAAGATTTCGATGACGTCATATCCGCAGTACCAAATAACATTTAGGCCCAAATGATGCGTCTCCCCATCACCCGTATCGCTGACCCCAAAAAACGTCACTTATCTCTATTGGTTCTTGAGATATTTCCCCAAAAACGTCGCGTTCGATTAGGGATGCAATGCAATGATTCCCCGTGATTATAAAAAACTGACGTCAAATGATGCCACGTGCTTTTGGAATGATCGTGAAAAAAGTGTCTCTCGCATCTACGTGGTTTTACGCGCACATAAGAGGAGGATGACCGTAAATTTAAACTAAATATGTCACTCTCTAAAATAAAAGTGTGACACACAACGCGAATTAGTATATACTAGTATCCCGGGTAAAAACTTTTTACCGAACTTAACTTCGAAAAGGATGGGTCAAAATCGCCTTTCCCGTGAACGATCCCCGTGATGGAAATTTCAATTTAGGAATTGGAAACGGAAAATGTAACCATGTTGTAGAGCTCGAAAAACTGATCAAAAAAATGTATGGGATCGTTTCGCTACGACCAACCGTTAGAGAGATATCGCTGATCAAACATTTCGATGACGTCATATCCGCAGTACCAAATAGAATTTAGGCCCAAATGATGCGTCACCCCATCAGCCGTATCGCTGACTTCAAAAAACGTCAGTTATTCCTATTGTTTCTTGAGATATTTCCCCAAAAACGTCGCGTTCGATTGGGGATGCAAAGCAATGATTCCCCCTAATCATAAAAAACTGACGTCAAATGATGCCACGTGCTTTTGGAATGATCGTGAAAAAAGTGTCTCTCGCATCTACGTGGTTTTACGCGCACATAAGAGGACGATGACCGTAAAATAAAACTAAATATATCACTCTCTAAAATAAAAGTGTGACACACAGCGCGGATTATTATAATAAGATAGACTAGTATCCCGGGTAAAAACTTTTTACCGAACTTAATTTCGAAAAGGATGGGTCAAAATCGCCTTTCCCGTGAACAATCCCCGTGATGAAAATTTCAATTTAGGAATTGGAAACCAAAAATTTAACCATGTTGTAGAGCTCGAAAAACTGATAAAAAAAATGTATGGGATCGTTTCGCTACGACCAACCGTTGCGGAGATATGGCCGATCAAAGGTTTTGATGACGTCATATCCGCGGTACCAAATAAAATTAAGGCCCAAATGATGCGTCACCCCATCACCCGTATCGCGGACCCTAAAAACCGTCAGTTATCCGTATTGGTTCTCGAGATATTTCCCCAAAAACGTCGCGTTCGATTGGGGATGCAATGCAATGATTCCCCCTGATCATAAAAAACTGACGTCAAATGATGCCACGTGCTTTTGGAATGATCGTGAAAAAAGTGTCTGTCGCTTCTACGTGGTTTTACGCGCACATAAGAGGACGATGACCGTAAATTAAAACTAAATATATCACTCTCTAAAATAAAAGTGGTATGCACAACGCGAATTAGTATATATAGACTAGTATCCCGGGTAAAGCTTTTTTACCGAACTTAACTTCGAAAACATTAGGTCAAATCCACCATTCCCGTGTATGTACCCCGTGACGAAATAATGAATCATGGAATCGCAACTCAAAAATGTATCCATGTTGTAGAGCTCGAAAAACTGATCAAAAAAGTGTATGGGATCGTTTCGCTACGACCAACCGTTGCAGAGATATCCTGAATCAAAGATTTTGATGACGTCATATCCGCAGTACCAAATAAAATTTTGACCCAAATGTTGCGTCACCCCATCGCCCGTATCGCGGACCCTAAAAAACGTCAGTTATCCCTATTGGTTCTCGAGCTATTTCCCCAAAAACGTCGCGTTCGATTGGGGCTGCAATGCAATGATTCCCCGTGATCATAAAAAAAACTGACGTCAAATGATGCCACGTGCTTTTGGAATGATCGTGATAAAAGTGTCTCTCGCATCTACGTGGTTTTACTTGCACATAAGAGGACGATGACCGTAAAAATTAAACAAATATATCACTCTCTAAAATAAAAGTGGGATGCACAAAGCGAATTAGTATATACTAGTATCCCGGGTAAAACCTTTTTACCGAACTTAACTTCGAAAACATTAGGTCAAATTCACCATTCCCGTGTACGTATTCCGTGACGAAAAAATAAATCATGGAATCGCAACTCAAAAGTGTACCCATGTTGTGGAGCTCGAAAAACTGATCAAAAAAATGTATAGGATCGTTTCGCTACGACCAACCGTTGCGGAGATATCGCTGATCAAAAATTTCGATGACGTCACATCCGCAGTACCAAATAAAATTTAGGCCCAAATGATGCGTCACCCCATCAGCCGTATCGCTGACCCCAGAAAACGTCAATTATCCCTATTGGTTCTTGAGATATTTCCCCAAAAACGTCGCGTTCGATTGGGGCTGCAATGCAATGATTCCCCGTGATCATAAAAAAACTGACGTCAAGTGATGCCACGTGCATTTGGAATGATCGTGAAAAAAGTGTCTCTCGCATCTACGTGGTTTTACGCGCACATAAGAGGACGATGACCGTAAAAATTAAACAAATATATCACTCTCTAAAATAAAAGTGGGATGCACAAAGCGAATTAGTATATATAGACTAGTATCTCGCGTAAAAGTTTTTTACGGCTTTAATTTCAAAAAGGATGTGAAGAAATCCCGCGTTCCCGTGGTGTGCAAATCCCGTTACGAAAATTTCAATTACGGAATCGGGACTGGGAAATGTACCCATGTTGTAGAGCTTAAAAAACTGAGCAAAAAAATGTATGGGATTGTTTCGCTACGATCAACCGTTGCAGAGATATCGTGGATTAAAGATTTTAATGACGTCATATCCGCAGTACCAAATAAAATTTAGGTCCAAATGTTGTGTCACCCAATCACCCATATCGCGGACCCTAAAAAACGTCAGTTATCCCTATTCGTTCTTGAGATATTTCCCCCAAAACGTCGCGTTCGATTGGGGATGCAATGCAATGATCCCCCCGTGATATAATAAAAATAACTGACGTGACGCCGCGTGCTATTATACTAATCGTCAATTATCAATGGTCTAACGAAAAAATGACCACGATTAAGAAGATTTTGACCATTAAAAAAGCAAAAACACAACACTCTCTAAAATAAAAGTGGGATGCACACACGCGGATTAGTATAATAAGATAGATGATAATTGATTTCAAGTACGATTATACTTGTTTCAAAGTTCCATTTCCTTTAACCAATCTCGCACCCAACACGTCTTTTTTCTGCTTATTTTCATCAAACGCCTTCTTCGAAATTTTTTTCGAAATAAACAAGCAAGCAGCCGCTTTGCGTGGATCAATTTTAAAAATGAATCAGAAACAACAAGTATTTAATAAAGAAAGTAACTTTTTGTAAGAAAAATTTAATTAATTTAAAAAATTTCAGAAAGAAAAATTTTAAATCTTTCGAAAGAAAAATTCATAAGTGTATCAGGGCCTAAAAACATTTCCTTTCTGTAAAAACACAAGATACATTACAAAATTTTTCTTTAGTAATGTCTGAAAGAAAACTTGCAAACCTTTCGGAAGAAAAATTCATAAGGGTATCAGGGCCTTAAAGTCATATTGTATTTTATATTTTACTAGAATGAAAGTAATTTAATTCGACACCGCGATTATGCAACTGTAAGCTTTCTTGAATGAATAACGAGTTATTGTTTTGATTTTGGTAAACAACACGAGCATAGTAGTTTCATGAGACAGGCGAAAGTGAGTTTTCGATTTTGTTCATCAGCTTCATCATCTTCCAACTTTTTGTGTTGCTGTTACATAGTGATATACAATTATTAGCTGATTTTGTTTTTTCCCGTTTCAAAGCATGGGAGACAGAAGGTTTTTTCGTATCTTTTTCTTAATTTATTATTATATTATACGATGTTATTTAGGAAGGTCCTATACTAAAATTACTGAGACATTTCTGATATTACTTTTGCGGTGTTTTAGTGAAGGGAACGACGATGATTTTGAAGCCCATATTGAAATCTTGATTTCTACTGCCTGGTTTTCACTGATCGTCTTAACGCTTAAAACGCAGCGATCTTAAACCTGAAAATGAATTTTTTTTGTTTTGTAGTGAAAACAACGTTAAAACAATCATTGATCTTCGGGCTTAAAACAGTGATTTAACCAGTAAAATAGATATAAAAATTCATTGATCTAAACTGTTTTAATACAGAGATATCAAAAAACATCAAAATGAAAATGGTGGTTCTCAGCAAGCAGCAAAAAGCTTCGACCATTTCAATAGCAATTTTGTATGACGATATTTACAAAAAAGGGAATGCAACAAAGAAAATGAAAGCCAAACGATTCTAGGTGAGAGATTTGTATCAAGAAAGAGAAAGTTCAACATTTTTTCACGTACTGACAAAGGAACTGATGGAACTGCTCGACCGTGAATACTTTTTTCTCTTTATGAGAATGTCACCAGACCGGTACGAACACCTTGTAGCCATTGTTGGTCCTAAATTGCAGCTTCAGAAGACTCGTCTCCGCGAACCAATATCACCATTTTTTTCATTATTCGAACGTTTTTTTCTCCTAGGAATTGACGTAACTCATCCAAATAATTAAAATATTTTAAGTGTCAAAAAATTTTGATTTTTTATTTGGCCTAAAATATATTTTAAGCCTTAAGCTTGGTTTTCACTGATCGTCTTAACGCTTAAAACGCAGCGATCTTAAGCGTTAAAATACATTTTTCTATTTTGTAGT
Source organism: Turritopsis dohrnii (assembly GCA_027922465.2). Lineage (NCBI taxonomy): Eukaryota > Metazoa > Cnidaria > Hydrozoa > Anthoathecata > Oceaniidae > Turritopsis > Turritopsis dohrnii. The sequence continues at coordinate 29,182 of BQMF02000623.1, read as the reverse complement.
GAAAGCAACCTTAAATCAATCATTGATGTTAGGGCTTAAAACAGTGATTTAACCAGTAAAATAGATATAAAAATTCATTGATCTAAACTGTTTTAATACAGATATAAAGAAAACATCATAATAAAAATGGTGGTCCTCAACACGCTGCAAAAAGCTTTGACCATTTCAATAGCAATTTTGTTTAACGATATTTACAAAAAAAGGAATGCAACAACAAAAAGCCAAACAATTCTGGGTTAAAAATTATCAATAAAACAAGAGTTCAGGATTTTTTCACGTACTGACAAAAGAGCCAGAACTTTTCGACCGTGAATACTTCTTTACATTATGAGAATGTCACCACACAGGTACGAACACCCATTATCCATTGTTGGTCCGAAATTACAGCGTCAGAAGACTCATCTCCGCGAACCAATATGACCATTTTTTTATTATTCGAATGTTTTTGTCTCCTAGGAATTGACGTAACTCATTCAAACAATTAAAATATTTTAAGCGTTAAGACAGAAATATCAAAAAATTTTGATATTTTATTTTAAGGCCTAAAATATATTTTAAGCCTTAAGACTGTTCATTCTATGTTCTCACATGAGCAACAAATATCTTAAAACAAACCAGGCTTTAAGCTTTTTTCACATGCACGTAGTTTTTGTCGTAACACCTTACGAACGTTTTTTCGTAAGTTCTCACGAAAACAATATTCCTAAAGGAGATTTTCACTCACATGCACGTAAAATTTTGCCATATTCTCTGCTAACTCAATATGTTTTTGATGTGTTGTCAATTTCGAACACAAGACGTCATTTCGAACGTTCCATGTAATTTTTCGAACGTTTCTTTCTTCTTAGGGCTTACGGAGGCTGACCACGATTTTCTTAAAAACAAAATCTTTTGTTTTTAAAGAAACTGTCGTAAGGGCTTACGAACGTCCGTAAGACCTTGCGAAAACGTTTCCTTAAGAAGAGAATGAATAAAATTTGTTGTAGTCGTAAGAGCTTACGTAAAATTTTACGTGCATGTGAAAAAAGCTAAAAAGTTTGTTTTTTTCTTTTGGCTCTTACATAAAATATGTATCCCGGTTGCAGTTCACACATTTCTTTTGTTTGTAGCAATACTTTCTGATATTACTTGTTAAGCCTTATTTACACTTTAAAGGGTATATAAGGTATATAGCATTAGTGTGACTTATGCGTAAGAGATAACAAAAATAAGAGAGATAACAGAAATAACAAAAATAACTAAAATAACAAAACGTAACAAAAAAGTAACAAAAAAGTTCTAATGGATTTTTCGCTTTAATTTTTTTTTCGTAAAATTTTGTTACGGAAAGTTTTCGTTTTTAATGTATATGTTGCTGTGTGTACAAATTCGAAAGCTTGAGCGCGGGGGAATTTTTAGCTAAAGCTACATGCTAGTTAGGATATCAAAGTTAGGTTTAACTGAATTGTATGACATAGCATGAAAATCTATGAATTAGCTGTACGAAGTAATAAATTCAACGATATCAACAACATCAAAGAATATCTTCGTTTAGGTTGACATCTGAAAAATAAATGACATTTGGTAATTAGTCAGGGCCTTTAAGTTGCATTTGTTGAAGGCATTATTGTTCAATGAGCTCCACAGCATGATAATTGATATAAGGCAAAGAAAATTAATCGGGGTATCAAAGTTAGCTTAAATAGACTTAAATTAGCAATTAGCAAGGCATGAACATTTATGAATTGGCTATGCAAACTAATAAATTAAACGATAGCAACAACAATAAAAAGTTGGGTTAACAGCTGACATTTAGTAAGTGTCTTCCATATTTAAACTCCCAGCATTATCTTTTTATTTCTATTTCTATTTATGAATATTAATACATGCTAAAATCTTGTCTTTCATTCCGAGTTTTCCTTTCACTTTGTAATTTTTTAAAGTGGTTATTGAAATTAAAACACATATTCCCATTGATACGATTTCGGACAAGCATACAGGATTTGTAAAAGCATAAATGCATAATGTGACACGATGTTGCTTCGTGTAGGCTGTATATTGTAAATCGTAACATCGTAACATCGTAACATCGTACATATTGTAAATCGTAACAATTGCTTTATCAAAGAAACCATGGAAGTGTTTTCCGTCGTGTTAAAGCAAGGAAAATTAAAAACAGATTTGTTTACACTGTCGTTTATCAGATGTTGTGTGCTGTCTGATTCGGGAAAAGATATAAGTCTGGTTGCTTGTTTAAACAAAGCACGATATTGAAAACTCGATGATTTCTTCTTCCATTGCAATTACATCGTTTCTAAAATCTGTTCATTTTAGTTAATAAATCCGAACCCACTTATCGTAGTTATCCTCTATTTTTATAACTACGAACAAAATGATTAAAATCAATTTTGACATTTTTATGAGCTCACAAACCAGGTTCCAAAACAATGTTTTTAAAAAAACTTCACAAAGTATCTATTTACAAGTAATTGTTATCTTAGATGTAAAATAAAATTAAAAGAAGACACAAGATTTTCTCAAACTATAATGGAAGATTTTGTATGCTTTCTGAATTGGAAATCATATAATAAGTCTAGTAGTTTGTTTAAACTAAGTATGATGATGCAAACTCGATGATTTATTCTTTTATTAGATCCAATTATGATCCTGGCCATAATTCGAAAGCCTCGATTTGCAATTGCACTCGCTTTGATAATGGGCTTTGTTGTTGTATATCAACATGGTGATGACACCAGACCAACCATGTTTTCAGATTGGTGGAACGAGAGACAATGCACAATCAGAGATGAGGAAATGGAAATTTTTCAGAGGACCTTTTGTAACAATGTGAGTCTTTTTCCACATCAGAAAGTCATATCCTACTCGTTATTTGGAGAAGGAACTAGATGGAACAAAGGAGGCCTTAATTATAAAGAGGCAATACCTTACATTCTTAGACAGAAGAAAAATTTAGCTTTGTATAGAAATTGGACAATGCGGATATATCATGACGGTGGAAAAGCATCTCGTGAGACAGAACGATTACTTCAAGGAGATCCACAACTTCAATTCTGTAACATTCAATGTTTGACGAAAGTGGAAGGGATGAAACCTATATTAGGAACATTCTATCGAACGGCCGTCTTAGGGGATCCGATGGTAGACATATCATGTTTTCGTGACCTTGACTCTGAACTAACAGAAAGAGAAACAGCCGCAGTTGATGAATGGCTACAAAGTGGAAAGCCCATTCACACGATGAGGGACTATATAAACCACAATATAAAGTTACTTGGTGGTATGGGTTGCATTAGAAACCATGTAAATAGAGAAAAAGTTGCTGCAATTCTTAATGATATTGTTGATGCTGCAAAACTTGTGTCTGGTGTTGATGACCAGAAAACGTTGAACGATGTGATATGGAAATATTTCTCCTTTGAGAATGATACAATTCAACACGATGCGTATAATTGTAAACGATTTCCTGGTAGTATTCCATTTCCAACGAAGAGGAAAGACAATCAGTTCTTCGTAGGATGTAATGACATTCCCTGTAGACGTTATGGAAATTTAACTGAATGTCCAATAGAATGCCGACCAAAGGAGCATCAAGACTGGAAGTTTTGTTAACCGTATTAGGAACCATATTAGGAATAAAGACTATAAAGATTATTTGGATGTCCTCATAGACATGTAAAAAATAAAAGACTAATAATATCTGTAGGTCTATTCTGCTCATGAAATCTTTATAATAAAGTCAGTTTAGCTTCAAATTAGCTTCAAGTGTCTCCGCATTAGTTTTTGAGTTTATTGCTAAGCATTAATATATCTCAAGTTATCAAGGGTTTTATGCATAAAAATTTTGGACCTTCATTCCTCATCATAGCCAAAATCCTGGACTTCAAAGCCTTCAGAAATCGAAGACAAGATATTCTTCGTTGTAAAAGCTGTAAGGATTTAACCCAGGATAAAGTTGAGATTTTGTAGCTATGACCAATGAACACTGTGCAGTGGCGGATCTAGAGGTATGTCGAAATTTGTGTAGGAGAGCATTAACATAATTTGTGAATTCAATTTATGTTACCAATGGGATTATTTGAACGCTTTTCTTTTATGGTTAGATTGCGAACTCTCTCCTACACAAATTTCGAGATACCTTTAGATCCGCCACTGCTGTGTAAGTCGTTGAAATTCATGTTTAGAGATAGGAAAGTGCCGATGCTAGCGCAGAAATTATAATCATATGATTTCGGGAATTTCCCTACTATAGCTAATATTATCATCATATAAGATCTTTGTTTTCATAACGCGATACGAGTTATGAAACGTGTTATTTTGATTACAAAAGCAGTTTCTATTATTATAACCACAAATTACTCATAATTGTAAACAATTAAATATCTCATAAAAATGTAGTAAAAAGCAGTTTGTAGCAGTTTAAACTTTATAACATAAATGAGCTAACAATACTCCCAGCTTTATATACAAATTCTACTGCTTTACTAAAATCAGTAACTCCATTGTCTTTCAACCATTCTAAAACATCAATGTGTCCGTTATAACAAGCAAATTCTACTCCTTTACTAAAATCAACGACGCCGTTATCTTTCAACCATTCTAAAACATCAATGTGTCCGTTATAACAAGCAAATTCTACTCCTTTACTAAAATCGACGACGCCGTTGTTTTTCAACCATTCTAAAACGTCGATGTGACCATTAAAACATGCTAATTCTACTCCTTTACTAAAATCAACGACGCCGTTATCTTTCAACCATTCTAAAACATCAATGTGACCATTAAAACATGCTAATTCTACTACTTTACTAAAATCAACGACGCCGTTATCTTTCAACCATTCTAAAACATCAATGTGTCCGTTATAACAAGCAAATTCTACTCCTTTACTAAAATCGACGACGCCGTTGTTTTTCAACCATTCTAAAACGTCGATGTGACCATTAAAACATGCTAATTCTACTCCTTTACTAAAATCAACGACGCCGTTATCTTTCAACCATTCTAAAACATCAATGTGTCCGTTATAACAAGCAAATTCTACTCCTTTACTAAAATCGACGACGCCGTTGTTTTTCAACCATTCTAAAACATTGATGTGTCCGTAATAACACGCATCGCACATTACTTTCTCAAAATTAGTTACACAATTTTTTTCTTTCAACTGTGTTAATAATAACATGCTTATCATTTTATTTTGATGATTTGTAATACGTTTTAATCTGTCAATATCCATAGGTATTATATATTACTGTGTATAATTCCTTTATAATGTTTTATTCAACTTTTTTGTTTTGTTTTGTTTTTACCTCTTACCTTTTGTTATCTTATACATACCTATAATGTCCTCTGGCATATGTAGCAATACCATCTTTTGCAATAATTCTTTTGTCATCATCCGCATTGAGAGCGAGTTTGTTTGTTTTTATAGTATGAACATCATGCTTAATCGATTGAAAGGTCATCTGTTCTCTGTAAACATTCTTACCATCGAACAAGCATCTCTTGTAATCATCAAACCCCATGGTCTTCTTTACTACGCACTTCTTGACTCCCTTGCACTTCTTGTCTTCTTTTCCATCCAGCTGTTTATATGCATATGTCTTCGCTCTTAGAGCAACAAACTCTGTCATTATCTTACCACCCAACTCATCTTTCATTAGACCAATGACTTTCTTATTCAAACCTATGGGTAAAGGTCTGTTATCTTTCTCATCGTACGCTGAAGTGTCGAATCTCAAAACTACATCATCAGCAATATCTTTGTAGAAGTCGTCGGTTTTGATGTGATAGACAAAGCTGTCTGTATCCATATAGCAGAGCTTTAGATTGTCACCATATTTTGGTTTCATGTAATCATAGTGAAACTCGTACATAATCGTCTTTGACAAATCAAGAACTGTAGGTCCCAGATAGATCGGCTTATTCAACACGAGTTTGATCTTTTGCATTTCAGCAGCCATCAAATGTTCACTGAAACAGATACTACCCTTGAAATTAGGTTTCATCACCAGCTTCTCATATTGTTCTTTCTTGGTAGCCAAGCGTATTTCTTTATGCTTACGTTGATTCTCCATAGTTTTACCAAAGACTGAATTGTTCATGAGCTTGAAAAAGTCCTTTTCAAAGTCATTCTTTGATTTAGTACGCAAATTGGTGTTGAAATCGATGTACGGCTTCAACCATGCACTTTGTCTAAATCTCAGTACTCTATGAACCTTCTCAAGAACAAGACCATGCTTCAGCGCTTGATCAAGTGCACGGATATGAATGATATAGTTCTTCTTGTCTGAAAGACATGGAGTTAGCTTTTCTACACCATTGATCTTCTTTCGCTCAGGCATAAACGGAAGATCGTTATGTGAATCATGAAGCTCCTGAGGATAGTTCACATCAACTTCAAGAAGATAACCATATTTACCATCTTTCTCAGCCAACTTTGAAATGAAATCGGTGGTAAATTTATTAGCATCTACCCACTTGAAATTTCCTGTCGGTAGCTTCTGAATCATAGCCCATCCATATAGATTATTTGCATCAAGATATTGGAGATAGCTACTTTCTTCAGTCTTCTTATATTTAGCATCCATATACTTGTTATTAGCTTTAGCATGTCTATGAACAGCCTGACAGAGACCTCCTCTAATACCTTGCTCTACGAACAGAAACATATCCATATCTGATAATAGATCCAGCTCAACCTCTGTCTTTTTCAAACAGGCTTGCCAAGCTAGTCCTGGAGCAGTGTAAAAATGTGCAGGATCCAGTTTATAGTTTGTTATACATGTTTCCCTAAAAGTCTCAAAAACATCAGCAAGCAATAGAACGTCTGTCTTGAGGTAGAGATCATGATACGCACCCATATTTTTATTTTTCATGTGTTTCCACACCTTCTGTGCATGTGTATAATCAGCATCACTGATACCTTTCATGTTCAACTTGCTATAAAAAGCATCTTTTGGTGGGAGCTTAGTTTCATTAAACTTATCAAAAGAATCAATGTATTCATAAGGATAAACTCCTTTTCTTCTCAATAATTTGAATTGCTCATCACCCTGGAAGAATTTTCGAAGGTTTTTACACTGATCGTCGGATAGATTGTTTACCAAGTTATCCAGACTACTAGCCATGAAACGCACGTTATCGATGAATCTCAACTGTATCTTTTGAACCCTAGTCACCCCATTTTTATCAATGTATTCACCAACCTTAACATCCAATGAGAAAGAGATATATTTTTATTTGTTTTCAGCGATGACGGCAATCCCTTCATCTCCATACTGTTTGGGTAGTTCTTTGATAAATAGATGAGCATCATATCCGCTCAGATTGTGAAAGACGATCGGGATGTATTTAGGCACTTTGTAACGGAGATTACAAGACTGATGTGCAGCTCCACGAAATTTACCAGTAAAATGACAGTGATCCCTAACCTTAATATTATCTTTTTCAAATTCTTTCATACATATGTGGCACTTATCAGAATCGGTAAATCCCTGTTCCTCTTCATATGTGAGGTCTCGCATTCTCTGTTTAGGAAACATGTTGTATAGCCTTTTCACTTCACCTACCGCATGATCCACAAAATGTAAAACACAGTCTTCACCTCGATAAAGCGTTAGAGGGTCTGAAACTTCACCATGAGCAAATTTGCTATAACAACAGAAGCCTGTGGGGATATGTATACCAACCTTTTTAGTGGATGATCCAATAACGCTACGCGGTTCTTTACAAACCTCTTTTGACAAAGCTTCGAAATCAGCATACATTATGAAAGGAGCTTTGAGCTGATACTGACCATCATGAAATTTAACGGTGCTACCCTCATTTGGCATCTCAATCTTCGCGACATCATTATTTTTACAATATTCAAAGTGTTCATCTCGTGTTTTCTCACTTGAGAATCCATTGAGACAATTCAAACAATAATGCTCCTTATGTTCATGATTCGAGTTGACCTTACTCAAGACACCGCTCAAGTTCTTTACAGCTATATAATGTCTCTTTTCCTCTTCACATAATAAAAACAAAACAACTGTTTCTTTGCGATCAAGATGCTTCGACTTACGACACATATAGATACCTTCTTTCTCGTCTTTTGTCAAAACATGCACAGCGATATCAGGGTTCCTCCTCTCAAACAAATCTATTTTATTTAGCGCCATTGGAAACGATAAACCCTCCCAATTATATTTATCAACATGTTTCTTGAGATTCATTATCCTTTGCGGATCTTTCTTAATCTCATTGTGGTTCAAAGCTGCAATAACAGCCCATTTGAAACACTCTTCATCATCTTTATTTTTAGGATTGATTATCGAATACTTACCACTGAAATTCTTAGGTAGCGGCAAGTAAGAGCTGCCTTTCGTTAATTTTAGCTTGTGGAAGTCCACATCAATATTTAAAATTTTATCGATAACAAAGCCGGATTGAGGTAATGCAGGGTTTTCAACCTGTTCGATTATCTTATTGAACATCTTATTAATAACATCAGATATATCGCTTTCATTGTGAATTGTTTCCATATTGCTATTGAACGCCTTATCAACATAGATTGTCGCTTCAGGATTGGATAGATCCTCCTTTCTCCATTTGATCCACACAGTTGCTTGAATTTTTATTGATTTTTTATTTTTGAGTTCTCTCATAATCAGATCACTTAAAATGGGTCGAACCCTTTTGAGAAACGAATCAACGTCCTTTTTTCCATCTGAGTTTATCTTGAACCTTTTGTAAGAACCCTCAAACGCCATTTCAATGGGGACAAACGCTTCTGGTTCCACCAATTTTTCATCTTTTTCATCATTCTTCCTTTTATAGAGATTGAGAATCTTCTTCTTCATCTCTCTATAAGCGCTACTCACTTTCTCACGAATAGCTTTAGGTACATGATTTATTAACCAATCTCTCCATTCATTCAACTTGCTTTTCACAACAGGTCGAGATTTTCCCATTTCTTGTTGTTCAAACAAATCCATATCTTGTTGGGTAGGAATAAATGGAACAGGTCTTGGTGGTGGAACAGGTCGGTTAAACCTAGTAGGTCTTGGTAGCGGAACAGGTCGGACAGGTGGGTTTGCTAATAATTCGATCAACTCAGCTTTTCTGAGTTTTGAGTAGCCATGTAGACCGCGTTCTCTTGCAAGAGCTTTTAATTCAACAACAGTATTTCGTGAAGTCATATTGTATATTATTATTTGTGTAATATTTAAGTGATCATGATTGCTTTAAGGTAGTTTAGAAATTTCCAATTTTTTTCAGACTATATAGTTAACATTTGTTACTCGATTTTAAGTAACAAAAAAACACAGCCTCTACAAGGTTGAACGAGCCATTTTTTTTCGTTTCCCGAACCATCTTTTTCTGCTCATTATTATGCTCTCGATATCTGAGATATTTTTCTTCAGTTGTTATTTATCCAGTTTGAATAGCGTGTATAAAATGCTTGTTTCGTATCAGGATCGAGAGTATAAGATGGATCTTATCATTTTTTTCAAGTACCTCAAGCATTTTAGCTTTGTTCATTTGGTTAACATATTTTATTTTTCGTGACGCACATAATGCTCGTAACGCATTAGAACCCATTGATTGGTAATCTGATTCTGTTTTGTCGATCATGTTTATTCTTTATATAAAGATAATAAAAACTTTTAAGCCACTTTTAATGTCATTTTTTTTTTTAACAAAAATGAGCTAAAATAAAACGTTGTTTATAAATAAAAAAATGTCAGACACTAAACTTCAAGAGATTTATTATCAACCTCAAAACTTATGGAAAGGACAAAAGGCTGTTCGCAATCTAAGAGGATTCGACTTCAAACCGAAGGTAATTAAGAAGTGGCTATCAAAACAAGCTTTTTGGCAAGTACATTTACCAGCACCGAAACATGTTGAACGTTCACATTATGAGGTAACTAAACCGAATGAGATTCATCAATTTGATATATTATATATGCCTAGTGATATGCTATATGGTAATAAATACAAGTACATCTTATCCGCTATCGATGTTGCTTCACGTTACAAAGTAGCCCGACCTTTGAAGACTAAGAAAGCCAAAGAGGTTGCCGATATGATAAGAGATATCTATAGAGTTGGACCCTTAAACTATCCAAAAGTATTTCAATGTGATAACGGTTCAGAATTCAAAGCCGATGTGACAAAGCTGTTGGAGAAGAATAACGTCGAAATTAAAAGAGTAACTACTAAATATAAACATACCCATACAGCGTTTGTCGAGTCATTGAACAAGATACTTGCTGAAAATTTATTCAAAATACAAGATGCTCAAGAACTGAACGATTTGGAAAAGGTATCATCTACGTGGGTCAAATATTTGTATAAACTTGTGGATAGATTAAACGATACGAAGACTCGGATGATCGATATGAAACCGAAAGATGCCATCAAATTGAAAGAGGTGCCTCTCGCTAAACGAGAGAGCTATCCACCTGAAGTAGAGCTACCTCAAGATGGTTTGTATAGATATCTATTGCAACCGGGTGAAGAGCACGATGACCATCGAAAAAGAGCAACAGATAGCATATGGTCAAAGAGGACATATAGATTGAGTAAGGTAATAGATCAACCAGGTAACCGTGTACTATATTACCTTCAAGATGGACCTGAACGAGCTTTTGTGAAAGAAGAGCTGATGTTGATACCTGAGGATACAGAGCTACCTCCTGATTATGTGCAAGGTTGGTGAACATAGTACATACAAAGTATCTTTACTAGAAACAAGTAAAGATGAGTCGTCTAGCGACGAGGTTTAGTGCCACATAATGTCATAATCAAAGAATTGTCTTTCAGGATTCTTTTCAGATTGTTTGAGCCCCTTCGGTCTGACAAAGGCTTCTCTAGAATTCCAACCATAATCCTTCAACTCAACGCAAAGTCTTGCAGGCAACCATGTCTTATATAAATTTCCTGTTCTGTCTTGGACCTCTGCATACATAGCTTTTCCAGAACCAAATTCAGATGCAGGTGTGTCTATCTCAACCACAGATTTAACATGATAAATCACGTTTTCAGTTAGCTCTCTCCACTTTGTGATTGGAGTAATTTGTTCCATGTTTTGTTCAAATGTTGCAACTGTTGGGAATTCCATTGTCTATATATACTTGTGATCATATTTCTTTATATCAGTTTCATTTATCACTTTTCAAATTGAGGAACACATAACCACACATCCTAGTAACCATTTTCGGTTATGGATTTTTTCAAGTTTTGGAGTTCTATCATCAAACTTTTTTGAAATTGATTTTGGGCTTCGGTATCCATCTTTCTATCTATAGAGCTGAGTTTTTGTAAAGCGTTGTAATATGTTCCCTGCAAAACCTGGAATTCTTTGTAATTGATCCTCCCATCAGCCAGCGCCTGACTTATGTTAGTTTCGAACACAGCGATTGAGGATGTAACAATATCATATAATTTTATCACTTTTTCTACTTTCTTTTGATATCTTTTGATGACAGCTGTGGTAAGTCCGGTACAGATAGAGCCAGCTAGGGCTACACCACCTAATCCTGCAGAAATAGGCATTCCAATAATAGTAGCCCCTGTTGCAATTGAACCGATGCCGGAGCCAATGGTTATAGCGCTTGAGCTAGCATTTAGTAGCATCGATCGTTCTATCGCCTTGTTGTATCTCTTGAGCTTGATGCTAAACTTGTTCTTAAGTTTTATCAACTCTTCAAATTCTGAATTTATTACGCTTGCGTTAAACTTTTCCTGCTCATTCAAATCCTCAGGAGCAGTGGGTAGTTTTGGATAAATTTTAACATTCATATTTAGAGGTTTGTTATAACATAATTAATAATAAATTATCCTCTAAATAAATAAAATGGCAGACATTGACATAGATCCTTTTGGAGAACATGGTATGACGACAGATGAAACAACCGATGAGACGTTTCCTCTCATACCAACTTCAGGTGGTGAACAAATAGATACACGCGGAGCGACGGGTGAAACCTCATTTGGTGGTGGAGATCAAAAAATTAAACTTTTGAAAAGTTTTGTCGGTGATATATACAAAAGATTATCTGAACGATTGCAACAAAAACCTGAGGTGTTATATACCGATCTGTTTGAAATCAGAGATGGTGAATTATACTACAAAGACAGTAGCAAACCATTGACAAACAATGGAAGACTAAGGGCTACCGGTACTATAGCTGATATATTGCGTAAGGAGGGGTTACGTAAATTAGGGTTTGATATACCTATTGGCAAAATAACAGCACGACAAGCAGTTGCACTTAACAAAATACAAGAAGAGCTTCCCTCGACATCTAAAATCACAAAATCGAGTGATGTAGAGCTTGAGGAGATTACGGGGAACATTGCAAATAGTACGGAAGATCTAATTTCATTAATAAGACAACAATCGGTCGATCATGAAACAACTCAGACCGGTGATCTACTTGAATATCCTGTGCGAGAGTTGTTAGGATTGGATAAAGCACTGAGAAACATACGAGGAGGTCTTCAGGAAGAGGTTGCGAAAAAGGTTCGAATAGAACAGCATATCGATCGAGAGAAAAACAAGTTGGAAGAGATGGAAAATGATGCAACATACACAGATGAACAACGAAAAGAGGTTGAAGAGAGAGTGGAGGGATTACATGAAGAGTTGAAAGCTAGGAAAGAGAACATTGATATTCTCAAAGGTAAATTAAACAGTCAAGTTACGAGCATCAAAGAAACCATTGCTAAAGTCCTCGACAAAGATACTACATTAGGTGAAAGGATACGAACACTATTCCGTGAACAAGGTATCACAATCGTTAGCATTCTGACAGCGTTTGGTATGGCTATCGGTGTCCTTGTGGAAGCTTTGTTACCATCAGCAGCTGGAAACTCTTCGCAAAATCCTGACAAAGGTGGTGATAAAAAGGACGATGCAAAGGAATGGATAAAAAATAAACTAAAAGCGTTAGCATCACTTCTAGGTAGATTAGCATCTAAAGCGGCAGAGGCTTTACCAGGAATAATTGGGTCTATCGTATCGTGGATACTCACTAGAGCAAAAGAAGTTGTAGGTTGGTTGAGTCAAAATTTATGGGCTCTGATTGTAGGGGTTGGATGGATGATCTATACGTACCTCGTGACTAGACGATAACCATCTGAAAGTGTATATGTTACATGTATCGTGTAACATAATTTTTGTTGATGGTCTTCATCTTTCAAAATACCACACAATTCCACCAATACCGAGCATACTCAGAGCTATAAAAGCCAACTCTCTTTCATGTTGATCATGACTCGGTGTATAAAAGTCGCTCAATACAGGCTCTCGTGGTAGCGGTTCAAGATGATTACTAAATACACTATTGTACTCTCTCATTGCATCACTTAGTTCTACGAATTTTGAATCAGCCTTCTTTTCGAGCATGAGCTGCTTAATGATAAAATCGATCCTTTCCTGTCGTTTTTGCTGCCATTCAATCTGTGCTTTTTGTAATTTTTCTATGGCCAAATCATGACGTTTTCTTTCCTTATCGATTCTGTCTTTGGATAAACTTGAAAACAGATAGCTTGATCCTGTGAAAGCCAAAGCGTTAGCCAAAGCTCCACCCAACATCATTGCGATAGAAGCCATATTTAGATATTGATATTTTCAGGTAAAATCTTTTGTTTGATTAAGTAGTCCTTTGTCACTTCACTAGCGGCGATAATGGCAACTAGTTTTCCCGTATCTTCCAAGTCGAACTTTTGAATAGAGGGTGGTGTCATTTTTAACACCTTTTTTCCTAGCATAGAGTAGCCGATAGCGAAAACGCAGACGACTGATGCATGATATAAATCGTTGATGATACTTTTCTTGTCCATGTTTGTTATATATACATTTTTTTCTTTTTATTCCATTTCATGTTTATTGATTTTCACTGGTATTTTAGATTTTTGTGGAAGTGGGGTGGATGGTGACCCACGGGGTAATATTTGCTCTTTCTTTTTATACATAAAATAAGCAAATCCACCAACTAAACCGAGAGCTATTATTCCACCTACACCATAGGTGTAGTTCATAGGTTGTTGTTCATTTGGTTTGGTGAGAGAGTCATCGAGCTTATTCACTTCTTTTTGAGGTGACACTTGTTTTAATTGTTCTCGTTTTTTACGGTTGTATTCCGCCAACTTCTTACCCGCTTCAACCTTTTTTGGGTTCTTCGTTGTCACTTGAATGGGAGTCTGTTCTTCTGACATTTTTATTATCTACTGTATTTATATTATCATCGGATTTATTTAAATTCCTTTCATTGATATAATGCCTCCCGGTAATAAGTCCAACACTGAGTGGTGCTAATAATGAGCCGAATTTATAATATAAGTCACATGTAAATCTTTGAAGGGCAGAGTTTAAGAAGGGGTCATTTTCCAGGTCATTGCTTAGCGCTTCTTGATTGTTTATTCCTAACGTTGCACAAGCCCCCATGGAATAAATACGTATCAGTGATTTCCCCAAGGATTTTACCATTTGACCTGATAGTTTAGCCTCGTAGATACTAAAAAGTTTTTCTACCTCTTCATCTTTGAGTTTGTTAATTTGCTCTTCCGTGTACATTTTCCCTAAGTATAGCTTGCTATTTCCAGTTAAGACACACTCGAGTAATTTTTGTCTTTTACCATCTGAAGGTGGAAATTCACCCGGAACATCATAACTCTGGTTGATTAAATTATCGATCGCTGTTTCCACCATTTTTATTAGAGAGAGGTATTTTTTTAACACAAAATAAAAGTAAAATAGCGAGATCAGCAGTATGCTTAATAACATGAAGTTGACATATTCTATCATTTTGTTGTGTTTGTTATAATTTTCTTATACTCTCTTATAATTTTGTTGAAATTTGTTGTATAAGAGTTTGCTATCCTCTTATAATTATGTTGAAATTTGTTGTATAAGAGTTTGCTGTCCTCTTATAATTATGTTGAAATTTGTTGTATAAGAGTTTGCTGTCCTCTTATAATTTTGTTGAAATTTGTTGTATAAGAGTTTGCTGTCCTCTTATAATTATGTAAGACAAAATAATTATAAGAGGATGATGATGTTTAATAATATATTCTAACATTGTTAAATAAATAAACATTGTTTACTTAAACAATTATGTTCGATGATGAATCCTCAGATGATGATATTATATTTTCCCATCAAGATACAAAAAGGGTTACTTTTAATGATAAAGTAATGGTCCATTATATCTATGCTTGTGAATCTCGTAGAAGTAACTGGATAGAGGCTGCTGTTGACAGAGTACGCTTTGAATCGAGGATTAAACATATTGGTAAAATTCTAGAACCTGTATTGAGACGTAAATTAATCTCTTACAGTAGTCTTATAACAGTCTTACAGTAGTCTTATAGGAGTCTTATAGTTTTTGTTACAAGAGTCATGTAACAAATAACGTCAACCTGTTTAACAAATCGCATACGTTCTCGGATGTTCCATTCTCATGACTAGGCACGTGTGTTTCCCTCCTTTCAGTTTTTCCTTGACATCTTTCAATTCTTCTTGTGAATCAATCACATCATTCTCTTCATGAATAGTGGCTAGATCGTTTCTATCTTTTGGATACCACACATATAACATTTTAGCTTGTCGTCGTAAATTTTTAGGTATAGCTGTGTATGATTGTGTAAGTAACCATAGCGAATGATTTCGATGTCTACCGCTAATTGCCAACTCGAGCAAAGGCTGTCTCTTTTTGTCTAATTTTTCATCAGCTATTATATCATCAATCAGAAATAAGGTTTTGTATCCAGCACAGAAAAAGTCCATTTTCTTAATCCATTCATACAAAGATCCTTTCGGCTCAATTAAAATCACATAGCTGTCATTCCAGAACCACTTTCGATCTCTGTAAGTCTGATTCCACCTCAAGGTGGGACATATAATCACGATGAAATCAAAGTGATCAAAGTATTGATTTTCTAATAATTTTACAACACGATCCGTTTTACCGCACGATGTTGGTCCAACGAATAATGCTGTGTGAGGCTCTTTCATGTAAAGTGTATCCATTTTACTAATATAATGTAGACATAAATTGACCGTTTTGTATGTTTAATTGAGCATCCATTATTAGATATATATATGCGTTTAAGTTTCCTGCAGTTTCAGCGGTCTTTTCAATCTGTAAAGTGATGCCTTCACTCGCATTTTCAATCTTTCGACCGGTCCCATGCAAGGCATTCTCATCAATTGTTCTGAAATCTAACCATAGAGCATACTTGTTTGTTAAGTAATCAGAGACTTTTACATCATGTAATCCTAAGCGCTTTCGGTTTTCACCGACGCTATTATCTTTTGGTTTTCCTTCAGCAAAATACTTGCAAATCTCATTGTATTGTTCAAACGGCTGCATCCCTTGAGCAAAAAGTTGGTTAGGCTTACCCTCGACGATGACTGATACCTTTTTGATCTTTGGATTGTAGAATTTGCAGGTTTCTCGTTTGTAGGATTTTTCTTCTTCAAACAGAACTAAGATACCCTTCAAAGATTTGGCTGGTGTGTTGAATGACCAATTCCACGTTGTGTCTGACTTGTTTACTCTAATTTGTCTGTGCCGCAAAATCCTATCATAGAGCAAAGCCATGTTTTGATATTCAGAAGCGATTTGTCCAGCCAACTTGGGTTGTGTCACAAGCTCATATTCAAGTGAGATGTTAGATATTTTGTATTTACCGTCTGGGTTACGTTTTTGACCTGCGGCAGTATCTAGAGGGTCAGAATAAATAACTCGGTTATAGTCGTTAAATGTGATCTCGTAGCATAACCTATTCCCTAAACCCGCTTGATAATATGGGATAGTACTATCTAGCATCTCAAAGTCGAGTGGAATGACAAACTTGTTTTTATAGGTGTCAGCAATGGCTTTGTCTTCTGCATCAGTGGTGTCTTTATCAGAAGCACCAATCCTCAATTTCATACAATTCTCTGTACACCCATCGTCGATGATGATACCCTGTCTTATCGCGTTTCTCTTTTCAAACTTGGTTAACCATAAATCTCTGTAACACCCAAAAAGATCAAAGTCATCGATGCTCAATATCTCGTTACCTTCGAACTTGACAGCCAACTTTTTAACGATAGCTCTCCCAATGTTACTGACCAATGTTCTTTTTGAGTCAGCTTTCGATTCGAGTTCAATATCAAAACTTAGATTCGTTGTTCCTGGAATAATAACATCATCACTTCCTAAATTTGGAAACCTAACCAATAATAACTGATTTTGATCGATCTCACTCGGATTGTGTGTGACAATTACTTTTTGACGAGAACCTTTTACACCGTGGGCAGTTCTAAGTGAACGTTCTGGATTTAACCTCTTTCCGTACTCCATTATTAATTATGATATATAATTAATTTTTTACTTTTTATCTCGGTTTAGCGGATGTACAAAACAACGGTTGTACCCAGATCTTCTTTTAGTATACCACCATGCTTATCTGTCAGTCTCAATGTGAGAGACTGGAATACACCGTTTTTTAGTTTTTTGTAATGAGGATTTTTAGGCTCAGTATGTGTAAAGTCACTATATTTATCGATGGGAATAGTTAGTAGAATATCGCTTAGCTTTCCATCCTCAAGATTTTGAGTGTTGTCGAGTTCAGAGAGATGTAAATTCATTTTGGTTATTTTAGCTAGCGTATTTGTTCTGATTATTTGAGAGTATTTGCCTAATGGTTTAAGTTCTATATCACCTTCTAAAAAGGTGCCTGCTAAAAACGCGTTCAATTCTCTGCCAGTGAATTTTCGTTTTGGTATCGACTTTTCAACTTTCCCATCGTCAGACGTTTTCAATGTTATCGGTGTTGTGATTTGATAGGTGAAGGTGTCTCCAAATATCTCACATAATGCGATCTCTTTCGAACCGTCCATATTTCGAATGGGGTAAGGTAGATATATGGTCTTCTCACCCCTTACGAGATTTGCTGTGATATACATTTTCTTGTATTAAATAGAAGATAATATTATTAAATAATAATGGAGAATATTTTTAAATATGTTCCCAACGCGCTTTATAAACCAAATGGAGGGCAATACCTTCAGATATTGAATGCTAAAGATTTATACAAACAAACAATTATCGTCTCTGAGAGCGGTTCTTTCCCCGCAACTTTTCCAAATATATTTACTAATTACGAAATGGATGAAAATGATCAACGTATGAAAATTTGGCAGGAACAACCATTTAAATTATGGCAAACCCAACTCAATTTTGTCACTTGGTGTGCTTCAAGTGCTTGTGGGGTCAGTTCTGAACACCTGAAAGAAGGTCGCTCTACTCCTATGATTAGAGCAGTATATCGTTTTCACGTCTATTATCATATTAGGCGAATCATTAGCGACCTTACGCAGGCGGACGTTAAATTGACGACGCCGTGAAAAAGTACAAACTGAACGTTCTGCGCATGCCTGGAAGGGAATCTCCACGCCATTATGAACGTCTTCGCAGTGACGACTACTTCAAAACAAGCATTTCAAAGGCGTCGTGGAAAATGGCTGTCCCCAATGAAAAGAAGATGTAAGAATTTACTCTTAAACGCTCTAGTTTACAGAAAAGCAGATCGTCTTTACAGGAGAAACCATTTTGGTCATTTTCATCCTCTAAAATTTCTTGCTAGCGAAGAAATAGGCTTTCACAAAATGCTGGAAACACTCACTAAGGCTATATTTTTTAATTTTTTCATAGTAAAATGAAATGGACCAAAGAGCACGAACTTCTCCTTTGTAGAGAAGTTCTTGTCATGAAGCCTTACTAATTTAAACCCAGTACCAAAGAAAGCGGTGCAGCTTGGACTGGTGTTGCTGATGACTTAAATGCTGTGACTGAAATCAAATTTCAGGTCACACAAAAGTCTGTGAGAGATCACTGCAAGTTACTTTTAAATAATTTTAAATCTCGCATGAGACAAGAAGAAGGTGCTTCTGGTATAAATACAGAACCTACAGAAATAGACACATTATTGACAGAGATAAAGGAAGAGTGGGATGAAGCTACTGAAAATTATGATGAGTTAAAACAACAACAAGTAAAAGAACAAGAAAAAAGTCGAGAACAAGCTGAAGAGATTAGAACTATTGCAATGGAAAATTTAGCAAACACTCAAAAAAGAAAATGTGAAGAAAGTCCTTCTAGTAGTAAAAGAAGAACTGGCAGTGAGACTTTAGTTTACTTAATGACAAAACTGGAAAGTGACAAGGAAACAAAACAAGAAGAACTTGAATTGAAAAGAAAATCGCTTGAAAATCAAACAAACTTACAAAATAATTTTGCTGTACTACTTAACCAACAGCAACAGCAAATTAATCAACAAAACCAATTAATGCTACGTATTTTAGAGTCTATGACAAAGAAATATTAAACTGTTGAGATATGAAGCTGAATTTTTGTTGACATTTGGTATATATTTATTTGTTTTTATTTAATTTCGTTCTTTCTATTTCTAAGAATTTGTTATGTTGTTTGTTTATTTTTGTTTTTGTATAGCTTTGATGTCTTTGAAAGTATTTTCTAAGATGTTTTTCTAATTTTGTTGCTTCCAAGAAAATCTTTAAGTTGGTTCTTTTCTTTTGTTGGTCATTGTGGATATTTCTACCAATGTTTTACATGTTTTTAAACTGAATGTAACATCTTTTTTAAAAGTGTGCCCATGAGAATTTTGAAAAGAATGCTTTTGAAGTTATTCCTCTGCAATAAAAAGCTAATCTTTTGGCCTATTTTTCATGCCTATTTTTGTTATGCAATATATGCCTTTATATAATACAGTATTTTTTGTTCTTCAGAAGTTTGTGGGTTAAAGACAAGGAGTAGTTTAGTGAAATATTGACTTTTTACTGAAAATACTCGTATATTGTAGGTGGGTCAATATGAAAGTAACTGGAGGATTGGGAACCATATAAACAGGTTCTAGCATTTGTGAGTAATGCGCAAACGGTGTACATTTTTCCTATTGGTGAAAGTCCAATTTTCAAGTTACGCTTAAAGTCCATGAAGCTGAAATATTTTACAATATCACCAAATACCCATTCCACTCCAATTCTCACCTAACTCTTTGCAGTATTGAATGCTCTTTGATCATTTGTCATATTTAATTGTCTGTATGGAGTTAAAAGCTGTGGTCTTAATGGGTACGCTAGGTCTCCATATATGCACAATGGATTATTACCAGGCCTGTGACATACTTGTTGTAACTGTGGCAAAATGTTTGAATCAGCCAACATGCCACTATCATGTCTCCGCCCTTCAATAGGTCCACATAAATTTGCAATGAGTCCATTGGGGGTTGCAATAGCTTGATACTTAAGGGCATGGATTCTTTTATGACCATTATAGGTCACTCTTTGCAGTTGCTGTGGTCTACATATGGGTCGAACAGTTCCATCCACAAATCCCCAACAATTAGTTAGAGGTGCCCCTACATTGTGAATTGCATCTGCAAATATCTGAAGATTAGCAGGTGAAAGCCAGGCTTGATTCAAATTTTGAACTCTATGATGATTAAGATTATAGACATAGTTTGTAATTTCCCCTGTAATCATCGAAAGCTGTGGTTCAGGTCGACCAAATCTGGGTACCATATCACCAAATCTTATGGGATAAGCATACCGTTTCAGAAAAATACAAGTTGCTTCAATCCCATCAACTTTGAGTCTGTTAGCACATGTATATGTATCAGGAATGTGTAAAACGTCCTTTAGAACGTAGATATCATTTTTGTAAAACCGGAATTCAGACTTGCATTCTGCATCAGTTAAATCATCAAAATTGAAATTGTAATTCCAATAAGGAAAATCTGGATTTTTGGACCGATTAAGATCATAAAGTAGAGCAAATTCCTCCTCGTCTATCACATTCAGAGCATGACTCAATAGCAATAATTCTCTAATTTCTCTGAGAACAACCATAACTCACAATTTAAAGTTAGTTCTATCAATTACGCTGTCGTTTAAAATTAGTAAACAAATATGGCACATATCTTTATTCCCGCCAGAACATTTTGCGTAGGAAACTTTTCACCGTAGACGTCAGTTGCACGACGTTGGTATAAAAATCTGAGAGAACGGGTACGTCGTCCTACTGACGTCCTAATGCGTAAGGTCGCTATTAAGCGCTTGCAGACACCTCTACCTTTTGAAGATAGTTTCAACCAATACGATAATCCTTATAACAAAGAAGAGTTTTTAAAAATCTGTAGTGAATATGGTGTCGATTCTGATCCTAAAAAATACAAAGGACAATATTTTTACAGCTCGTATCAAAAAAGACGTAGAGACTATCCAACGCCAGGTCTGAGTTATTTCACAGACGACTCCATGACACGATGGATTATAGAAAAATCTAAAGGCTTTACAAAAACAGGTCTTGTAAAAATTTCAGAGAGTGTTAGAGCATATGCTTATCTTCTTCTTAGTTCGCAAGCCTCAGCTCGTTTTTCTATTTTAGGTAATAATTCAAGTGCTTTGACAGCTCAAAGAGTTTTTATGAACAACTTTGAAGACATTGTTAACCGCAGAGTTGATATTCAAGATGACATTAAACGTTATCAAGATACTTTAAATTATGCTTCAAGCAAAGTTGATTATTCTGTTGGACAAGGTATTTACATGTTACCTAGTGACATGAATCTAAACATCAAGTCGGGAGTGTCTGGTTATAATAATAAAATTCTCATATCTAATGACAACTTGAGCCTCGGAAGAAACAAAATGATTAATGTTATGCAAGAGCATCATATTTCACCCAAAGTGACTAGCTCTCCAACACAAACAAAAAATAAAAGTTCACAAAAGAAAGTTCACAAAAGAGTAGTGAGTCAAACAGATTCACTCCCATCTCATGAAGAAGAGAAAATAGCTTTGGTTTTAGCGATTACCACGATGTTTAGTATATGGTATTATTATTATTATTGAAAACAAAACTCCCTTAGGAGAACCCCCTAGGGTTTTTGTTGTTGTTGTTGTTGTGATACCCTAGAGGGTTTTTAATTCATTGTCTTCGATCTAACCGGCACTCCACCCTGGCTTCTCCAATCCACCAGCTCTGAGCTCTACCCCTAGATCTTAGACTATTTGTGTGACTACTTACGAACTCCGACTACTACGCACGCGATGGCCGTTCATGATCTGTTCGAGTATATTACATCTAGTCACATTGATTTTCCCGACAACTTTTGGCACATTTTGTGGTGAATACCGGGAGCGGACGGCACCATCCAGTTCCAATCTAGCCGCTCCACTAGACCTTCCCTTTCCGGCAGACTCTGTCGCCTGTTCACCACAATTTTCAAATTATTCCGCTCTTGGGTTTTATATCATTCATTTAGACCTTAGTGTCTGCTTGTGGTGTCCCTCGGAACGCTATAATTTTGTTTTTTATTTTGTTTACATAACAAAATGATTAATGTTATGCAAGCGTATCATATTTCACTCAAAGTGACTAGCTCTCCAACACAAACAAAAAATAAAAGTTCTTTGGTTTAGCGATTACCATGATGTTTAGTATATGGTATGTACTATTTCGCTGATCAGCGTATGTAGTTTGCAATTATAGCCGGCATTGTGGATACATGCTAACACTTCTAAGCCCTGGCGTTTGTTGAATTTCGATCGAAATGACGGTAACCTGAATGTCTCTATGGACCAGAGAAACCTGACAGTGATAAATCACCCAGACACAATGCTAACCATTCCGCGATATATTCAACACAACTGCGGGGAAGTGCGCACTCATGCAAGTTTTACAACCAGAACATGAGAGATCTACAACCGCCGAAGTATATATATACTTCCTCTCAGACGAACTGCGTGGGGTTCGAACACACGACCTTGTTGTTACAAGTTAGCGTTCTTATCCACTAGACTACGCTGATCTGTATGTTATATGTATTATTAGCTCATTTATGTTATAAAGTTAAAACTGCTACAAACTGCTTTTTACTACATTTTTAATGAGATATTTAATTGTTTACAATTATGAGTAATTTGTGGTTATAATAATAACACGTTTCATAACTCGTATCGCGTTATGAAAACAAAGATGATAGTAGGGAAATTCCCGAAAATCATATGATTATGAGGGACACAATTTCTGCGCTATAATCGGCACTTTCCTATCTCTGACCAGGCTGTATGCCGCAAGAAAAACATAGAATTTAACGCCCAGATCATAATCACAGTGAAGGCTAGCTGTCGAAGGAGGGAGTTTTTGTAGAGATAAGCTACATTTAAGTGGACTATCAGGAGATGCGCTTATTGCCTGAGAATTGCTTCCGAAAGAAACATGATTGGAATTTCGGCTGGTGGAAGCTAAAAGCGTGCCCTGTGTGAGGATCGAACTCACGACCTTCAGATTATGAGACTGACGCGCTGCCTACTGCGCTAACAAGGCTGACCAACGTGTGTAGGCGCCTTTTGCCGCGTCCCTCCTACATCATCTTTGTGTAAATTGGTAAGCGACTCTATCCATTGCTTTTCCTCTTTAAATAACGCATGGAAAATAGGCTCCACCGAGATTTGAACTCGGATCGCAGGATTCAGAGTCCTGAGTGCTAACCATTACACCATGGAGCCGATCGCGACGCGTTACCAGCAGTTGGCGCGCGTCAGTGGTTCCGCCCGGGCTCGAACCGGGGACCTTTCGCGTGTAAAGCGAACGTGATAACCACTACACTACGGAACCAGTTGTTTCCTCTGTCGGCACATTTTCGACCCAGGTTGGACGATAAATCTCAATAATGGACATCACAACACAAACATTAAATCTAAGTAAAAACGTTGGTAAAGTTAATTTACCAGCTACCGCTTGCTTGTCTGTAAAGATGGAGTAAGACAAACAGCTGACTGGATGCCCACGTTGTAGGTTCCGTAGTGTAGCGGTTATCACGTGCGCTTCACACGCGCAAGGTCCTCGGTTCGAGCCCGAGCGGAACCAAATGCTGCCCTTTCGTGCGCATCCCACGCAAATGTTTGGAATGTGCAGCAATTGACCAGGCTGTATGCCGCAAGAAAAACATAGAATTTAACGCCCAGATCATAATCACAGTGAAGGCTAGCTGTCGAAGGAGGGAGTTTTTGTAGAGATAAGCTACATTTAAGTGGACTATCAGGAGATGCGCTTATTGCCTGAGAATTGCTTCCGAAAGAAACATGATTGGAATTTCGGCTGGTGGAAGCTAAAAGCGTGCCCTGTGTGAGGATCGAACTCACGACCTTCAGATTATGAGACTGACGCGCTGCCTACTGCGCTAACAAGGCTGACCAACGTGTGTAGGCGCCTTTTGCCGCGTCCCTCCTACATCATCTTTGTGTAAATTGGTAAGCGACTCTATCCATTGCTTTTCCTCTTTAAATAACGCATGGAAAATAGGCTCCACCGAGATTTGAACTCGGATCGCAGGATTCAGAGTCCTGAGTGCTAACCATTACACCATGGAGCCGATCGCGACGCGTTACCAGCAGTTGGCGCGCGTCAGTGGTTCCGCCCGGGCTCGAACCGGGGACCTTTCGCGTGTAAAGCGAACGTGATAACCACTACACTACGGAACCAGTTGTTTCCTCTGTCGGCACATTTTCGACCCAGGTTGGACGATAAATCTCAATAATGGACATCACAACACAAACATTAAATCTAAGTAAAAACGTTGGTAAAGTTAATTTACCAGCTACCGCTTGCTTGTCTGTAAAGATGGAGTAAGACAAACAGCTGACTGGATGCCCACGTTGTAGGTTCCGTAGTGTAGCGGTTATCACGTGCGCTTCACACGCGCAAGGTCCTCGGTTCGAGCCCGAGCGGAACCAAATGCTGCCCTTTCGTGCGCATCCCACGCAAATGTTTGGAATGTGCAGCAATTGACCAGGCTGTATGCCGCAAGAAAAACATAGAATTTAACGCCCAGATCATAATCACAGTGAAGGCTAGCTGTCGAAGGAGGGAGTTTTTGTAGAGATAAGCTACATTTAAGTGGACTATCAGGAGATGCGCTTATTGCCTGAGAATTGCTTCCGAAAGAAACATGATTGGAATTTCGGCTGGTGGAAGCTAAAAGCGTGCCCTGTGTGAGGATCGAACTCACGACCTTCAGATTATGAGACTGACGCGCTGCCTACTGCGCTAACAAGGCTGACCAACGTGTGTAGGCGCCTTTTGCCGCGTCCCTCCTACATCATCTTTGTGTAAATTGGTAAGCGACTCTATCCATTGCTTTTCCTCTTTAAATAACGCATGGAAAATAGGCTCCACCGAGATTTGAACTCGGATCGCAGGATTCAGAGTCCTGAGTGCTAACCATTACACCATGGAGCCGATCGCGACGCGTTACCAGCAGTTGGCGCGCGTCAGTGGTTCCGCCCGGGCTCGAACCGGGGACCTTTCGCGTGTAAAGCGAACGTGATAACCACTACACTACGGAACCAGTTGTTTCCTCTGTCGGCACATTTTCGACCCAGGTTGGACGATAAATCTCAATAATGGACATCACAACACAAACATTAAATCTAAGTAAAAACGTTGGTAAAGTTAATTTACCAGCTACCGCTTGCTTGTCTGTAAAGATGGAGTAAGACAAACAGCTGACTGGATGCCCACGTTGTAGGTTCCGTAGTGTAGCGGTTATCACGTGCGCTTCACACGCGCAAGGTCCTCGGTTCGAGCCCGAGCGGAACCAAATGCTGCCCTTTCGTGCGCATCCCACGCAAATGTTTGGAATGTGCAGCAATTGACCAGGCTGTATGCCGCAAGAAAAACATAGAATTTAACGCCCAGATCATAATCACAGTGAAGGCTAGCTGTCGAAGGAGGGAGTTTTTGTAGAGATAAGCTACATTTAAGTGGACTATCAGGAGATGCGCTTATTGCCTGAGAATTGCTTCCGAAAGAAACATGATTGGAATTTCGGCTGGTGGAAGCTAAAAGCGTGCCCTGTGTGAGGATCGAACTCACGACCTTCAGATTATGAGACTGACGCGCTGCCTACTGCGCTAACAAGGCTGACCAACGTGTGTAGGCGCCTTTTGCCGCGTCCCTCCTACATCATCTTTGTGTAAATTGGTAAGCGACTCTATCCATTGCTTTTCCTCTTTAAATAACGCATGGAAAATAGGCTCCACCGAGATTTGAACTCGGATCGCAGGATTCAGAGTCCTGAGTGCTAACCATTACACCATGGAGCCGATCGCGACGCGTTACCAGCAGTTGGCGCGCGTCAGTGGTTCCGCCCGGGCTCGAACCGGGGACCTTTCGCGTGTAAAGCGAACGTGATAACCACTACACTACGGAACCAGTTGTTTCCTCTGTCGGCACATTTTCGACCCAGGTTGGACGATAAATCTCAATAATGGACATCACAACACAAACATTAAATCTAAGTAAAAACGTTGGTAAAGTTAATTTACCAGCTACCGCTTGCTTGTCTGTAAAGATGGAGTAAGACAAACAGCTGACTGGATGCCCACGTTGTAGGTTCCGTAGTGTAGCGGTTATCACGTGCGCTTCACACGCGCAAGGTCCTCGGTTCGAGCCCGAGCGGAACCAAATGCTGCCCTTTCGTGCGCATCCCACGCAAATGTTTGGAATGTGCAGCAATTGACCAGGCTGTATGCCGCAAGAAAAACATAGAATTTAACGCCCAGATCATAATCACAGTGAAGGCTAGCTGTCGAAGGAGGGAGTTTTTGTAGAGATAAGCTACATTTAAGTGGACTATCAGGAGATGCGCTTATTGCCTGAGAATTGCTTCCGAAAGAAACATGATTGGAATTTCGGCTGGTGGAAGCTAAAAGCGTGCCCTGTGTGAGGATCGAACTCACGACCTTCAGATTATGAGACTGACGCGCTGCCTACTGCGCTAACAAGGCTGACCAACGTGTGTAGGCGCCTTTTGCCGCGTCCCTCCTACATCATCTTTGTGTAAATTGGTAAGCGACTCTATCCATTGCTTTTCCTCTTTAAATAACGCATGGAAAATAGGCTCCACCGAGATTTGAACTCGGATCGCAGGATTCAGAGTCCTGAGTGCTAACCATTACACCATGGAGCCGATCGCGACGCGTTACCAGCAGTTGGCGCGCGTCAGTGGTTCCGCCCGGGCTCGAACCGGGGACCTTTCGCGTGTAAAGCGAACGTGATAACCACTACACTACGGAACCAGTTGTTTCCTCTGTCGGCACATTTTCGACCCAGGTTGGACGATAAATCTCAATAATGGACATCACAACACAAACATTAAATCTAAGTAAAAACGTTGGTAAAGTTAATTTACCAGCTACCGCTTGCTTGTCTGTAAAGATGGAGTAAGACAAACAGCTGACTGGATGCCCACGTTGTAGGTTCCGTAGTGTAGCGGTTATCACGTGCGCTTCACACGCGCAAGGTCCTCGGTTCGAGCCCGAGCGGAACCAAATGCTGCCCTTTCGTGCGCATCCCACGCAAATGTTTGGAATGTGCAGCAATTGACCAGGCTGTATGCCGCAAGAAAAACATAGAATTTAACGCCCAGATCATAATCACAGTGAAGGCTAGCTGTCGAAGGAGGGAGTTTTTGTAGAGATAAGCTACATTTAAGTGGACTATCAGGAGATGCGCTTATTGCCTGAGAATTGCTTCCGAAAGAAACATGATTGGAATTTCGGCTGGTGGAAGCTAAAAGCGTGCCCTGTGTGAGGATCGAACTCACGACCTTCAGATTATGAGACTGACGCGCTGCCTACTGCGCTAACAAGGCTGACCAACGTGTGTAGGCGCCTTTTGCCGCGTCCCTCCTACATCATCTTTGTGTAAATTGGTAAGCGACTCTATCCATTGCTTTTCCTCTTTAAATAACGCATGGAAAATAGGCTCCACCGAGATTTGAACTCGGATCGCAGGATTCAGAGTCCTGAGTGCTAACCATTACACCATGGAGCCGATCGCGACGCGTTACCAGCAGTTGGCGCGCGTCAGTGGTTCCGCCCGGGCTCGAACCGGGGACCTTTCGCGTGTAAAGCGAACGTGATAACCACTACACTACGGAACCAGTTGTTTCCTCTGTCGGCACATTTTCGACCCAGGTTGGACGATAAATCTCAATAATGGACATCACAACACAAACATTAAATCTAAGTAAAAACGTTGGTAAAGTTAATTTACCAGCTACCGCTTGCTTGTCTGTAAAGATGGAGTAAGACAAACAGCTGACTGGATGCCCACGTTGTAGGTTCCGTAGTGTAGCGGTTATCACGTGCGCTTCACACGCGCAAGGTCCTCGGTTCGAGCCCGAGCGGAACCAAATGCTGCCCTTTCGTGCGCATCCCACGCAAATGTTTGGAATGTGCAGCAATTGACCAGGCTGTATGCCGCAAGAAAAACATAGAATTTAACGCCCAGATCATAATCACAGTGAAGGCTAGCTGTCGAAGGAGGGAGTTTTTGTAGAGATAAGCTACATTTAAGTGGACTATCAGGAGATGCGCTTATTGCCTGAGAATTGCTTCCGAAAGAAACATGATTGGAATTTCGGCTGGTGGAAGCTAAAAGCGTGCCCTGTGTGAGGATCGAACTCACGACCTTCAGATTATGAGACTGACGCGCTGCCTACTGCGCTAACAAGGCTGACCAACGTGTGTAGGCGCCTTTTGCCGCGTCCCTCCTACATCATCTTTGTGTAAATTGGTAAGCGACTCTATCCATTGCTTTTCCTCTTTAAATAACGCATGGAAAATAGGCTCCACCGAGATTTGAACTCGGATCGCAGGATTCAGAGTCCTGAGTGCTAACCATTACACCATGGAGCCGATCGCGACGCGTTACCAGCAGTTGGCGCGCGTCAGTGGTTCCGCCCGGGCTCGAACCGGGGACCTTTCGCGTGTAAAGCGAACGTGATAACCACTACACTACGGAACCAGTTGTTTCCTCTGTCGGCACATTTTCGACCCAGGTTGGACGATAAATCTCAATAATGGACATCACAACACAAACATTAAATCTAAGTAAAAACGTTGGTAAAGTTAATTTACCAGCTACCGCTTGCTTGTCTGTAAAGATGGAGTAAGACAAACAGCTGACTGGATGCCCACGTTGTAGGTTCCGTAGTGTAGCGGTTATCACGTGCGCTTCACACGCGCAAGGTCCTCGGTTCGAGCCCGAGCGGAACCAAATGCTGCCCTTTCGTGCGCATCCCACGCAAATGTTTGGAATGTGCA